>OY728127.1:1719250812-1719578312 GCA_963277665.1 Viscum album
CACAACGATGGTAAATTAATTATATATAGTATCAATTGAATAATTATGAAACTATTAAGAACTCTGTTGATATAATCCCCCACAGAGATGGTTTACCTTGATCTCTATATTATTGGGAGTTTTTTCCTCATATCCATCAATTCATATGAAACTAATATTTTTTTGTCGACCAATGCACCTTATATTGTGTAATAAACCATTATCCACCCATAGGTTTAATGCCTTCAAAAATTTACTAGATGAGGACTTACTCATGGATTTTGTGATATAAGAATCCCCCACCTAAATTCATGAATCACTCATACTAATAACACATTTAATTCTCTTGTATATTCATTATCCCTAGATCTCCATTATAATGGTTGTCTTCCACAATATTCGAAAAAATATTTTTTTTATAAATCAAATCATTTTATCATATAATATATTGTGATTTTAAATAAAGCATCCAATAATTTTTAGTTTCCGAAATTGATAATGGGAATGATCTTAATTTTATTTGGTGTTCATAAAAATTCATTATGTTCATGGTTTATAAATCCACATTGAACTATTTTATGGTATTTTTTTTGATACATTCTGGAGAGGGTGTGAAATTTATGATTAAGGTGAATTATCAATGATTTTATCTCAATGTCTAATTCGAGAGTAGGATAAGAAATGAATTTTGGTGGATATCTAACTGTAGGTGAATACAACTATTGAATTTCATATCATGTTAATTAATGTTTGTATCCATTTTTTGGGAATATTATAGTATTTGAGATGATCTACATGGATTAGTATTTTGATAATGATGGAAATAAAGAAATTATTTCATATTGAAACTTCCTAACTTTTTACATTATATGATTAAATTAATAAATATTTATTCAACCACAATGATTTTTTCTAAATTTCCAATAGGGTTAGATCATATCATAAATTTATGAAAAAATGAAAGAAAATATTTTGACCATAATATCATTAAATTATAATGCCATTAGTGGTCCCAAAAATAATTGTTGAGGAATTAAAAATAGATATGATCTATAATAGGTTGAAAATATAATACTAATAATGAAAATTAAAAACAATAAATTCATTGAATAAATTACTTTGAACCATGAAAATAAATTCTCATTTAAATAAATAATTTATGGGAACTCTCAAATGATGTGTATTTCTTAGTATTTAGGTGCTTGGTGGTGGAAATATCAACTCATTCTCTCAAGGAAGATGTATATAATATAACTCCTCAAAAATTATAATGAAAATAAAATAAAATAAATAAATTATTAATATATATTTGGTGTGTTTTTACATATATTGTAATTGAAAATGAATACTGTAAGTAAAATTTTTTTTGTAAATTTTATTGATAAAATTCAATTTAAAGTTGTTATTTTATAAAAAAAATTGAACGAATAATAAATATAATAGTA
Source organism: Viscum album (assembly GCA_963277665.1). Lineage (NCBI taxonomy): Eukaryota > Viridiplantae > Streptophyta > Magnoliopsida > Santalales > Viscaceae > Viscum > Viscum album. The sequence continues at coordinate 1,719,252,237 of OY728127.1, forward strand.
CATATTATATTAACAATTAATCATAATCCATTTAAATTAATTTTATTAAACTATATCCTCATAACTCATAAACATGAAAAAATATTGAAATTGATGCATTCACAAAGATCACATGCTTTAAAACACAGGCTAACATCTAAATAAAAATTCACTTCACCCTACCTTGATTTTTATTTTTTTGATAGCATTTAGTTATTGGATAGTTAGGGTATAAATTCTCATTATAAATAACCAGAAAATGGGATTTTTAATACAATTTATCCAAAAAAAAAGTAATCATTTGTGATTCTATTTTACTGATTAAGATTTCACTCTCAAAATTCACACATTACTCGACCGTGCATTTATATTGCATAAAAGTAAAATTATGAAGAAATATCTACCCATTTAATTAATTATATTTATAATAGATACAATGATCATGTTGATTAGAAATAATAAATTTGATTAAGTGTGAATAAGATCGATTACTAATAAAATATACCCTTCCAGGGGTTTAGTAATCATTCTCAAACTTATTGGCATATGAAAAATTCCATAATGACTATAAACCAATCATGTTTCTACTAATTATTAAGAAAACATTGAAATAAATAAGAATATAAATTATATAAAATAAGAGAATTGGAATAGAAATTGATAATTTTATTAATATACATTGAAACTACAGAATGATGAACAAGAGGAATATTCCCTAGAATGTACCATTTCTTCAAGATTTATACCTCATAAAATGCTTCTAAAAATAGTTTAAAAAAACTTATACTCTTCACTAAATCTCTTAATTCACTAAAAAACCATATAAATTTGAAAAAACCCATTTATAGTGATATAGGGAGGCTAGGGATAAAATATTTTACAAGTATTATGATAAAATTTTGTAAAATAAATCGATCCTTCTTACATAGAATTGTTGACCTCAATAGAAAATTAATCATTAGTCAATCAAGAAGGATGAGTTTTTTGGGAATTATATCATTTGTATGACTTCCTTAATTATGCCCAATATAAGACCAAATAAACATGATATGGTCTGAATGGAAATGTGGTGTTCATGTGGATGTGTCCATTAAATCTTTGACTTAATGAATAATTTGCTCCATTAAAATATATGATACAAAAAAGATTTTCAAAATCCAATTTGTATCCCAAAGTGTTTTGAATAGTCTCAATTCATTTCCATTGAAAATAATTCCAATAATAATAGTTTTATAAAAAATATTCACTCTTATTTAACGTGTTAAACAACAAAAAATTAAAAAAAATTCAAATACGTTATCTAATCCAAAATTTTACATAAATAAAATTATTCAAGGAAATTTATTGAAAAATATAATATATTAATAAAAAATATTTAATAAAATAGTGGATTATTAGTTAGACCAATAGATAACAACCTATTATTCACAAGAAAACACGGACAGTTGGGCACTAGAACCAATGATATCCATAACCTCTATAGATTAATAACACTACTCATAATTCCTGTAATATTCACATGAAATAATATTTCTTTATAATTTTATGAATAATACTAAGTCTTGCTCCATATTTTTCAATATATCATATTTCACAAAATCCTAGGTCATATACCTAGATCCTTTCTCCTTAATAAGTTTTTATAAATCCTCTCCCATGACAACCTAGACAATGAAAAATTCCACTCAATAACCTATGACTTAGTTAACACATCAAAATATGATGTACTAAAAAATGGGAAACCTAATGCTAAAAATAATGGATCACTTCCAACTCAAACTATTTAAATCTTTCCTCTTAAATTTGGAAATGATTTTGTCTAAATAGGTGAAGGTCCTTGAATGGAATATCAAGGTTCAAACAAACTCATTCTTCCTTGATGAAGAGAAAGAAACTCGTTCCACTTCACCAACATTATCATTATTGAATAGAAAAAAAAATTAAAATATTTTAATAAATTATACACTAAAATATCTTACTAATTTCACTCCATGTGGAACAAAACCCACTATTGACACAAAAAACCTCAAAACATAACAACAACCAATGATAAAAAAATGTTCCTTAAAAGAATATATAAAAATGTATTCTATAATTAGATTTTACAACTATATCTCTATATCCTAACTATATACTATATCATCATACTTAACAAATATTTGGAACTAAAAATATCATAACATATTCCTCCAGGACTCATCATCCTCCTCTGGTTCAACCCTTCTACTATCAACCAAATCATCCAGTTTCACATTGCCAATCTGAACCACATGCAGATGAAAACCACCATCTATCAATATAGGTAATTAATGAAATGACATGTTACTAATAGCATTGAATTCCTTTGTGATCAATTGACTGAATTTATATTAACTACCCATAATAACATCAATTCAGTCAAATGAAAAAAATACTTTTACAATTATTCTGTAATTACCCTATAAAAAGAATAAGCATACCAATTATGTTCAGTAACATTAAGGTCCATAGGTTGGATCAATGGGGCCCTAAATTTTGGTTTCCTATTTAATTTACCATTCGAATGCAATATTCTATTTAATATTTTATGTGGCCTTGACAAATTGGGATTAAAAAAATATGAAAATCAATTTTACAAAAAAAACATCATTCATTATACATTCATTGTTATTATAAAATGAATTTGTGACTAATCTTTTATGCTATACAACGATATAAAAAATTAATTTACTACTAATATCTTGGATTCATTTTATTTATTATATTGAATTATATGTAAATTAATATTTGGAAAAAATAATTTTATAAAGTCGCCAATATTAATTAATTGATAATGTTTCGTAGAAATCATCATACATATGATTAAAAAATAGAAATTGTAATTATAATTTTCCAATATAATTTAATCGAAAATTTTTATAAAAATAGATACATAAAATATTAACTTCCAAATTCTTTTATTATTAAAAATAGTAAGAATTATAAATTCTTACCTATTGATAATCACTTGTTAATGATTTCACCGATTTTAAAAAACAAAATTACTAAAATTGAATGTTGTATTAATCTTAACAATGGTACGGTTAAAAATTGACTCAGTATAAATAATTTTTACATATTTCTATTATAATATTTTAAAAATTAATATTTTATTATTTATCATGATATAAAGGTCTACCACCTAAGTCTTTATATAAAAATATTTCTATATACTTATTCTTAAAAATAACCAATAACTATACTCATTCCAAATTATATATCCATATACATAGAGTTATGGATATTTCCAACAAGTATATAAATTTTAAACATCCCAATTATTATAATGTAGTCCAAACACTAAAATTTTAGTGTCTTTGGGAACATGTTAAAAAATAAAACATCAATATATAATATAAAAATAAAAATTAACTCAATCCTTTATCCTCGATTAATGATTATCTGATCATATACCGAATAACACATTTAATCATATAGGGACATATATCATAGTAAGGGTGATGTATAAAGATTAAAAAGGGGAAATTATTGGTAAATATGGAGAAACTTTTTTTGGAAATATGTGGAGATCATTTTGTCTAAAATTAGATAAGAACTATACAGAAACATATGGCATGAAATATGAAAATTTTATATTAATGTTATGGTAAGAAGAACATAATATTTTTTGAGATTATCATGCTATATTATTATATGTGGATTATGTGCAAAATATTAATAATGATTGAATCATAAGAGTGTGGATAAAAAATAAAACATTCCATTATATTCATGGATTACTGATCACTTCAACTGCATAAAAACATAATTTTTTAGGATCACATCAAATAGACCATAACATAGGGTGATAGGATCACTTCCTATACCCAATATCAAATTATGTTAGAGTGACTCCACATTCACCATATATAAAATATCTTAAAATTAAGCATCACCCTATAAATTTGAGAGATATATAATTATTTTAAACTAAGTGACATTATAGAAGTAAAATGAATATGAATTCAATATTGAAATAAAAATATAAATAAATCTTCAACATTATAACTTGTGGAAAATCAATTTATTTACTAATAAATTTAGTTTTAAAAATCATTTAATGGAAAATTTAATGATGATTTCTGTCATATAATAAGTATAAAATTTTTTAACTTGTGTATCATGAAATATATTAATATATTGAGAAAAAGAATTTATGAGGTAAGATCATGATTTAGGTAGTTTAATGGGAAAATCTAATGAATTCTAGAAATAAATTGTTTTGGTGAAAATTTATGAGAGGATAAAATAGTAAAAAAATTGTGAAATTTATTTAGATAAGTAATTTACCACGATGAATAAAAAATTAATACATTATATCATAATGGTATTAATTTTATGTATATAATAGGGGATAGATAAAAAATAGAAAGAATGAATCCAAATAGAATAATCTTATAGAAAAAATGTTTATCTTATAAATGTTAATGACATAATATTGTCAAATATTATAAAAGAATAAACTAAAATTATAATTATATATGTTCAATGGATAATATATATAAATTATAAAGGAAGATATATAAGAAGATAAAAAATAATGAAAATCCAACCTAGTCAAAATTAATTTAACAATAATGGTATTGATCTTATTTTATACATTACATTAATAGTTGTTTATTTAAAGGATAATAATTAGTATTGGAATTTTAGAATGTCATTGGATAAATGGAAGACATAAAATTTTCAATTGAATATAGTTCTGAAGCTTCACAGAACAAATTAGAAAAAAAAATAGAGATTTAAAAATAGATATGACCTCATAATAATTTGATATTGTATAAACGTAAATAGGATGTGTGGATCCCATTGATAATTTTTATTCTAGTTTAAAGGGAAAAAATATTAAAAATATTAAATGGAATATTCTAGTAAGGGAAACCAAAATCAAGGAAATTAAATCTAGGATTCAAAATATATTTAAAAAATGTAATGATTTGTGGAAAAAATAAATGAATATGAATTCATGAATATCCCTAAAAACAAGAGAATAAATGTTTCCAATTATTATATAGTATTTAAATTATAAAAAAGTATAATTTTTGAGAGAATTGATATATTAATTATGGGTAGATTGTTTTAATAGTGGGTACCCATAAACCAACTGTGCAATAATTTTGATTATGATATTATTTATACAGTTAGATATAAATGATATAGTCTTAAAAATATATTGTAAACCTTTTAAATTTCCACTATTAAAATGGTAATGTCTAAAGATTAAATGTTATATCAAAAGTTTATTAAAGATCCCATGATACAATGAGAATATAGAGATACTATCACATTAATATTAAATATATGTCTTATGGTCTAGATACATCTAAATCACTGTATATATTTTTTGATTTACTATCATGTGTTAGGGGTTTATAAACATTGAGACTTCTTCTCATGATGTTTTCACTTGGTGTTATCTAGTTGTGAGATCAGAAGGACAGACCTACAAATAGGAACACCACATGTTTCAAGTTCCATTGGATTTTACTATATATTGGAAAGTGTAATGGTATCCAAACATGAGATCATTATCAATGATTACAATTTGATTAGGAACATTAATGCAGGGTAACATCCATGAAAATGAAATCTTGGCGGCTTAGCTTGTGTGGGGTGCATCATTTGTGTTATGAAATCAGTTCAATGATCATGAATGGATTTGTTGCTTTCATGTTAAATAAGTTATATATCTCATTCCCATGTTCATTAGGAATGTAGTACCACAATAATACCATGTGCAAGGAATTTTATGGTAAATTCATCTAGTTAGATCATTAAATAATAAAGCAAGAAAAGGATGTTGACATGGGTTTGTGTCATGCTTTATGAAATATTAAAGAAAAAGAGATTATATTATATAATTTATATTCTTACGTTAGCTATTATTGATATTACTTTTCTTATAACATTATGGTCCATAACAGGTTTCTAGATCCCACTATTGGTGTATGAATAGTATTCACTACTATTGGGATAAGGTCCTGGAGGATTACACACAATAGCATATTCAAGAATCTTCCCTATTCAGTTGAATAAGTATTTTGGAAATGGTGGGACCCACCGCTACGGTTTGGGAATTGTCCAAGGAGATGTGATCACCAAAATAAAAAATAAAATCATATTATTCAAGTAAATTATAATTGGAATTGAATTTTTTTATTAAATGCATTTAAAATTTTTAATGTAAATACCTCAAAAATATTATTTCAATTAATATTTGTTTAAATCCCATTTTGGTTATTCTTCTTGATTTCATGTACCTTAATTGCTATCATAGGGATTCGTGATGATTTTAATCCCTTAAAATTTAAATTTTAATTAAATATCATAAAGGGTTGGGTTACGGTACAAACTCCACAGACATATTTCCAATTCGACCTTACATGTCCAAGTTACGGTCATCAAATGTTTTAAATACGGATTGAGAAATCATTTTTTGACATGTTAAGATTTTCCATGATTATACATATACATATATATATTGTGTGTCTGTGATTAATTACCCAAAACTATCAATATAATCAGTTTTAGGTGTTATCATCTATTCCGGCTAGTTACCAGTGACCAAAAAAAATTTCCAATCATTTTATTATTGCACTAGAGTTTAATTTGTTAATATTAAAAATAAAAAGATGGAATAGGGTCTTTTCCATTGACAAGAATTTATCTGGAATTAAAAAAATGGGGGGAAATTCACTATTTCTACTAATTTAAAAAAATATATTTTAAAAAATAAATTTGATCCCTAACTTGTGAGTAAAAACATGACCAAAAAAATGATTCTTCATCTATTGGACATGCATGTTCCATTTTCCCCATTGTTGACCCCCTATCGGTGGGCATCACCTCTACTGCACATTAACAACCTCCACTCAAACCAACCACCAAAGTACATCACCACCAGTATCCATATATCATCTTTATTAGGGATTCCTTCTCCTCTCAAATGGTGTCACCCCCAGGTGGTAGCTGACACCACCATCTATACTCTCGTGCCACTCGATCTTGCGAAAATGTGACATGTGGCCTTCCCTATCGGCCACCGGGTTGCTGACTGGAGAACCCTATAATCACTAGTTATGTACAGCCCATGAACCTTGTCACATTTTATAATTGGTCATTTTTTTCCGCTCATTAAAAACCTCTTCATCCCACACCAAGTAGAAGTTATGACCTTCAGCCACGGATTGGCCACATCCCACATCTTGTGGGACGTGACAAACCTTCTCTTGGCCACATCCCTTTGATGGTCATTCCCTTGCCCTGGGAACACATGACTATGGATTCCCTCCATGTTTAGAATGATTTCACCTAAGATAGATCAGGGTACGACAATCCACATCTTGATGGAGGAAATCCCTAGTTATGGTTTAGTTAGACATAGTCTACTCTTAAATAGGTCAGGGTGGGTTTACCCAACCCAGAATGGGTTTGGACAAACCTTCATGACCCAAAATAGTCCATAATGCACATTTTATGAACCATTAGAGGTATGCATGGTTTTATTGTGACAAACAAGTTTCCATATAGGGACTTTGAGGGTCATATTATTTTAAATAATAAAAAATTATTTAATTTACTAAACTTCATTTTGGTTTTAAATAAAATAAGTTAAATATTAATTTTTTTTTAAAAATATTAATTTTATTTTTTGGGGATAATGTAATTAAAATTTATTGATAATTAAATTAAATAATTAATTTAATTTTTTTATAAAATTAAGTAAATTAATTGGACCAAATTAAAAATATTTTTAAATTAAAATAAGTGCTAATTTTAATTCATTATAAATTTCTTTGAAAATTAATTTAATGGATGTTTTATTTTTATTCTGCATTTATTTGAAGTTAAAATGTTTAATGCATGCCAGACTGGTCATGAGTCATTGATTGAAAAATCCTTGTGTGTTGATTATTTAATTTAATTTATTTAATTATTAAAATTTTTATTTATGGTAATTATTTTATTTTATATAGATTCATGAATTGCCTTTGAATTATTATGTTTATAACTTCATATGTGCCCTATTCTAATTTATATTTTATAATAATTAGTTCCCCTCACATGTGAGTAAGTATTGTTGTATAATGATGAGATCATAAGAGACTCGCATTCTGCTGAGATGTGGTGACATGCCATACATGAGGTCAACGCATTGGATGGAATGGTTCTTCAACTTGAGTTGCAAGTGACGCAACTCAAGGTATTTCCCTTATAATTTTGGATGATCTATTATTTACTCAATGGATCAACCATAATTATCAGTTTATGGTCATTTCATCATTGTATATTTTCATGGTTTATTATTTTTTGAATGTTTCGTTTACACGCGATCACATAGAATAATAAAAAGGTATGCACAAATAAAATGATCATTTGACAAGATGGATATTTTATATTGCTTCATCAGTTGTGAGTGTGATCACATAGTACATTCTTATGAAATATAATATTATTTCTTTCTTCACTTAAAAAAATTAAACCCTCAATGAAATGTTATATTGTAACCATATTTCCTCATTCAAATTTGAACAAAACTTGGTGTTCATGGTTCTCTACATTCCATAGATGATGTTTCCTCTTAATACCAGGTAGTTTTTATAAAAGTGTTGGGTTGTCATAACATAAGTTCTACTAATGATTATCGATATATAACTTTCTATCATTTTATAGGAATGAAATTTGTAAATCATGTTAGGATTTTAGAAGCTGGGACATTACTCAAAAGATCAAGGAACCACAAGTTAATGTAGTTATCAGGTCAAAATCCTACCATGAACACTCCAAGTGGTGGCATAGTTATTAAATATAGAATATGATGGGATGTTTAGAGATCCATTAAACTATAATAATCAATATAAAAAAATATATTACTCTAGTACACAGTGTTCCAAGACTTCAATAAAATAGTGGGAGACATTTAATTATTAAATCTTTTAATAAAAATGACTAAATTAGTAATCAAGATAAAAATTAGTAATATAATATAATATTATTTATTAAATTAAATTAAAAGTTATACATCATCAAAATACTATGGTAAATAATGGAAAATTTAAATTTTCACACTGGAATGAGTATCCAATTTAATATAGGTGCTCGTTAAAAATATTACAATATTAGAAATTCAAGATGTCAGTGTCCCTAGTTCCTATTAAATCAACTTTGAAATTGAAGGTGTAAACTTTATTACTAGAGACTCATTAATATTATTATATAATATTTATTTCATAATGGTATTATGAACATTGATTCTAATTTCGGGCACAATATTAGGATAAGGGTGATAAAACGCTATGTCTCATCTCTGAGAAGCTTCCAAGGAGAAAGTGAAGCATGATGTGACTAAAGTGATATTTACACAAGAAAATTATAAATTGAAATATTGATCACGATCATTAAATGGATCCATTTATCATATCATTTTCACCCATTTATATAGGTTTTTATTTTATTTACAAAATAAACAGTATGGAGTAAATGCTTCACTAAGGTTTTGGTCAAGTTCTCGAAGCAATAAGAATGTAAAGACAGAATAATTTTTTATTGTTATAGAGAAAACAATGGAAGGTATGTCAAGAAGGTAAATGGAATGCGGAATTATAGGTTAAAATTAGGAACATAATTCTATAAAAGGCCTTTTAAAATAGGTTATTTTCATTTTATATCATTAAATTAATTAAATTGTAGTTTAAATTCAATGGACTGAATCGAAAAAAAATTTACTCACTTCTTCTTTAGTGAATATTCATCACCTAAATATAATTCATTGGTCAATATTCATGGTTATTAAGTACAATATGATTATCCAATATATATATTCATATAAATTAACCAATAAATTATAGAATGGTCTCATAAATTATTTTGTATTCTCAAAGTGGCTGAGAGAGGGTGATTCCAAAATCAGCGGTGAAAAGTACATGACTTCTATATTTCAGAGTGAATGGTTCTTATAAAACTATTATTCATTATAACCTCAAACATTAATCTAGTGGGTCCTTGTAAACTAGGAGAAATTATTCCAGGTTCAGGATTATATGTTGTTTATGGTGTCTCATACTCAATCAGTAGTTCATTGACACTTGAATCATAGGAAATATGTGATGAATATAAAATCTAATACCTCAATAGCTAGTTCTTGCAAGATAATTACTTATCATGTATGAATAAAAAAATGTAACCAATTATATACCTAGTTTTGTACATAGACTCAATAAATATAAACACATTTGGTATTATAAATGTTTTTATTTTGGAAAAAGAATCTTTTTAAAATTATGTTATGCCACAATGAATTCAAATTAGTTCAGCTAGTGAGAGTGAACTATTCCAGGGTTAAGCTAGCAGTATATATAATTAATTAGATTCATTTATGACATTATGGAATATTAAGGTGTTGTATTATATAATAATTATTAGAAGATATTAGTTTATTTTTTCCTGAATACCAAAGAATATATTGACCTAGCATCCATTGATCATGATAATGTAGCATGGAGTAATTCCTAAGCATGCATTAACTTATCTACATAAAAAAATTGATGTTAATTGGGATTATTGATGATGGAGTCTTCAATGATTACATTGGTAAATAAAATGTATCATGGATCGATTCTTAAATGCACATTTTAGAAATCATGGTTATGATGTAAGGAGCATCAATTTTTCAACATCCATTATATTTCAAGATGTTATTTGGAAATAATAGAAATATCTGAAAAATATATAACAACTATAATAAAAAATGAATATCATATGAGTCATTAGATGATTGAAATCCATTATGAAATAATACATGTGTTTAGATTCAATGATTTTGTTAGGATATAAACAAACTTGCATCTCGTTAAACAGATTTTTCATCTTAGTAAGTATCCTAATGGATTCATTGAACATTACCAAAATCTCTCATATAGAAAATCGGTAATCATGTGATATAAAAAATTTCTATAAAAGGGTGAATATATCTTTTTAATATCTTGGTAACTAGATTGGAAGGTGATTAGTTAATGCTAGATATGTGCAGGTAGTCATCATTGGAATATGTTCCACAAGTACTTGTAGAAATCGAATGTTCCAAAGACACATACTATGTAGGAAGGATAAAACCATGGTGATGGTTTTTGTATTCACCCTGGAAGGTGAATTATTATTCAATGATAATAATATTTACTATAATTAAAGTAGTATATGGGAATTATCTGTGATTGAAAATACCAACTGATATTCAACAATGGGCTCCACTCATCCAGTGAAAATGGGATTGTTATTTTGAATATTAAGGTGGGATTCAAATGTGATTATTCATGGATGATACAAGAATATTGCAAATAAATAAAGATGTGTTATACCATGTCCTTATGCCTAAATTTATTAAAATTTTAATTATAATAGCAAATTTCTATTATCAAAATTGAGAATTAGATGTTATGACCCCTATTCATGGAAGTTGTCTATACCATGTAACTTGAATTGGATGTTCACTTCATATAATGATGAAAAAGGTTTCAAGTTACGGGAATCATTTATATGAATAAATTAAGCACCAATATCATTGAATATTCATTTGAAATGAATGTTACCTATATGTATACCCGAGGAAAGTGGGGGCACTATTATTTTCTATGTAATATATGTTAGAAATAATATTGAAAAAATAAATTGGTATTATATTTTGTTAATACCTAGATGAAAGTAATTTTCCAATGATTTAAATAAAGTAGAAACCATAGTACTAATGAATGAGATCTACCATGTTAGATCTAACTATTTCATGGACCAAGTCAATCGTAAATATAGTGACATTTTATTTAAAAACATAAGCTATAAATATTCATGTCAGAATTTTTTCTAATGTCACCTGGTGTAGTCTCACCGGGTTCACATGTTTATGAAATTGGATGAGATAACCATGGTGAATTGAATTATATAATTTTAAAAGATGAATCAATCATGTATCCAGGATCATTATATGAATTAATACTTCCAATACGAAAAATATAGTTGTAAAATCTATATTATATCTGGGGGAACTATAATGGAATCATTCAAAACTATCTGATTTTACTTCTACATGTATATATGATATGTACCTATGATGTAGAGAAGAAAGGACACTAGTTCTTATTGGACACAAACTCATCTTCCATTGAACCATGTGGTCGGATTTCAATGTTATGCTAAGGGTATGATTAAGTCAACCTCATATAATTTAGTGGTATCCATACCTAAAAATACCATGTACATTGCAGCTTCTAAGTCAGCTAAGAAGTGGTAACCTGAAACAATTTGTAAGATTTCATGTAATCACACCTAGTAGTTAAAGAATTGTCATAATATAAATTATTATATTCATACTAGCCATGATGTCAAGTTAAAACAGTGAAAAAAGTGATATTCCAAGGGATTCAATCTCTTCAGAAGTTTAACTGAAGGAGATGAGGCCCATATAGTAGATGGTCCATGTGGTTGAATTATGGAAGGCCCATCAGCTAGAACCATTACTCAAGAGAATTGTGATCTTTATCATGTGATAGATAATAATTTTGGTTGGAAAGTTGGATCTAGTGAATGTTGGAATGTTGTAATAGTGGGTGCCCTATTCCCAACTATGTAGTAATTTTGATTACAATATTTTTTATATAGTTTAATATTCATGATGTAATCAATCAATTATAGTGTAAACTTTTTAGCATATACTATTTAAATGGTAATGTACATAGATTAAATAATATATCAAAAGGATATAGGAAATCGTAGGTAATAATGATAACCTTGAGATATTATGACTGTAATATAAAATATATGTACTATGGTCTAGATACATCTTTCTGATTGAACATAAAATATTATGGACTATCAGGTGTTGAGGGATCAAAAGCATTGTGACTTCTCCTTGTGAATATTTCAGTTGGTAATATCTAGTAGTGAGATCACGAGTAAATACCAATCAACAAGAACACCACATGTCTTAGGTTTCATTAGATCTTCCTATCTATAGACATTTGAAATGGTCTCCTGACATGAGATCATTTTCAATGTATACTATTTCATTACATTCATTCAGGGAAGGAAAAACCCCAGATAATGAAATCTAGGTGAGGTATCTTGTGTTGGGTGCATTATTGGTTGTATAGCATTGGATGAATTATCATGTAAGGATAATATTATTCCAAGTTAAAGAATTTATATATTTTGTGGCCACATTGATCGGGATGGTAGTAACTTTACAAGACCATGTCCACTGAAGTCGAGTGAAAATCCATCCAGTTAGATTAACAAATAATAAATCATGAAAAGGACGAGGACACGAGTGTGCAACTATATTTATGAGATGTTAATGAAAAATTGATTATATTACGCAATGTGATTTCATAGGTTGGTTTTCATTATTATGAAATTCCATGTACCATTAGGGGCCATAATGGGTTGATAGATCCTGCTATTCGTCTGTAAATAGTATTCACTACTATAGAGATTAGGTCATAGAGAGTTACAAAAAACAAAAAATTGAATAATATATCCAATTCATATGAATAGGTATTTAGGATATGGTGGGAGGGTCTAGGATTTTTCCAAGGATATAAAATCCCCAAAGCAATAAATAAAATTCTATTAATCAAGTATGTAATAATTAGAATTGAGCTTAATTATTAAATTTATTTAAATGTTTTAATGTAAAAACATGAAAAATAATATTTCAGGGAAAATTATATTAGAAAATTTTAGGATAATTTAATATTAATGAAAATGATGAGTCAAGTTAATGAGGCATTAATAATCATGTAATGTATCTATTTAATTACAAGAAGGTGATAATAATAATAAATGATATCTAAGACTTTTATGAGTAGTCAAAATATTGGTTATATAGTGTGTTAATTAGTTGAGAGTGAGTAAGGAAATTCAAGGTAATTTCATAACATGCTTTAAATAGAGGAAGAGTTGAATTTTCCAATCATCACTATATAAACTTCTATCTCCCACATTCCAAAGATATAGGCACTAGATCGAGGACTTCAGATCTAGCTCCCTCTCATTTATCCCAAAAATGGTGATGTAGTGATCATCAGTCATCGAAGAGGTTGTCGAATCTCTACGCTAGCACCAAAAATTTATTGATCATTTCTCCCATAGGATTATGAAGCAAGTGTTAATGATCTATAGGAATTATGATTTAGATTATTTTAGCAGTGATCACTAGAGACAAGAAGACATTGAGCGCATCATTGATTCAAATAACTTATTTTTTCTATTCTAATTTTGTGCTTAATATAATTCATGTGGGATCATTGGCTTATATCGGGTACCAATTCACTAATGATGGAAAAGCAATGTGGATTTTCTATTGAAAAATATTAAAATTGCCATTTTTTGGGCTTCCACTGCCTGCATCTTACCTCTAGAGTTATGTAAAATGATTCCATTATAAACATTATAAATATATAAATAACCTAAATAATGTAAATGATAGTATGAATATATTATATCCCATATTAATGAATGGAAATTGATATTAATTTAATAAAAAAAAATTTGTATGTTTAAAATTATAATATATATTTATTATGGATTATAATTCCAAATGGAACTAAAGAGGGAGGAAGTGGAAGTGTTATTTAAAAACATATTTTGGTAAGAATTGTGATTTTTTATGAATATTAAGGGGATGATAAATATCATATAGATTAATGTAGAAAATGATGGTATAAATTAATTAAAAATTATAATATATAAATATATAATGATAGAAAATAGGTAATCGGTACTTGAAAATAAATGATATTATAAAGGGAGCATATAGATTATGTTTTATGATTTTATTAATATATTAATTTTTGATATCATATTATATAGCTATGAAAATCCAAAAAAAATAGGAAGTTTAATACTATAATTGATGTTGGTAATATATTGAAATAAACATTAAAGACTATTTAGAAAATTGATAGAATATCCAAGGAAAAAATAGAGAGGTTTAACACCATTTTATGAGTCCTAGAATTCATCAGATATCATCTGTCCTCATAAATATTGAAATTTAATTTCTTCATTAATTGAAATTGAATATTTTTAATGATTTTTCCCTTAATATTACTCCTTTACATTGATTTATTATCTTTTTGTTATGATTTTTCAATTAATTATTCTTATTTTCTTCGTCTAAAATTCTGATGTTTATTTATAATAATGGTAATGATGATTTGTTTTTTCCCATGGATATCTTAATACCCTTGACTTATTCCACGAATCAATTTTATAGTTAAATATGGCCTCATGTTTACATCCTCATATACAAGATATTGTCAACAAGCATTGAGTTCTTGAACTATATTATGTGATTTCTATTCCCACAATGTCAATCCAATAATCATAAATTAATTAATAAGAAATAAATCAATAAAATTAAAATGTTATGAAATCCAAATAAATGGATAACCCTAAAAATAACTTTCCAGGAATTAAAAATCAAAATGTGTCATAAATCAGCATTTCAAATTATCCCTAGTGGTAATGGATTAGACAATGTGATAGCCACGGGAACAAAATAATGATTTACTTCATTCTATAAAATATCTAAGACATTGTACTTTAATTTCATCCATTAATATCAATTTCATCTTTCTGAACATTCTGATATATTGGATTTTATCTAACCATTATTTCTTATAAGGAAGTCTATATGTGTACTAGGTTTCCAATGATGGGTGAAAGTATATTACTAGGTAGGACACCACTAGTTGTTCATTATCATATTATATAAAATATATATTTGGGTATAAACTAACAAAATGTAAATAATAATTCATTTTTTCAACCCAATCAAGTCCTCATGAATTATCATAGCTTCTAAGAACCCCAATATTTAATTTTTCATCAATGTTTTTGAGAGAATTCTTATGTTACTGAATATCCATTAAAACTAATATTTGATATGGTTAGGGGTAGGTAATAACATATCCAATCACCAATATGATGAGTATGATAATGGGGGATGAAATGAAGAGGATGTAACATAGCCAAAATACCACATATTAATATATATATATAGGAAATAGACATAGGTAGGTTGTGAAATATCCATTTTCTCGTAATCTCAAAAACACATAGTAAATGTAATTGAAGATGGAGTGACATAACCAACATCACATATTATTATAAGAATATATAATATATATATATAATATTGGTGTGGCATAGATCACCCATATATGTGTTGTACCATTAAATAACATACGACTACTCATGAATTGAATTCTTGGTTTACTCATGGTTTATCCAATAACTATAACCCTTCATCCCTACACTAAGTCTCCCAAATATCTTACATGTTTATTTTAAATCCCAAAACACTTCTCATTTAATAGAGGAAAAAATTAAAATTATGAAAAAAAAATTAAATTACAAAATAATGAATAAATATGATGAAATCATTCATTATACCTAAGAGAACCAAGTAAGAAAATGTTTTTTTGGAACATTGTACCATCTTTTTTCACAAACAAATCATGGATAGTAAATTATTTCAATTATTCGATTTTTCACATCATTTTAATCCTACATGATCACTATAACAGTTTGGGATGAAGGATGTAATCCATATAAATAAAAACACACAAAAAATCTATATAAATCTATATAAATTTTATTACATGGTAAGAACATAAAATGCCATACCTCTTAGTGTCAACACCCCAGGGGACATCACATAATTATAGCTCAGTAAATAATAACACATAAACAAGAAAAAACCTTTAAGATATAGATTTATAATGAGAGGAGGTAAAATATATTGATAAAATCAAACATATGTCTCTAATTATATTGGACTCATCAAAATAGATTGAGCAATACTCTAAAAATTTCAATGAATAATGAAATGTGGTTTGATGAAGATTTTTAAGAGTAATATTATAGGGATTATAAAAATATCATGTTTTTTGTGACTATAGGTAGGATTTTAATATTCATAGGAAATTTAATACATTTGGAAGTTGAATAATAGAAATTAGAGAAAAGATGATGTCGATATGGTTATTTTGTTGTCTTTTTATCAACAAAAAAATAATCCAAACATAATGGTTACATGGTTATTTATCCATAGAGAAACTCATTACAATTTTTTTTTAAAACATTATGATTATGGATGTTATTTTTGTGTTTAAGAGTGTTTTTTGAGTTTTATGGTGTGATGGTTACATCACCAAATCGTGATCATATAAAAAATAGTCATATCATTTTTTTCAAAAGTAAAAGAAAATGGATTTTAATAAAATTGGTTGTTTTTGTGTATTAGTATAATGAAAAAGACCAGAATATATAAGGTTGTACTTATTTAAATTCCAAAAAATATAAAAATGGAAGAAAAACATTTGAAAATGTCATTTTTGAATGTATTTCAGCTTTTTAATTTCCATCTGAGAAGTGAAAAGTCTCATAAATAACATTATCAAAGATGTGGTGGTCCATATATGATTAATTTTTTCAGTGTAAAAATATTTGGGAGTAATTTATTATTTAAATTTTAGTGATTAAACTAGATGAAATTTGCCCTATTTTTTACTAACATAGATGAAATGTGTATTTCATATAACTAATTAGGAGAAATGTCTAAACTGCATTGATAGTGTAACAACTATTGAAAAGGGTGAGTTATTTTTTTGAGGATAATATTATTTTATACAAAAACATGGTAATGTTTTGGTGTCTTTTTCAATAGTCCCCCAAAATATCATAGAGTCTTGAACATAAGAATTAAAATTCATTGACCATTGTCTAGGGTTTTAAAAAGGGAGTCTTATATCATTCTACCTGATTTGAATTAGGACAAAAAAACAAATCTATAATTTAATGTGGAAAACACACCATGTAATAATTTATTTTGGAATAGGATTCAAATAATTTGGTATAAGGTGACCTGAAACATCAAAAAAAAATTATGGTGAGGTTGCGGATGGTACAATTTGTGAGGAGTTTCACAATTGGAGATAATTTCATAGCATGTCTTATTTTATGACATAAATGATACTCAAAAATTAAATTTTAATTACCAATATAAATCAATTGTGATTGATAGATATTTATTTATCCTTAATCTCATTAAAAATTGGATATATTTTAAATGAATTTGAAGGTTGTTTTTAAGTTTTATGTTGTTTTTTAAATTTCATTTTTTACATAAAAAAGATTATTATGATATGTAAGAAAGTAAGTATTTGACTTTAAGGAATTTATATTAAGGATAATTGAGTGAAGCATGGATGAGAGAATAATAGAATAGAAATATGCTAAAGAGGAACAGTAGACATAATTTGTTTTGCATTACTATTCATCGAACAATTTTTTGTGTGTCTGTTGAAGTGGTGTGGAAAAAGTCACACATGATTTATATTTTATAATTGTAGGAGTATTACATAATTTTAAGAGACAAAAATATCATATTATCAATGATAATACATGATTAATTAAAGTAAAATTTAATAACATAACTTTTGGAGAAAGTTTTCTGAAAACATCATTATTCATGTTCTTATAATATGAGC
The DNA here is from genome assembly GCA_963277665.1 of Viscum album. NCBI lineage: Eukaryota > Viridiplantae > Streptophyta > Magnoliopsida > Santalales > Viscaceae > Viscum > Viscum album. The sequence goes on from OY728127.1 coordinate 1,719,270,779, forward strand.
CATGGATATGGCATACTTTTTATCCATAATGTTTATTCATGTGTATATTGTTAACATTGGTTTTAAATAAGCATGAAAATAATATAGAATCTCATTTTTCTTATTAAACCGTACATATTAGTTGTTTTATTCTCGATTTCATTCACTATAGTGTTTGAGAAGTTCAATAGTTAACTCATTCACTCTATAATTTGCACATAGGGAGATTACATGAGAAATACTAAGAAATAATAACATGATATAGTTCACTTATTCACCCACATGTGAACTAAAACAGTACATTGGGTTATCAAAAGTGGTATTATAGAGTCCTTGGTTCCATTCAATGATGATTAACTTATTGATTATTGATTTCCTACTATGTGTGATGTTTTCTGATATAAATTTCTATTTTAATTAAATATAACACAATTATTTTGAATATAAATGGTATTATAAAAATCATAAGAATAAATTTTATATCTATAATGATAGAATACTATTATATATTTTTTCAATTCGTATTGATTTTTTAGAGGCTTCCAAAATTGGTGTTATTTGATCCAATGAAGGCATTGAGATGGTTGTAGTTGGTCAAATGTGTTTGGAGGATAATGGTTATTTAAAAATGTGATCATTTTATATCATATATAAAATTATTTTTTGAAGGATAATTTCAAGAAATTATAAAATGGAATTTGGGATATATTTTTAAATATTTATTAAGTAAACATGAAGTTCGTGTATTACATTCTACAAGACTATAGATTACATTAAGAGGACCTCTAGATAAATGATAATATAACAATATATATGTTATTTACTATATTCAATGGCACTATTTGTACCATCATAGAATTTCATGAAAATAGAGATGACTTTATGTTTTTTAAAATAGTATATATATCTTTTTAAATATTTTTTATTCAAATGTTTTAACACCCAAGGAACATTATCAAGGTATTCTTTCATTGTTTGATTATGAAAACATTCTGATATTGTATGATATGTGGAATGGATGTTCAAGAATGAATACATTAATGAATGATGAAGAAATTTCAATTAAATAATTAAAGTAATAGTGGATTTTTAAATTAATATATTAATAAAATGATGAATATCTTGATGAATAAATTGTAGAAATTATACATCATACGATAATCTGATTCAATTAAAGAAGTGCGAGAAGTGGTAAAATAATATGTTTTGGAAAATGAATAAATAAATGTTTTTGGATTGAATCTATAAGGGATTTGATAAAATAAATTCCTAACCGAATGAATAAAAAAATATTACGAAGACAATAATTCATGATGTTCCTCAAAGAATAATATATCAAAATATTTTTTAATTTTCAACGGTTAGAGTTTCACTAAATTAAATACGATAAATTTTTTATCTGATACTAATGATGAAGATAGTGAAGAGAATGAAAAAAATAGTATATGAATATTTTTTTTCTATAAAATTACATATTATTAAATAAACAATAAAAAATTTATTATGGATGATATTAGAATTTACGATAGTGATAATTAATCATAAATAGTATTCATGAAAAAATTTCAACTCAAAGTGTATTAGATGAATGTATAATAATTTTAAAATAAAAAAAATTGTAGGATTTACAATTTTCAACGGTAATGATTTCCTACATTCGAAAAGAGATTCAATGTTAACAAATCATATTCATAAATTCAATAAGTATCTTTTTGATAAGATTATGATGAATTATATTATTAAAATCGTGGTTAATTAAAACTAAAATGATCAAGATGTTTTAAAAAATAAATTAATTTTGGATGAATGTTAGTTGGATAAATTAAATCAAAATATTTATAAATAAAACCCATATTATTTTAAAGATTCAATAAAAAAATGTGTTATAATGGTCTATATGAAGATATATGTAGTGAATGTAAAATTTATGGTAATGAAAATTAATTATCACGAATATAAAAATTCTAGGAACATTAATTTGAAGCATAAATATTTTACAAATGGTGGATAAAAAGAACTAAAATTAAACTCTAAATGAATAATAATGTTTTTTCAATGATCCATAATTTTTTTCGGATAATGGATACAATGTTAGTAAATAAAAAGTGTATTAAATGAAATTGTTTCATTTGTATATAGAAACAATATTGATTATTGGAATTAAAATTTTAATGATTCCAAAAATTAATTTTCAAAATTTATGTACATGACATGGAAATGTAGTTTTAATTATCAAAATCACTCATATTTCATAGTATATGGGAGAAAGATATAAATTTAAATACCACCCACTCAAAGAATAAATTTTCAAAGTTAACATAAAAATTATGGACTAAAGGATGGGAATATATTCCTACCATTGAATAAGGTTTTTTTAATTTTGGAAAACCATGTTTCATTGATTATGTTCGTCTCTAAATATTTATTTCCAAACATTTTAGGAATCATAATATTGAGATTTTTAAAAATAAGAAAGAATATATAAAGGAAAATGAATTTCATGTTGAAGTCATGCTATAATTTTATCTGGAGGAACGTCCCAGGAACTTGGATTATTGATGTTCATCATATATAATAGGAGTGTAAATCTTTCAAATTGATGTTTTAAATTTAAAAATGGGTTTAATTACATTATAAATTAGAGTTCACTGATTATATAAACATATTTGGTTTAATATACATTAAATAAAAAAATATTAAGTTGAATAATACTATATTCACTTATGTATGTAGTAATGAAATTGGATTATATCTGAAATATGTGATAAAGGAAATTAATTTTTATTTCAAAAATATTAATTTTTTTAAATATTATAAAGGATAAAAATATATTTATTAGAGGAAATAAATGATATGGAATCTTTTTTCGTGAGGTTAATCATTAGAATTCATGTAACATGATTTCAAAAAAAGAAAATAAATTTTTCTTTTATGAGAATGAAATATAAAAATATTTGTATAAAATTGCATTCCTATATTGATGAATTCACTCATTTTACATGATCTGTTTACTGAAACATAAATTTTAGGCATTGAATATTTTTAAATGTTTCTTAATAATTGTATAAATTTAGTGTTGTTTCTCCAAAAAAATATTTTATGGATGGAAAATGGTATGAAAAATATATTTTTAAATTTTAACACATACCTTGAAAATCATTAGAATTATCATGAATTTATTGTAAAATATACTAATCCACTAAATGGAATTTATGAATCAAAACATAATTTTTTTTTGTAACATTATTTTTTGATATTTCATGATAAGAATACATAACCTCTTTCCTAGAATCAATAGGAAAATATAATGATTTTGATAAAAATTATTTTTTTTACTGACCCATTTTTGATTTGAAACATTATGATATGTAATATAATTGTATCCCATGATTCTATCACTTTAGAGTACATTATAATAATTTTACTATAATTTTTATAGGTGAAAACCTAGGGAATTTTCACAAAAGATTTATTGATGGATTGTTCATTGGTTTTGGTCTAAATTTAATAGGGTATTATTTCCAAAAGTTGATTATAGGGAACATTGTAGAAAATAAGAATGTGAAATAGCTTGGATACTCAATGGATAAGGTTACATATCATAAATTAAAATCCAATGTAGATATTATTAAGTATAATTGAATAATAAGTCGGATGGGGGTTCGAAAAAGGAAATAAATTTCGAATAATTTCATACTGAAGATGAAAATTCACCATTTTATAGTGAGGAATTGAAATCATCATCAAATCAATGAAGGATAATATAGTAAGTTTATAACAATAATATAATTAGAGATTAAGTAAAAATAATTCAAACTAAGAGAACATTTTGGAGGACAATCCATACAAATTTTATTCACAGATTGCTCCAAAATCTATGAAATATGCTTGAGAGCATAAATAGTAAAACAATGGTATTAACAAAGTATTTGATAAGATCAAGAAGAATGAAAATTTTCAGTTTTTACCTAATCCAAAAAACATTAATGTCATTAGGAAAATTTTGGTATTCTATAACATGTTTAATGTTAAATGAAAGGTGATGAGAAACAAATTAAAACAAATTTCAAAAATATTTTCAAATGAGGTTGTATTTTATTTTGATGAAAAATTCCCTCAATGTTATATGATTTATAACCTCAAAATTTTCCATTCTATTATAAATCACTAATAATATAACACATTTGAAATTGATATCATTTCATATATCCTAATATCATAATTAAAAGTTGATGTGTACAATGAGAAACTCATTAGATTCATTCATCAAAAAGTTAAAGTAAATATTTTCATAATGAATAATGAACTATATGGAATAAATAACTCTTTATGATATTGGTATTTGAAGCTTGATAAGTGAATGAATATACATAATATCATGAAATGAAGTGTATATAAACCCGATAATAAAATAATATAAAGTGGTATCATTCATTATAATCATCTATGAATATTTTATTACCATTGAGTTAAATAAAAAACGTGACTATTATTAATTTAATTTGGATATGAATAAAATTTTTGATAAATAAATTAAAAAAGAGGTAAGAAATTTCTTGGGGTTTAAAAAGTTATCAATGAAATGTTGATAAATATTCTTATCTCATGATTAGTCTGCTGAGATCCTTTGGGGATGTTTGGAAATTACAATAACATGTAGTTTAAAATAATAATATTAGTGAAAAAATATATCAATATAAGAAAACCCAAAAAAATGATTTAAGTGAGTTAAAAAACATATTAGGAGTTCATAATACAAGAAAAAATCACAAACAGATCTTTGGTAAGTTGTTACTAAAAAATTACAATTTTTATAGTTCAAAAAAGTAATCACATATTATTAAGAAAGTAAAATACCCTAATATAAATAATTTGTTGTCAATGAATGGATGGAATAAAAAATTAATGGTTTCATTGATGTATTTTTTATAATAATTTTTATTGTGATAGAATTTATGATGATTGAAGGAAAATATAATGTGGATTTTTCTTTCTAGGAGTTAAATTTGGGGTATACTTAAAAATGAAATAAATCAAAGTGACCTTCAGTTCTATTTAAGCAATTTTCTTTTCTTGAACTGAAGATACAACCAAATTTATGTGAATGAATACTTAGTTAGGGGATTTTAGTATCTGTTTTATGTTGTCACTATTTTTTTAATTAAATATCAATGTGTTATCATTATATGAATTAATGAAGTTCAACATACAAGGAAAAAGTAATTGATATAAAATATCACATCATAAAATTGCATACTAAAGATGATGGCTTGAAGCTTGAGTTTTTCTAATGAACAATAATATTGTCGCTTATTTTACTAAACCACTATTAAAGGATATATATCATGATTTTAGAATAATGATGGGATTTTATCCTCCTTAAACTTACTACTAAGGAAATATTATTTAGTGATCTATCTCAGTTATTATATATATATGTAATCAACAGTAGATATATAAACATGTCTCCCATATATGTTTCTGTTGGACTTAAACAGGGATGATTAACCTAATAGGGTTATGGGGTGATTCGTGGTATTGTAAATGTTCATCCAAAAACATTTCTAATGATATTTTCCAAATTTGAAGAAGTATTTACCGCTCTTAATTATTGATTATATAGAGATATATGTTAATAAAAACTATTTTAAAAGTTTTATTTTGAATAACCAAATATTTTAATTCCAAATTCATTCATGGAAACATTTCTATTAATTGAAGACACAAACATGTATTAATTTGTTACATCTTTTAAGTGGCCACATTAACCCTCCCAATTTATAATATTAATAGGATTAATAAAATATACTATCAATTCTAAAGGATTGAAATTCTTATCTAAAAGTTTCTAAATTGATATTTTCCAAATAAAAATAAGATAACACTAATGATAATGTGTTTATAATATCATCTTTCTTGAACTGAATGAATCTATAGGTCTCTCTATGAATGAGGCTCTTAAATATACACATTCTTCTTTATTAAAATTCTAATACTACTATTTAACTCCAATATAAAATTACCATAATTAATTGGAATTACAATGAGTATGTTTAGATAATTCCTACAACCACTATATTTTTTCCACATATTGGGATAAAATAAAATCCCAATATTCCTTTGATATCATTTATGTGATAACACACAATTTAATGTGGTTTTTTAAATGACAATAATACTAATACAACTAAATAAACTCATCAATAATATTTAGTCTTTAATTATAGCCATACATATAAAATTTCCACAACCAAAATTCAGAATCCTAAAACAAATAATGTGTTTGAGCGGGTGAACTAGAAAAAACTAATTTGTAATTTATGATAACTTATATTCATGTTTTTGAATAACAAATTTTTTTATCACAACATAGTTGTTCTCATATATGACATTATATGCGACTATTTTCTGAGAGTCACAGTCACACTAAAAGTTCATAGTAAATTCCTACTGTGATGAGAACAATGAAGATTTGTGACACAATTATTGAATATTTGTTATATAACAAGATTATATTAGTTTAGGGATGAATATGATACATTCTATTAGGGTTGGAGACTCTTTGAAATCTGAGGCACCTTCTCTTAGTGTATGCCCCTACTATTTTCATGGTTTATATTTTGAGAATGAGACCTACCGAGAGGAAATACACATTTCAAGGATTCATTTGATGTTCTTATCTGTGGATGTTTGAATTGGTCCATAGACTTTAATATTATTATTAATGAGAATTATGAATTGTGAACATATATGTATTTAATAAAACTATGACGAAAAATTTTCACGGAGATGTATGATATCTTGGGTCCATTATGAGTATTATTGAATTAATGAATAATACGAAAAATGATTTATCCCTTTTGTTCATTAAATAAAGTTAATATCTTATTACCATTTATGGAAATGAAATAGAGTAAATAAATCCATTGTCGTGGTGTTCTATAGGAATTTTTGATCTCTATGAATTCAATGAAATATAAATTTAAAACAATTGGTTGATGGCACTATAATGAATCTCACTTGACTAAGGAAATTGTGATAAAAGTATTATAATACATGATAAGTGTCTATAAGAGGTGAAATTTCACTATAGAATTAACTTCATTCTCTATGGGTTTTTTGTCTTTTGCTAGGCACTAACCTTGGACTTCAGGATGCTCCTCCAAATGCCACTAAGAAAGAGGCATAGAGGGTGATACACTAATTGTATCCAATATCTCAGTTAAATAATATATTATTTATTATTTAAAAATTTGAATAAATATTATTCCCATTTTTTGGTTTAATAATTCTTCAATGATGCATGATTGCATTTATTCTTACACTATTTATCCAAGAGAATGTATTGTGGTTGCAATATTTAATAAATATATATTTTCTAATTAGTTAATATAATATTTAAAAATAACTTGAAAATTAATATGGTGATATTTATTTGATAAATAAATAGATATTATTCAAGGTCCAGTAAATATTATGGAGTATGGGAGGACAAAGTTCAAGGGTCATGTAAGAAATAATAATGTAGAATATTACTTTATTAAATAATATTTATTTACAATTTTCATTTTAAGAAGATGTTAAATAATAAAAACATATTACTATTATTATTTGACATGGGATTTCTCGAGGATTAATAATATAAATAAGGGCACTTGAGAAATTATGATTGTACTCTCATAACCCAAGCCAAGAAAATCGTTGTGCACAATGTATTGGAGAAAAGATCTCAATCCTATAGAGGTTATCCCTCTCTAAGAATTCTCTCAAGAATGAGATAAATCAACCTCCAACAGACTAAGGAGAATTATTTGGAAGCGATTATCTAGGCGATCAATGGTGGACAACACAAGTGTATGGATCATCCATGATTTCTCCCTGAGACTCCTTCAGTGATGTCTGGATATTCGTGGAACACATGTGGATCACCTATATAAGAATCCTACAATGGGATTCTATAATGAAATGATGGTTCACTACAAATTTTGTGTTGGATGCATCAATGAAGAATAAATAACCTTAGGGTTGATTTTTATTTAATTAAATTAATTATAAGCAATATGTGTAGATATCATATCTTTTGGTTCTGGGTTAATAACAATTTCTTATTATTTGATTCAAAACAGTTAATCATGGTGTTCATCATTCATTGATCTCAAATTAATCAATTATAATGGAAAAATGAACTTTGCGAACCATTAAACTTGTTCTTCTATTGCACCAATAACCTACATTTGGTATTGGAGTGGTCACATCATTTTAATAATTTTTTAGTTTTGTTGGGGATTTACACATTAATTATTTAGTTTCATAATTCAAGTATAATCATTATATAAATCAGAATTAAAACAAATATTTCATCCTCTACAGTTTCTATAAAATCTTACATAAAAAAAATTAATTTTATGATTAAAATAAAATTAAGGATCTCTTTTGAAGGTGCCAAGGATCCTAGCCCAACAACACTAGACTACACACCATGTAATTAGAATTAAACATCATGTAGTCATGATAAATGCATCTAGATTGATTCATACATCAATTTGATATTTTTAATTGATTGGGGCATTAATTACCCCATTATTACACTGTGAGTTGGCCAAGATTAACTAGGGCATGGTCATCCAGACTACACGGAATGTGGCCTACTGGATAAGATGTTTAGTCCAGTTGAGTTGGGGTGGGGTTATACATTCCATACATGATCTATCCAACCAGTAACCATGTAACATGGAGTCAACATGGAATGTGTCCCACATGACCCACTATGTACTCCGTGATTTCTAAATTACACCTCACACATTGAGTCCCTAATAATTTACTTCTTCTAGATGTTGAAGGGTTTACAATTCCAATAGATCAGTTCTATATTCCATGTACTTTTACTAGATTACATAGATTTAAAATTTATTTATTTTAATATGTATTCCTTGAGACATGTACATTCATGTGGTCATTAAGATAAGACACACCATGTGATATGTTTTATATAAATAAATATTTAAATGTTTAATCAATATCTATGAATTTTTTAAATATTCATATCATGTATGAGTCATATTAATAGTTTTTAATCTATGTGAATTTAAGCATAACACATTGACCAAAAATAATGTAATCCATGTAATTGTAAGTGAAGTACACATTGTGAATGAATGTAATAATTCCGGTATGCTATAGGTCATATTATTAAAACAATATACAAGTATAATACTTTTTGGGTAGAATCAGAAAGGTATTCACTGTGTTACCTCCATGGTAAGTTTTTTGGATAGAGATAATATTTAATGAATTTTTCTAGATTGTTTAAAATTATAAAGGATCATAATATCAGTGAAATTTAGATAAGGAATAAGATAAAAGGAAATATTAATTAAATATAATAATTCATCAATTCTAGTGCACCATTTCCTAAATAAGAACCATTAATAATTAATTTCAACTTTTATTAAATTTGTAATTCATTACATTCTAGTGGATGATCATGATTTATAATAGACCATTGAATGTGATTGATTTCATTTTAATTTTTTAATAAATTAAATTTTTGGCATGTGTGCCTTCTATCCTCATTAATATATAGGGAATACATCCCATGGGTTATTTTTTGTAAACCCCCTTTTACCCATCACATGTGTGTGAGTAAATTAATATTTAATGGATGGAGTTCCCAAGATAGTAGAGGTGGTTCGAGATAGGACATGATGCCAAAAACAATCTAAGAAATATACAATGGTGTATATGTGGAAAGATAAAAACATGAACCTCAAATGGTTCATGGTGTTTCTCCCATGGGTCAGTGGTTAGTTTATCCTCCCATAGATAAAATAACCATTAGAACATGCTCGTGATCAAGCATTGTCTATTAATTATGTTATTGGTTTGGTTATTCATTATGGATGTTTTTAGGGATCACATAGGTAATGAATTTACAATCATGTAAGACGGAACAAAAAATCTTGGCTTATGTGTAAATATTGTCTAATTTCATGGTTAATCACTAAATTAAAACTAAATCATATAAATAAGCACTTTAATAAGATAATAATTTAAAATTTACGTATAATGGATGAAATCCCTCAAAAATTATTATGTCATTATAGCCTTCCATTACATCGGTTAGGATCAAACTGTAGTTTAATGTTCTTGACCAGAAAAAGATGGGGTGCTTCCAATTATTGGGGAATCCTAACATGAGGTTTTGGTTTAATAAGACTTGTTTCGGATCAGGGGTTGACTGCCAAAGAAAGACTTTGTGTAACTGAGTGGAAAAGTTTGTGTAAATCCAAATTAAAGGATATCAATATTTGGGAGTCCACTCAACAGATCAAGGAACTATGAGTATATGCAGAAGTATTTGGGAATGACTACCTAAAAACTTTAATGATTTTTGACCAATAAATTATTGGGGAATGAAAAGGGAAAATGGATCATTGACATATGAATGTCCAAGAAACAAGATATTCTAAAACCGATAGTGAGGGATATTAGGTTTCAATTAAATAAATTTGAACTAATAAATATAGTATTTATTTATTTTTCTAAATTTCATCTGATAAAGTACTAAAATTATGATTGTCTTATCTTGTAGAAGTAGTAATAAAATTGAATATATCCTATAAATGTGATCCATAGAATAAAATAAAAACCTCATCACCATAACTAATTTATAGGAGTGGAAAAGGTGCATATTGGTCAACCTACTCCTTGTAAGGAAATTTTATTTTCTGGAAGAACCATTACCAGTTTCTCCTAGAAATGATGCAACTGATGAAGAACTATCTCTCTATGTGAAACATCTAAATAATGTTATAGATGTTCAAAGATTCATGATATCATCAATTTATAATGATATATTGAAACAACATGAGGATATTTATGTCTATATCAAGATGTATCACCTTCTAGATCTCTATCATGAAAAGGAGAGACAAGTGAGTTACGAGATCTCTAATGCTTTCCTTACAACTAATCTTGGAGAGTATGTTCCAGATGGGCCTCTTGTGTCACCGACCTGATCTGGTCACCACTAATGCTGGAACCAAGTCTAACCAATAAAAATTCCTGAAGGGAGTTCCCTATCCCCAAGGGATGTTACAAGTTCATGGGTATCAATAAATTAGGGTTTTGAATGATTTACCTGATTATGGAAGCATAAAACAACAAAAACATTTGATAAACTAAATCTGAAATATTCATACCAAACAAGGTTTATACAAAAATCTGGAATTGAATACATAAGTTAAAAAAATACAATATGTCCCAATATACATGGATATATCTGTATAATATCCCCATGGACTCCACCCAACAATGGATCATCGCCCACAAGTTGTCTCCACAACTCCGCAGTAAGGATGAGAACTAACATCCAAAACCGCTATCACCCAAAGCATTTCCTTTACCTAAGAGAATCATAATAAATTATATGTACATCCAAGGTTTTTAATAAGGGTGTGATCATATTACCAATATGATACAACCAAATTATTCCATTGTTCATTAAATACACGTTGAAAAATCAAGCAGTTTTAATATGCAAAGAAAATAGTTGACAAATTCCAAGAAATGAAACTTTCAATTGAAAATATTTTTCAAGATAAAACTATCATAATGTTAACACATTTAAATATTCATGTTATATACTATAATATAATTCCAAACACATCCTAATACAAGGTAAAATACCACAAATCCAATGATCATCAAAACTGTGTACACCCTTATGCACAAGATAGTCTCGGGCCCCATGTACCTCGTACCATAGTGTAAATTAACCATATTTAAAATTTGTTAGAGTGCATGAGCCACTAGTAGGGAACATACCAAATACCTGGTGGTCCCCAATACTCATACATATAGTTTATTTATAGTAGTTTTTATCCAAATTCTATGGGAAACAGGGACAAAATCCATCCAGTTCACTAGTCATACTAGTACATATCTACCCCACCTTGGTTCCAGGGATTCCCCCATGGTGCACAAAATAGTTCAGAATTACACATATATCGATTTTCATATAAAAACACCATTAATATTCACTAAAAACAATACTGTATCTATACACAATTTATCCCATTTAAAACACACAACAAAACACTTTGATTTTCCATATAACAATTTCTCAAAAATACGCATTGTTTTTCACCCAAAACTCCCTGAAAACCCAACTTTTCACAATATGTAAAAATCTGTAAGTTAAAAAAAATAACTTTATGCCAACTAAATTTCAATTAAATAAAGAAATAAATTTTAGGGCAGGCCCATGTGAAAGAAGAAATTTTATCTTTATAAAATATCCATTTTTAAACATACATGGAACTTAAAGTTCAGAAGTTCTAAAAACACCATTAAAAATTTCACATCAACAACCAAAGGGGATAAACATTTAAAAAAATATTTTCATCCCTAATAAATCCCATTAAAATCAAATAATTTGCTAAATTGAATCCCAATATGAACCCACAAGAGACTTCCATGAAAAACACCCAATTTCACCTAAAAATGTAATTAAAAATTCATTTTCATTCCAAATACCCCTAAAACTAATTTTTTCAGTAAAAATAAAATAAAATTAACATGTAAATATAATAAACACTATAATCCAAATCACATAAATATCATACCCATGGAATCACCCACCAAAATATGGAGAACCCTTGAATCATTGTGTGAAAATAAAATCGCACCACCGCTGCACCAAGAGGGGCCTTGATCAAACCTAAAACCACCACAATTGACAAATAAAACCCAAGGTTAAACCCTGGGTTGGAAAACCTACCCTCTATAAATGTATTACATTATGAAAATAAGAGTAAACTTCATGGAAAGTGGAGAAAAATAGTTATAATTGAAAGATTTGTGAAGGAAAGAAGTTAAGTCTTCAAATCTAGATGATTTGAGAAACCCTATAACGTTATACCCTAATTCATGATTTATACAAGATCTAAAGAGTGGGTAAAGATAATGGGTGCATGTATGGGTTTATTGGTCTTGGATGACACTTTGAATCACTGAAAAATAACAAAAATTGAAGAAGATAATAAATATTATTATTATATTGAAAATGGGCTTCTGGGCTGGCCCAATTCATTAAATAAAAACCCAATTCCACCATTATTATGGATTTATAAAGGGTCCAAATTGAAATGGTGGTGTTAATAGGTTAGGGGAGGCCATTTAGAAATTTTAATGGATGCAAAATTTTGAAAAATAAAGGAGTTTTAAAAAAATATTTTTTTAAATATGGAAATGGGATGATGGTTTGGCCCAAATTTCGAAAACATACCATTTCCTCCAAAATACATGGTAAACCCCCAAAACAAAGAAATAATGGAAGTTAAATTAAAAATACCTCTAAAATAAGTTATTTATGTGACAATTATCTCAAATATGAAAACTTTCCATGCTGGAAAGTCAATCTAAATTTCGATCCAAAAACAAGAATGAGTACCCTTCCTAAACTGATGACTTCTGCTCCCACGTCTCATGTGTATCATTCCCATGCTACCATAGAACATGGACCAATGGAATAGACTTTCCCCAAATCACCTTTTCTAGGAGTTCCACTATTCTCACCGCCTACTCAATAATATTTAAATCAGGATCTATATCCATCTCATCCCAATTCAGTACATGGGATGGATCCGTGTTGAATTTCTTCAACAAGAAGAAATAGAAGGCTTCATGGATGGATTTCAACTAAAAAGGTAGGTATAACCTATATTCCACCAATCCAATATTCTCGATGATCAAAAAAAGTCTGATATACCACGTCGTTATCTTCCCTTGCATTCTCAATCAATGAGGGCCCACACAAGGGGAAAATTTCAAGAATACCTTGTCGCCCACAGAAAAAACTTTAGGTCTTGACACCTTTGATCAACATAAGATTTATGGCAACTCTGAGCTGTCAATAAACAATTTCGGATCATCTTGACCTTCCAAAATGTCACATGCACCATACTGGGCCTCAGTAGTGAGGTCTCACCTACCTCAACCCAACAAAGTGGGTGAAAAGTCTGACCAAAGAGCACCTCAAAATGATCAATTTGAATCGAATAATGGTAACAATTATTATATGAAAACCTAACCAATCATAAATGGATATCCTACGAACCTCCAAAGTCTTGGACATAGGCACGGAGCATATCCTCAAAAATATGATTTGCCAGCTCAGTCTAACCATCCATATGAGGGTGGTATGTCGTGCTCATCTTAATCTAGGACCCTAAGGCCCTCTGATGGCCATCCCAAAACCAATAAGTGAAACTGGGGTCTCTATCTGAGACAACAAAATATAGCCCACCATGGAGTCTCACCGCCTCCTAGAGATACACATGGCCCAACTCATCCACATTAGTTGTATATATGATTATAATGAATTGGGATAATGTGGTTAGAGGATCAATCACAACCCAAATGGAATTCCTACCCAAAGGCGTAAGTGGAAAACCAACAATGAACTATATGGAGACATCTTCCCACATCTAGGTAGGAATGGGAAATTGAAGGAGAAAACCGGGGGGGGCCTTTGATGTTATACTTTCACCTGTTTTCATGTGTAGCATCTCGACACAAATTATTCTATGTCTCATCGCGTACCTCGCCACCAGAACAGCCGACGAACATCATAAAACATTGTGGTGGTGCCTGGATGGACAACACACTTACACAGGTGGTTTTCCTCCATCACCACATTCCATAGAGAAAATGGCACTACTAAACAACAATAAAATTATAGTATGACCTCTGGGGATGTCAACCAAACGTAGTACATCTCCCCAACATGTTGAAACTTCCTCAACCACTGAAAAAGATCATCGCTATGCAGTTCCTGCCGAATCAACTCCAAGAGAGAAGGATTCAACTGAAAGCTCTCCAATAATTCACATCCAATGAACTCATTGATCTCCACATTCATCTAATAAAAGAGCCCCATAAAATTCCAGTTGTCAATGTACTTTATCAAATCCGGCACTAGAACCCTTTTGTTGAAGACGTCGGCCACCACATTTTCTTTTCTTATGGTAAATATAATGTCAAAGTTGAACCCCTGAAAATAATCAATCTAGTGATGCTTCCTCAACTTGAGGCCCTTTGTGAGACAATATAGGCCAAGATTTTGTGATCATCGTAGACCACAAACATCTCACCAAAGAGGTAGTGACTCCAAGTCTTCAAATCATGCATCAATACTACCAACTCCAAGTCCTGGGTTGGGTAATTCTTTTCATGTGGTCCGAAGTGGTGAGAGCCTTACACAACCTCATGATTATCCTACATAAGCATGCTCCCAAGATGCATTCATGAAGCATCACAATAGACCACATACCCCTTCCCATCCTTTTTAAAAATCAAAACAGTGGTGGTATTCATCCACCGCTTTAACTCCTCAGAGGATGCCTGACATTCTGGGCCCCATAAAAACATCACCCCATTTCGGGTGAGCACGGTCATCGGTGAAGAAAGTAGAAAGAAATCCCAAAAACATCACCTATAATAACCATCCATTCCATGGAAAAACCTAATCTTGAACACATTATTCATGTTCTCCCATGAAATGACGTCACTGATCTTCTCGGGGTCCACTGAAACCCCCTGCTCAGAGCTCACATGCCTCATAAATTTTACCTCCCTAATCCAAAAAGTGCACTTTGAAAATATTTCATAGAGGTGATGATTCTGAAAAGTGCCCAAAACAATCCACAAGTGATGTTTGTGTTCCTCATCAGAGCCAGAGTATACTACAATGTCATCAACGAACACCACAACAAAAGAATCAAGATACTGGTGGAACACAATTTTCATGAGTGCCCTAATGACCACTACAGCGTTGGGAAATCCAAAGGGCATGACCAAATACTCAAAGTGGTTATACTTACTTTGGAAGGCTGTCTTCAGGATATCTACATCTCTCACCATGAGTTGATGGTATCCCGAATGGAAGTCTATCTTTGAGAACAAATTTTCCCCCTTCAACTGATCAAACTAATAATCTATTCTAGTAAAAGATTATTTTTTTCTTAATTGTTACCTTATACAACCTTTGGTAGTCAATACACAACCGGAGGGATCCATTATCCTTTTTTGTGAACAACATAAGAGCGGCCCAAGGAGAGACGCTCGGGTTAATGAATCCTTTGGGTTCTTTGTCATCTATCTATATCTCTAATTCCCTCATCTCAGTGGGGGGCATGTGATAAGTGGGAAGAGATATTGACTATGTTCTTGATTCCAGATCAATCAAAAATTCCACATCCCACTCGGCGGTAAAACCTAAATAATCATATGATAATACCTCTAGAAACTCTTTCATTGCATGAAGTAGAGAACCTGTGGGGTAAATACCATCTTCCCCTAGTACGAGAGACAAGAAGAGGATGATAAGACTTCTCAACTCATAGAGTGGAGGTCTTGTATGACCTGAAAAAGGATCACATTCTCTGTGAAAAACCTGATGACTCCCATTAGGTGCAGTTAAACTCACTCACTTCTTGTAGCAGTCAATGTGTGACTGGAAGTGTACTAGCCAATCCATGCCAAGTATTATGTCAACTAGTTCCACATCTAGGACCAAGAGGTCCATCTCCATCTCAACCCCTGACATGGAAAGTGCCCACGAGGGGCACCTGAGACCCTGCTCCTTCTTCTTTCACAGTGCTGTCACCAACTCCATCACAAAAGACAAAAAATTCGTTATGAAATTAAAAGTGTCCCCGAAATGAGAAGAAATAAGTGAAACAGATTCACCAGTATCAAAAATAGTAGCAAATAAATAAGATAAGATCAAAACGGTACCTCGAACTGTCGACGATCATGCCTCCGATCATGTGGGTTCATGTTCCACTACATGGAGATGTATGGTCTCGGCATGGTGAAAACCACTACACTGTGGTTATCCTTTGAATTGGATCTGCCTAGACGTTGTCCCATCCTTACCACCACAACCACCAAAATGAGATCCACCCATTCTTGATGGATCTGACTATGTTGGAACTCCTCTTGAAGCCACTAAACCTGTCCCACTCAGAAATAGACATTCCACCCCGCAAAAGTGTTGTAGATAACCCATACCTCATCATCAATAACAAGGCTTTGGGGGAATTTGGCATGTTTTTTGGATGTGCCATGATTTCCCATACTGGTGTCACATGACTAATCTCACATCAGAATCTGCGGATGAAAATTAGCTTGAGAGTGGCCTGAAATTCCACCTCCCTTCTTCACCTAATCCTCATGCGTACTCTTCTTCTTTGAAGAGCTGCAACTTCCCACTACTGACATGGTTTTAGAGAAAACACCCTTTCTTTTACGATCAATCTCCACCATACAGGCCTGATCAACAACATAAGTATAGGTCGTCATCTTCAACAAGAAGACATTAGAGTATATCACTGGTCGCAAACATTTGTCAAACCTCTGGGCCTTTAATAGTTCATTCGGCAAAATTTTAGTGGCGTAACGAACCAACTCAGTAAAATGGTTGGCATAATCAATCATCGAATCGTTCCTCTGAACAAGGTCGGTGAAATCTCTGGACCTAGCATATGCCAAGACCTTTTGGAAGTACTTATCATTGAAAATAGCCTTGAAATATCCCCAGTGCATCTCCTCATTCTTCCGAGTCTGAAAAACTGATTCCCACCACCCGTGGCTTTGACCCTCCAACAGAAAGGAGTCACACTTCATCCAAAGCACCTTGGGTGTCTCTAGGAACTGAAACATGAGATCTATATCTTTGATCCTTTCCACATCTTCATGGGGTTTTATGCTTCCTCGGAAGGTCAGAGGTTAAATTTTCCAGAAGTCATGTGTTTTATCATTTCTATGAACTATCTCTTATTCCATAATAGGAATATGAGAAGGATATGGTACATGTCCCATATCATGGACATCTCGGGCCACAGCCTCATCTAACCTCTGATCAATCAGTGTTGGGGAGCTCTCTCTGGCTTTCTCCCATGGGCACGTGGGTGCTTTCTGGGGAGGCATGTTGCTACAAAATGCAATAGTGTCAAAACAATAATAAATAACAAAATTCGGAAAATTTTTATCCAATAAATAAAATATAAATAATCTAAACACATTAAAATAAAAAAATAAACAACTACTCCACCCCCACCTGATGTCCAAGTGTTGTCTATAGCCCACATGTCTCACCTAGAAGTGAAGTTAATCAAACAATTCTAACGTCCCCTGGTGACTCAAGGACATCCATGAGGGGTGTGGGATAGGAACCCAACTCATGACCAAAACACTGATTCCCTAAAAATCATAGCTTTTTTCTTACCCGACTCATCCCAAAATAATAAAGTAATAGAAAAAAATGAACCCACTATCATAACATTTTGTCACGAACCAGATCTGGTTTCCACTAATACAAGATCCAAATCATGCCCATGATAAGGAATTAAGGGCCTTACATATCCCCCCGATCTATAAAAAGTGACTAGGTATCAAAAATTTAGGTTTGGGAATGATATCTATGAGTATGAAAGCATAAAACCTCAAAAACATTTGATAAACTGAATCTGAAAAATTCATACCAAACAAGGTTTATAAAAAAATTAAATACTAAATAAATAAGTTAAAACAGAATAAAATAAGTCCAATGAAACAAATAACCATCAGAAACATAACTCCAAGGACTCCACACAACAAGGGTTAATCACCCAAAATCCATCTCTGCAACTCCACACCAAGGATGGGAACTAACACCCCGAACCGCCATCACCCAAATCATTTCCTTTACCTGAGTCATGAATAATAACGTCTATATACACCCAATGGGTGTAAGTAGGTTTTAATCCTAATCCCAATAAGATGCCTCCCAATTATTCCCAGGTGCACACAATACAATGTGAAAAGGAAAGCTGTTTTAATATGAATTGAAAAGAGGTGACAAATTCTAAGAAATTCAGCTTTCAATTGAAAACCGTTTTCAAGAGAAATCTTTTAGAATGTTAGCACATTTAAATAGTCATGTTAGCTACTAAAATATAATTTCAAACACATCCTAATAAAATTTAAAATACCATGATTTTAATGAGAAACAAAACCAGGTACACCACAAGGCACTATATGGTCTCGAGCCCCAAATACCTCGTACCTCAGTGTATTGTAACCATAGTAAAAAAATCCATTCTCTTGCACGATACACAAGTAGGAAACATTCCCATAACAAATTGGTCCCCAATAATCACCCATATAGTTTAGTTATAGTTGAAGTTATCTAAATGATAAAAGAAATAGGGACAAAACCCATCTGGTTTACTAGCTGTACTAATACATATTTGCCCCACCTAGGTACCCGGGCTTCCCCCTTTCTGATCAAACAAATTCAGAATGCACATACATCCATTTTCATATAAAAATAGAAATATGGGTCACTTACAAACAATACAGTATCTATACACACATTATACCATTTAAAACACACAACAAAACACTTTGATTTTCCATATAATAATTTCTCAAATACCCGCATTGTTTTGCTCCAAAAACTCCATGAAAACCCCACATTTCACACTTTCTGCACACCTATATGTTACCAAAACAGAACAAGCATCCCAATAAATTTCAATGAATCAAAAAAAGTCAATTTTAGGGAATTCCCATGTGAACCATGAAATTTTATCTTTGTAAAACATCCATTTTAAACAAAAAATGGCATGTAAAGTTCACAAGTTCCACAAACACCATTAGAACCAACTTTCGCAGAAAAAAACAAAGGAGATAAACATATAAAATAGTATTTTAATACATAATAAATCCCAATAAAAACAAATAAGTTGTGATAGGTCATCCCCAAATGAACCAACAAGAGACTTCCATGAAAACACCCAATTTCACCAAAATTTTACATTTAAATTTATTTTCATTACAAACCCCATTAAAACTAATTTTTTTCTACAAAAATTAAATTAAATTAACATGTAAATTTTATAAACACCTCAATAAAATTCATAAAACTTTAATTCACAAGGAATAACCTACTAAATTAAGGATAATCCTTTAATCTTTGTGTGAAAATAAAATCTCACCATTGTTGCACCAAGAGGGACCTATATCAAACTTAAAACTACAATAATTGACCAAGAAAACACATGGTTTAACCCTATGTTCGAAAAAATACCATAGGGAAATTTGGTACTTCAAGAAAATGTGAATAAATTTCAGGTAAAGTGGAGAAAAAGTGTAATAATTGATAGTGTTGTGAAGGAAAGAAGTTACCTCTCCAAATACAGATGATTTGAGAAACCCTATTATGTTATGCCCTAATTAGTGATTTATAATAGCTCCAAATAAGGGGGAAAGATAATCGGAGTGTTTCTAGTTTTATAGGGGTTTGGTGACACTTTTATTCTCATTAAAATAATAAAAAATGAATATTTTATTAAATAAACAATTATTTGTAACTAGAAATGGGATTCTGGTCCTGCCCAATTCCTTAAAAAAACCCAAATCCACCATTATTATGGATTCATAAAAGGTACAAATTGAAATTTTGGTGTTAATAAGTTAGGGGAGGCCATTGAGGAATTTTAATGGATGAAAAATGTTGAAAAATTAAGGAGATTCAAAAGAAAAAAAGTTTATTTTTAAATCAGTAAATGGGCTCATGGTTTGGCCCAAATTTTGAAAACGCTACATTTCAACCAAAATTCATGGGAAACCCATGAAAAAAATCAATAATGGAAATTAAATAAAAATATATCTTCAAAATAATTTATATATTTTACATCATATATTCCTGATTATTGACTACATTGAATGCATGGACAACTTAGGGATTAAATTCGTAGAGAATTTGCGTACTAATATCATACATTCATCACATCCCAAGACCTTATGTAGTTATATTGTGAGTTATAATACTGGAAATACTGATATGAGTATTTCGTAACATCTTACCATGATTCATCAAGTTGATAAGAACATGGGGCCTGATAAACCAACTTTCTTTATGGTAAATAAGAAGAGAAATTACAAGGAATAGGGTCTCAATACTAATAAATATCCTAAAGCTACTAATCACCATCCTACCAAGAAGAAGAAGATCCGGAGGTGTGGTAAGGAAAGGGATGGAGTTTTTTTCATTATGGAATCTAGTCCACTGTAATAGGAACTACCCCCAAAAGCATGGGAAATCTAAAGGTGTGTTTGTAATCGAGTACAATATTTCCATTTCTACATGTTGGCTGTTAGATATATCTTATGGTGCATGACTCTATATCGAAATTTAGGAACCAATTATATATTAGAAAATATGTAGCGTACATGTGGATATGTAAACATTAAATGGTATATGGATGGATGCTCTATCCAATGGTGATTACCACCTTTCATTGCCAATGAGAATTATTTTGGTTTTACATTATTTTTATTATGTACCTACTATCCCCAAAAACATATTTTTTCAATCATGTTGAGATATATATGGGTTTATTTTGAAGTTTAGAAAAATATTAGTTTCTTTTTTAAGGAAAACTTATGTTATGTTATGGAAAATTTAAATAATGGTCTATATGTATTAAATTATGAAAACCATGTGATGGAAACTAATAATGAATCAAGTTCAAATGAAATATATAGAAACCATCTTTGGCATCACCATGTTGGTGATGTAAACAAGATGGTTTTGAAAAATCTCTGTCGAGATGGGTATTTAGAATCATTTGATATAAAACCACTTAATAGATGTCTTTCTTATTTATAATGGAAAATTATCAAATCACCATTCGATTGACAAAGAGAAAGTGCCATGGAACTTCTAGGATTGGTATACAGTAATTCTTGTGGACCATTTCTAGAAGAAGCTAGAGGTGGATATTCTTACATCATAACTGTTAATGATAACTTGTGTAGATATGTATATATTTACTTGATGAGATATAAGTCCATGTCATTTGATAAATTCAAGGACTTAAAGAAGGAAACAAATAATTAGCTTGGAATGAAGATAAATCATATTTGATTAGATCGAGGGGGAGAATATATTAACGAATAGTTCAACAAAAGTGCATGGGTGTTTGTGATTCTATCTCAAATAACTCCACCAAAAAAAACCATAGTGGAATGGTTTTAGCTAATGTTGTAACCATACCTTGTTGGACATGGTAAGGGAAATGATTATTCATTCAGATATTCCATTATCTTTTTGGGGATATATATTAAAAAATGTGGCATACGCATTAAACTGAGTAATAACTAAATCATAAAATCAAATTTCCATTGAGTGATGGGTTGTAATGAAATCAATTTTATTGCATACACATGTATGGGGTTTTGAGGAATTTATTAAGGCTTTCTCCGGAAACATACTAGAAATTTGGGGCATGAAGTGTATCATTATTGGTAATTTCAAGAAAAAAGGGATACAACTTATACAAGCCCTATAAGAATTAAATGACTATTTCTAGATAATCCATCTTTTTTTAGAGGGAGCACATCCTTAAAAAGGATAGTGGGAGAAAGGGTGAGTTCAATCATGTTGATGCTCAAGTCACACATGATTTGGTATAGGAACATAATCCACAAGTCCCTGTGGAAGAAGTATTGCATGGAACACAAGAACTACATAGGATTGTATATGAGCTAAGGGTACCATAAAGATATGGTTTTCTAGTCACTGAGAATTGTGACTTGTAATTATTCAAAAATGATTAAAATATCTCCTACAAAGATACCATAGATTTATTAGAAGCTACAAGATATCTAGAAGTAATAAATGTTGAGATGGATTCCTTGTATCAGAACCATGTCTAGGTTCTGGTCGATGCGCCAGTTGATGAAAATACTATTGGGTATAAATGGAAATTGAAGTGAAAATAGACATGAGAGGTAATGTAAATACTTATAAAGAAATACTGGGGGTAATGGTTGTAAACTACATTAAGGTATTGAATATGATGAAAACATTTTACCAGTTTCCCTGTTTTAATACATGAGAATCCTACAATCCATAGAGGCTTATCAAGACCATGTGACTTGGAAGTTGTATTTAAAAACTGAATTTCATTATATGAACCTTCAATAAGATATCTTTATGACCCAACCATAAGGGCATGTGAATCCATGTGATTCCAAAAGGGTTTTAATGTTTCATAGATTGATTTTTGGATTGAAACAACCAACCATGTCAGGGAATATTCGATTCGATTTATCCATCCAATAATTTGGTTTTGTTAAAAATTAATGTGAGCCATGTGTTCCAAAGGTTTAATGGGAATGTGTTCGCTATCATTGCAATATATGTTGATGAAGTATTACTCATTGGAAACAACATACTAGTCTCATAGTCAGTTAAGGACTTGATGAACATGTTCTTTCTCTATGAAGGTCATAGGCTAAGTAGCCTACATTCTAGGGATCAGGATCATTCGTGATAGATTCAAGTGGATTCTTGGAAAAAAGATAAATACATATATTTACCAGATACAAAAGAGATTTAGTTTGGAACCATCCAAGATTGGATTAGTTCCAGTGTCACATGGTTTACATATTTCTTTGAAAATGTGTTCCTAGACACAATAAGAGAAAATATAATGTGTAATATCCCACACACGTTTGTAATATAATCAATAACATATTCCATGTTATGTACTAGACTTGATGTAGCCTATGAATTTATCATTGTAGGTTTATATAAAGTATATCAATGAGAATTGAATTTGACTACTGTTAGGACTATCCTTAAGAATCTAAGAAGAACTATGGATATGATCATTGTGTATGGAAGAGATGAGGAGCTTGTCATCAGAGGGTATTCTGATGCTGGTTTGCATATATATTATACTGATCTTTATTTGCAATCAGGATATGATTTATGTCACAAAAAAGGAGCTATGAGCTTGAAGAGTTCAAAGCAGCTAGTTGTAGCTGATTTAGATGCAGAGACTGATTACATAGAGGGTTTTGAATCATCCTTGGAAACCATCTGGACTTAGAACTATTTATAATTTCATGATTCGATACATAGTGGTAAATGTCCTATCTAATTTTATTGTGATAATACTGCATCGGAGTCTCCTGAAAAATAGTCAACGTCACGTCAACAGACAAATTATATACTCTAGATGTATAACATATTTAGGGATTTATATCTAAGGGGAGAAGTTATATTTAGTAGACTACCCAAGGAAGATAATTTGGTATACCCCATGAATAAAGGGCTTTCTCAGTAGTAGCATGAGTGTCAAGTGAGAACTAATGGACTGAATGTCATTAGCAGTTGGCTCCAGTACCAGTGGGATTATGTTAGAGTTGGTGCCCTAGAACAATATTCTTTGATCTTTATGATAACTTATATTCATGGTTTTTATAATTAATAAATACTTTGTCATATCTTGATTGTTCTTATTCCTGAAATTTCATATCAAAATGTCCTAAGAGTAACAGTCTCACTAAAATATCCTAAAAGATACCTACTATGAAGAGAACCTAGAAGGGATATGATGGAGTTTTTTAAAATATATTCTATAGTTGGATGATATCATTTGAGCTAAACAAATTATACAGGATTTTAGGTGTGGAGACTCATAGGACATTGAGGAACATTTTCACAGTGTACACCCTGGGTAATGTCCTGGAGAATATTATGAGAATGAGACCTACTGGTAAAAAATATTCATGTCTATATGTCATTTTATTTTCCTATCTACAAACTATTATATTGGTCATTATACATTAATATTATTATTAACAAGTTTTATGAGTCTCCCACAAAGATGTATTGATTGAAACCATGATGAATGATGTTCACGATGAGGTATGATATGTTTGGTGCATCAAGAGTAATATTTCATTAATAAACGATCTGAAAAAGTATTTATCCCTTATGTTATTTAACATGTGTTATATAAGACCTCTGTATGGATATGATATATCCAAAATAAATCCATGTCCATGGTTTTCTATAGGAAATTTAAGTTTTTAGGAAGTCAAATAAAGAGAAATCAAGCACATGTGTTGATGGAAATAGCATGCAACCCACATGATAAGAGATATTGGGATAATGGGATTATATTACATCATAAAAAAATTTATGAGTTGGCATGTCATTGCGACAGTAACATTATTCTCTATGGGTTCCTTGGCATATTCCTAGACACTAATAGTTGACATTATGTTGCTCCACCAAATTCAACTGAATAAGAGGCCTATTGGGTCAAACACTATGTGTATCTAGTAACTCAGTTAAATAATATATTGTTTATTATTTAACGTTTTGAATAAATATTATTCCTAGTTATAGTTTAATATGTATTAATTGATTCCTACTCTCATTAATTCTGAGAATAGTTATTCAAGAAATGTATTGTGGGTAGAATATTTAACAAATATTTTTTTCTTTTGAGGGAATTTAATATTTATATAGTTATTGGAGAATAATGTTGTAATATTTATTTATTTAAAAAATACATTATTCATGGTCTATTAAATATGGCGGCAGATAGGTTTACCATCTTCAAGGGTCCTATGAGAAATAATAATGTTGAATATTATTTTATTAAATAATATTTCTATATAATCCACAAGTTAGACAAGTGTCGAGAAATAATAATAATAATAATAAAAGTATTATTTGTCATTCAGTTTCATTGGAATTTATAAAATAAAAAAATGAAACTTTTGAAAGTATGTTATTATAACCCTAGCAGTATAAATACCCAATTATGATTACGTTATGATAACCCTAGGCAAGAAAATTATTTTTCACAATGTATTGGAGAAAATATCTCATTCATGGAGAGTTATCTTTCTCCAAGAATTATCTCAAGAACAAGAGACATCCTCCTCCACTGGATTAAGGAGAATGATTTGGAGTATGTTCTCATGGAAATTTAAGGTATACATCAAAAGTGAATGTATCTTCCACACTAGCACCCAGAGAATCCCTCAGTGATGTCTAAAGATTCATAGAGAACATGTGGATCACCACTAGAAGAATCATACACTTAGATTCAATAACACAACATCGTCTCACTATAGATCTATGGAAAATCACCTCAATTATGAATGAATAACAATTGAGGTATTTCTTAAATAATTATATTAACTATAAACAATATGTTTAGATCTCTTAAATCTTGGATTCAGGTTAATAAACATTTCTTGTTATTTGATTCAAATCATTTGATCATGGTGTATATCATCACTTGATCATGGATAAATCATTGACAATAGAAATAAAAAAACATGCAAATCATCCCTCCTGTGCTTTCAATTCTCTCAAAACCTATAGAAATGAGCTTCCCAACATCAATATTTTTGTTGTTTGGTATTTCATTTACAACATGGTAATATATCAAGGGCTAGGTCAAAAAAATATTTATTTATTTTAATGAACCTATATCCTTAACATAATTTCATCAAACTTCCTTAATTCATTAAAAAATAAGTTTTTTTTCTTTATAATACATTTTAACAAGCTAGTTAATCAAGACTATTATAACATGGAATGATCATGAGTTTGGGAACTCTCAAATATATAATATACTAACAATCATATAATCACAATTTGTAGAACAATTCCACCATTGTGGAATAAGGGTCCCCAATTTCGATAAACCAAAACACCCTCTTACTCTTTAAAGTGTTGCATGTACCTCCAATAGATAATTTATTCTCTATTATAGGAAAACAATTTATGGTACTTCTGATTATACCATTAGGATCCACAATTATATCCACATCATAAATAAGTGGATGAACAAAAAAACATTCATATATGATATCTAGGCTTAATAATTCACATCAATAGTGAATTCCCTTCTTCCATGTAGTGACACTTCAATAGGTGTCTTGGATTACCTGTGGTGTAACAACTAGGTAATGGAATTTATTTAGCATAAATATCCCATGGTTAATCTCCACTATATGACCACATTTCCTCTATCCCTATGCGACATCATTTCCTTTTATAACCCATTCACCTAGAGTCACTTGATTCGTGGATTGTATAACCCATCATAAACTCCTACACAACGGTTAACTTATAGCTCCACCAGATACCTACTGATCGGCTAGCTCTATGGGTGGATGTAGCCTATTATTGAATATATTTTTTTATAATACTCAAACCAAATTATTCAGAATGAGGAATCCTATAGTGTTATTGTGTTTTTTTATAACAAATATATATTTCTCTCCATCTAATTAAAAGCTTCTTCATCTTTCTTCAATAATTTCTATTTTACCATTAAGTTATTCCAATCACCCTTGACATATGGTTGTTAATGATAAAAATGAACAACCAAAGGGGTTTTTACACTAGTGTACAAAATTTTATTTTTAGTCCTTTCAGAAAATATTTTGAATACTTATTTCATGAAAAAAATCAGATCTGGCATTTACCTATATCGAAACCTCTTATAATAAAGGTGTTTTTGATGGATTCAATAATCACCAAGTCTAAACTCAGGTGAGATAATATCGATATGAGAATAAATAGTTCAATGTAATAAACTAATTAATAATACATTTTTTCAACTCCATTTTCATCAAAATTAATCAAAATATCTCCCTTGATAAGGAATAGAAGAAATATCTTCCCTTCCTAAGAAACATTTCTCCCCTATTACCAAAATGATGAAACGATTATTGGTACTATTCTCTTATCTACATGTATACAAAAGAAAATTTACCCCATTTTTATTGAATCTAAATACAATCCATATATAAGACCATAAAAATGAGTTAAACATTTAGACATGGAATACATGGGAGAATTACTAATAGATTTCATAGAAGAAACACCCACTAGAGAGTAGTGGTTCACTCTATAAACCATCTTGTTATATATATTGGTTTATACTGTAAGATACAACATATACCATTTCAAATCCATCATGGTGTGTTCCATGGTAATGATATTAACTGGTGGATCTTATATAGATAGGTAATAAAATCCAACCAACTATTTCCAAATCATTTACATTATGAATTAATATTTAATTTCAATTTTCACTTTCCTCAATTGATTAGTGGTATTTGTTATATTATTTAGTGTACTCATGTTCTCACACATTATAACACAAGGATATTATACAATAATTTATATATAATTATGTACATGTTTCATCAATTTCTATTAGGTACAGTGTTTAGTGGGTACTATATATTTAACTTCATTTGTACTAAAAGAGGTAAAATATTTCAATTATCGTATAAATGAAAAAAGATCTATTGAATACACAATATAATTTTGAATTTTGACCATCCTCCAAACCTACATATTTTATATCCATAAACCCCAATAATTATAGTTATGATTTTTTATATTAAGATAGGTTAAATTCCATTTTATTTTTTAAATATCAATAATTTTCTTCAAATATAAAAGTTGGATTTCAATGGAAAAAAATAATAATGTGCATCCTAAAATGAGAAAAATATCATTTTCTATTTAGTGGATTTAAGCTCTAACTAATTGAAAATGAGTTTATTATGAATTGACATATTGACCCCTTTTCCATCTTCATCATTTGACAATATCATCTGAGGGGCTGAAAAAGTTTTTATTGGACTTCAGTAATCCATTTGAATCATTTTTAATACCTCACTAGAATATTTTAGTTTTTAAATATAATCTTTTTTTTATTCTCATATAATTGATGTAAAAAATAACAATTCCAAAATTAGAGAAATTTAAAATTCCGACCACATTAATTCTGAAGATAACATGAATTTTTGGTAATTTGAGACTCTAAAGAAGAAATAAAAAAATGGTTTCACCATCCACATATCGTATTCCCTTCTTGAAATATAGGTTCTGATAAACCAATGTACTTAGAAATCTAAGCCACTTCATCTACTAATCCAACCATGAATAAATCACCCTTGGTTCTTTATTTAGTCTTTTTAAGTCTTTTTCCGAACATAATTATTTCACTTCAACATCATCAATGGAAAAACAATATTTTTCCATTCAATGTGTACTTCCTTCTCATCAATTCAAATGAAGAATTATGATTTAACATCCATATGATGTAATTTAAATCATAAATTATTAGATATATCTAGCAATAATCTGGTTATTTCATATTTATCAACAAGATAAAAAAATATCATATAAAGTAATTCCTTCAAATTGAAAAATCCATTTCATCACATTAATTTTATGATAATTATCTTTTTTTCATAATTATTATGTTGATTTTTTAATACCCTTTTCTCTTCAATATAATTTTTATTCTTTGATAATGGAATAATTATATATTTCTTATATTTCCCCATTTTCCCCAAGTTCCACATAAATCACCTTGAACCAAATCTGATCTCTAGTATTTTATTCAATGGATATTCATTCAACATAAGGTATTTAATATGAATTTTTATGACTCTTGATCCTCATTATTTGATCTGGGTTTGTCCGATAAATAATAATATTATTCCTAATGATTTCTCCTCTACATGACTTCATAATAATATATATTATTTATATTACACTTTTATCATTATTAGTGATTTCAGATATGTCATATATAACCTCTTTAACACTCCTTGAGACACACAAATCCAAATTCATTTCTTCTTTAAAAAACAATTCTTTTTATTTCAAAAATTCTCACAATTATTTCAAATTTTATAATCTATTCTTAAAAATTAATCACATTTAATGATTTCAATATCATAGAGTTCAATTATTATCCAAGTATATTGGTTATATCACATCTATTAATCTCTCTATTTTGAATATACATAGAATATACCTTCATTTATATGATCATCGAACACCATATACATATTTTTACTAAGAATAAAACAATTTATACCAAACACAATAACATTTTTGAGTGTGGAACACTTTTTATGCTTTATTTAAAATAGAAGTTTTTCTTCAAAGAAAATATTATTGGAGATATAAAATTATGATTAAATTAAGTCCCTAGAATATGTATCTAGTTAGTTGTTTTCTATTTGCATAATCTAAGGAATGACATTTATAATATAATTACTCATACCAATGACTCAAATTTATTGAGGAGTCCCCACCACTAAATCAAAATTTTGAATACCATATTTTTTAAAATATTTTTATTCCTGGTTATTGTTAAATTAATAATTTTTATTATTGTATTGTTTATGAAAATTAAAACACATTATATTTTCACCATGTTGTTGATGTAGAGTTGGGTATTATAAAAAATTATATTTGTATGAAATAATGATTTTTCATGAAATAATTTTGTAGACATAAATAAAAATAACATAATTGGTATTTACAAATATGGATTTAGGTGTAATTGAACTATTTATATTTATATAATATATATTAAGAAACAATTTTCATTTACCCTTATTTTATATTTTAGGTCTTTCGATCTGTATTCCTTTCATGACTGGTGTCACTCTTGTGAGTGTGATTTAGTGTATTCATGAGAATTTAGCATTCTGATTAATTTCATAAAATATTTTCAAAGGATTTTTGGATAAAATGGACCATATTATTTGGTAAAAGTTGTTATATTCTTACGATATAATCATTAAATCCTCTTCTCCTATAATGAGATATTGGTTTTTCATGGCATAACTTTCTTACAATATAATTTATTCATATATTCCATTTATAGTGGAAATTATCTTATTAAACATAACATAATTCCCTAAGATTTATAATTTACTCAAACAGAGTATATTGTTAAAAGTACTATAAATAAACAAGAATTGTATATCCCTTGGGTATTTCTCACCAATTAATTCTTGTCTAAAGAAAATTGTTTTTAGGTACCCATCTATTTTGAAATGGGAAACTACATTCTTATCCTACATTTTTTTTGATTAATTATATTTATTTCCCACAAATTGAGAAGTAAACCATTATTAAAAATCCATGTTTTGGTTCTTAATGTTGAACTCAATTAAATTTAAAAAAAATAGACTTCATCTGGTTATTTTTTCTTGACCCAAAACAAATATTACACATTTTACGATGTTAGATGAATATATAGATCCTATAGTTCAATGGATAGAAATTTATTATAAAAAAATTATTTTACATATTGATTGGGGATTTTCATAGTTTATATTTTCTATTGTTAAAGTTTTTGCCTTTTTACCTTTGCATAATTGAGCCACAATTTACAACTATGTCCATGAAACTATAAAAAATTATCATTGGTTAAAGAATACGATAAAGAAGAAATTATTCTTTCTATTTTTGGAATTCATACACTATGATATATCTATTTGAAATAGATAATTGTTTTTTATGCACCATATTTTCACAGTAATAACAAATAATTTTAATATTTTTTTCTTGTGGTTATTTCTCCAGTAGTAGTCACTTTCACATTTTCCATGTTATACTAGCCAAAATTATTCTAGGTTGCTGAGGATTGTGATTTTTCTTGAACAGTGAAAATGTTATTATTTTTTTGGAATTATCAAAGTTGAATTTCCATTATCAATGAAGTGATTCACGTAGGGAATAAAAACAATTTCTTCATTATCCACCCAATAAACATTGTTAGTGGTTAGTTCTCTTGATCGTCCAAGTGGCATATTAACTGTTATGATTCATTTATGATCAGAACCCATACATTTAAATGGAATGAATTCAAATTTCAGTTCGTTGGTTATTTTATCAAATATCTATTTGAATCAGTATTTAAATCCATGTTACGATCTTGTTCCTCATCTTCGAGCATAATCTTAACCTCACTCTTTGTTTTTTTGAAATATTCTTATTTTTTTAAATGCAATCCACCATTTGGAAATTTCATTTTCTTGTAACTATATATAGATATTTGGATCAGGAAAAACTCAGTAATATTTCTTTTATTTATCTCTTTTAATAGTAAATATATCACGATTTTCCACATGTTAATCTTTATGATCAAATCATCCCTCAATTTTAGTATCATTTTCATTTTTATTTCCACTTAGGAATTGTCCACAATAACCACATGAACAAATTATATATGTTTTATGAAGTCTCTAGCCTCTTTTATATCTATCTCATATTTCTTTTATCCTTATTTAGATAACATGTTCTTCATGTTGAAATTTTTTTAATATATTTTCTCTATGTTTTTTCACTTATTAATGGATTCATCAGAGGTTCTTCTTCCTAATCATCATTTTTGAATTTTATAAAACCCAAATAATCAATATTTTTTACATTACATTATTTAATTAAATGGAGATTAATAATTTAATTCAATATTCAATTTCCCCTCTTTCGATTATAGGATTGAATATTCTTTAAATTATCAAATTCTTCTTCTTTTCAAACTTCATTCATAAAAAGATTCATCATTTCTAATAATGAAAACATTGGAGATCCTTCCTTTTATATCGACTTTTTATAGGTATTAAAATTCTCATATACATAAATAGTATTATATATGTTGTTAGAAAAAACCTATTCTGAATATTAATCTTTAAATATAGTTTCTTTTTCATTGAGACAAGGAGGAAGTATTATTTGGAACCTTTTAATAATTTTTTTATCATCATTTATCTCTCAATGTCCACACATATATTTAATAAAAAAAATTGATGATCCAAAAATTCATCATGTAGAGACCCGAAGCTTATTGTACATGAACATTACATTACTTTTTCGGAATACTTAGTACATAACAAAAAATACACACACAAGGATCGTAATAGTTTAGTGTCTTTGGAAACTCGGAACGTAATCTTCTAATCGTGGTGAAAGATCTCCAATATCTCCCATAAAGATCTTCCCTTTTTTTAACTAAAACCTTTCTTTATATCCTGGGGAAAAGAAAACATAAAAGGGTGAGCTCAAATTCTCAGTAAGGGTAAATAAAAGGAATATGAATCTCATCGTATACACAAGAACATAACTTTAGGAAATCTTAACCTGCAAAAGAGATCGTAATTTCATAACATGGGATAAATCATGGCAGTGAAATGTAATCACAATAATCATAACTTAAAACATGAAACTTTGTGGAATACACACATAATCATAGAGAATCATTTCTTGTTAGTCAAGACTCATTGCCAAGACTATCTTAGTGGAGAAAGTCCCTTTCTGAACTGAGTCACCCTCGTTTCAGTCCTGTTTCACTGAACCGGTATAACCTACCGTTCCAGCCCTGTCTATCTCATGAGATATAAAATCTTTACCCAATGCATTGGAGGGAGATATAAGTCCCACCAATCATATAATGAATCCTTTCTTATGTGTTCCACATAATCATAAATCATACATCATCGCATAACACAAGTAACAAAAATGGGATTCTTGAAACATCATGACATCATAAAACAAATCATATAAGGTAAATGACTTCGTAAAAATAATTCCCTCAAAACATAATCAAATAAATTTAATAATAGGGATAAAAACAGAAACCTTTATTATCTTAGATGGAAAATAATTTTGATAAAACATTTGAACTCCATTCTTGAGGAAAATATCCTTTCTACTTCAAATACATTTTTCCTCTCTTAACATGTCATACAATTTTAATCTAAAAGAAGTTGATTAAAAATAAGATTGATAAATTTTAAAGGAAGCTTCTTGGAAATAATGTTTTAAACATACATTCATGCCGTATAAGTTAAAAAAACATTCTTCGTACTTTTTTCGGAAAAGTCAAAAAGTACCTCGTACGAAAAACGACAAAAGATTCCTTTCATTTCTTTTACTAAAAACTCACCGAAGGGAAAAAGTGGATTTAAACAATTGTAGGTGGATGGAAATAATATTAAATATTTATGAAACATGGATGTGGATGATAAAATACACCCCAATAAATACTTATGAATAAACAATCTCGGATAAAAATGAGATTGTGATATTTCCCTTACCTTAGGTCCGATTTGCTTTGTACGTGTCCGAAGCTCCTCTTCTTTGGAACGCTTCTTGGAATACTCCACTTAGGGAACTATGATTTGTCTTTGAAGAAGACCACAACCTCTAGGATTATTCTAGGGAAGTGGAGATGATAAAATGGCAGGGTTTGGTCGAGCTTGAGTGCTCAAATTGGTGTGAGGAGGAGGGGGAGGAGGTACCCTTTTATAAGGGAGGAGAGGGGCACCTTAGGAATATCTCAAAATATTATTTTATATTAAAGTCAAAATCGGTTTATAATGGTTCCAAAGGGTCTTATTTCGAAGCTAAAGTGGGGAAGGGTATAAATCCTATCAACCAATAGGATTTAGACAAGTTTAGTGTATTATTTTAACCTTATCAATTAGATTTAACTCTAAGTTAAATAATTTATCTTTTACCGTGTCTTTTTGTTTTCTTTCACTATATGGTTAATACACTTACTATAACATGCCAAACGAACCCCAAATTATTTATTATTAATATATATATCCTTATATAAGTCATTTGGCCGAAAATTAGATTTTTAGGAATAAAATAACAATTAATAATATAATAGTTTATTTAAAAACTATTTTGTGTCAATTTTGACACTATTTGATATATGATTTTTGTGAAAGTCAGAACAGAATTATATGTTCTAACCAAGTTTATTAAATCAACACTAATATATCATAGTAACCTAGAAAATTAGTGGAATTCATAAAAAGTCTTAAATTACATTAATTTTGGTATTTATAATATCAATTATGTCAATATTTAATTAATAAGATAATTACTGCATCATCTTTGTGTCATAAATAAATTAACTTATTTGATGTCTAAAAATTAAAAATAAAATACCATTATGTATAAACTCTTTTTATATTTCTAATGAATACTTATAGTCGAATTTATCTTATGTATAACCCCATATTAAAAATGATTTACTTATTAAACTTTGATTTGAACTATTTTAACCCTTCTTTAAATAAATTAATAATAAATGTCCTAATCTAACCCAAGTGGGCCTAAATGGTCATATTTTATTCATAAGGTTGTTTTTGGTCGAATGACACTTATCCAATAGAATTAGGACATGTGTTAGTGTAATAGTAATATCATATTTACCCCTATTTACTATTAACTGCGGTAAAAAGTAAAAAGTTACTATTCACCAAAACATTATTTTTATCTCATTGAACCACATTTTACTTACTGATATCAACCGTGTCTGTCGGATTTTCGAAATTCCATTCACAGAAGCGGTAAAATTAAGTTTTATGCAAAATTCAGTTTTTAACTTACAACTTAGTGGTTTCACTATTCATCAAAAATTGAAAGTTTTCAGAAAAATGCCAAAATTTCATCCTAAGCTATATTTCATATTCCGAATTCAAAAATGAAGTCTATTTTACCAAATTCATATCATAGAAGTTGCATTAATTAATTTTATAATTAAATCCCGCTATTAAAACAAATAGCGTGTTTTTAAGAAACAATATCTATCAAAAGATTGACACTTGTTTATGTCTGGTTTAAATGTGAAATTACATCCAATGACCAACATTGTATTAAATTGTAAAAATATATTCTAAATATACTTTAAAACCACTCAAATTAATAATTTATCACTATTAATTATTTTGATTAAAAAAGTTATTTTTAATTATAATTTAGTAATTTTCACTATTCATCAGAATATGAAAGTTATCCGAAAAGTACCAAAATTTCACCTTAGGCTAAATTCGATACTCCGAATCCAAAAATGAAGTCCATTTTGAGATCTAAAATTTCTAAAATTTTAAAAGGTGGTTATTACTATTCATAACGGCTAGTTATAATAATATTTTAATAGCATATCGTTGTTTAGTGAAACTCGGTATTGCGTACTACACACGCTATCGAGGAAGGTCGCGATTGCGTGTAATGCAAGGCAAGTCAAGGATGTGTGTTGTGAAAGCTCATTTTGGTGTAGCGTACAACACAAGAAATTAATAAAATTAAAAAGAATATTTTTCATAAAATCTCAGGCTGTTACATTCTACCCCCCTTAAAATGAATTTCGCCCTCGAAATTCGTCGGGGTTATAAATGGTTTACTATTCGAATGTTTCTTTAATAAAAACCCACATCGTAAAAAGAGAATACCAAAACTTGGCTTTAAAAACTAATGTATTAAATGTAACGATTACCCAAATAAACTAATCACTGTGTTTCCACATAGGTGAAAATATGAATATGGAAGAGAAATCTAACCATCATGTTCTGATGGAGAGTGGTAGAGAACATGGCTATGGAAAATCCAGTAATCACAAATCCATAGATTTGTGATGATATAAGGTACCATCTGATTCATCAGGTATAAGATCACTAGGACAACATTTTTGGTTTTCAAGATCATTTCCCTAAAGTTGAAAATTTGTTTTAGAATAAATACTTACTTTATTTTGGTACAATCTCACTGTTGTTCGTGCCTTGAACAATTTCCACTTCATCTCTTAAATAAATGAAGTTGAATTTTGTTATTCGTGAAGTGTTAGCAGATCATGTGATAGAATGACGGGTCATTCCATCTGTCTCAAACAAAAGGTTAGCAAAAATTATATACATAAGTCGATCTATAGTGACATTAATCATATATGGTTCCTAAAATGGACTTATACTTCATATATCATACTGCTTAATATAATAAAACTAGTTTCTACTAAACAGGGACTTCATGTAGGCCAGTGGTAGGTGATAAAGGCCAGTCGCACTTCGTTTGTGGGTTCGATTCCCACAGCCTTGTCCGACGCGATGGGTTGTCGCCTGTCCTGCAGGTTGTCCTTTTTCTAAAGCTATATTACTATAACATCCGATCAATAATATCGAAAAAACTTTTATCCTTAAACAATACTAACTTATGTCCAACATAATCCATTCCAATCTTTAGTCTTTTCCATAATACTGCAGTCCACTCTCATAACATAGTGAAAACGATTACCAGAGATTTAACACCATCGTCGATCCCCATATATCATAAGATATGTTTTGTTGGTCACATTCCAAACATTCAAAGTCCCTAATCATATATTCTCTTGAATACCTTAGTGAAAACATGAATTCAGTTAAAAGTTAACACTTTACACATACCAAAATCCTCAAAATTCTATATACTCAAACCATGATATCACTTAGTCCTTATATCAATCATGAGCTCATGAATACTGTTAAACATTTCGTTTTCTCGTTTTCCCTTCATTATGCGCATATCATCTTATTTCCAAAAATATCTCAATTACTTTGAATACCACATTAGACCAATACATAAATATTCCAATACTCCATGATATAATATTATTTTGGAATACCATTACATAAACACTTAATCATTCCACCACATCGTTGTCATATTCAACATAACCAATAGTGATCGCATGTGACTTCCCTTTGTCCTTTTCCTTCAGTGGTTGATCATGTTGATCATCACTAACACTTGGATTAGGGAATTAATTAGCATAATGCCCCATTTCCTTGCACTTGAATCATTGAAGTGTTGGTGGTGCGTTCTCTGCAGTGTTTTCTTTATTCACATCATTAGAAACCCTTTTTCCATTACTTCGACACTCAGCTGCTCGATGACCTTCTTTTCCACACTTAAAAAATTTTCTAATCCCTTTAAGACAATCTCCACCATGATTCTTTCCACACTTTGTGCATAAGGAAACATTCATCTTCTTTTCACCATTATTTTGAGATTTCTCCTTGAACTCCATCTTTCGTTTCTTGTCAAAACCATGAGATGGATATGTAACACCAACTTCCATTTCTACCTTGATAGCACAACGCACAATTTCTTCATAGATACTGAAGTCTCTTATAGCTAATGCCCTTCGATGACTTGGTTTTAAGCCACTGAAAATCGATCAACTTTACTTTCAGGTTGGATGATAATGCCAGATGCATACCTTGCAAGTCTTGTAAAATTCGCTTCGTATATACCAACAGATTCATCATCCTTTTTCTTTAGTTCAAGAAACTCATTCTCCATCTTTATTCGAAGAATACGAGGGAAGTACTTACTGAAAAACAAGCTGTTGAACTCGTCTCATTCCATGGACTCAATTTCATCTCTTGGCCTCGTATTCTTGATAAGATTCCACCATTGATCAGCTTCACCTTCCAAACGATATACTACTAAGATGACTTTATCATGTTCAGAACATTGAAGAACTGAAAATATCTTTTCAGTGGTACTGATCCATTGTTCAGCAACAAGTTGATCAGAAGTCCCACTGAAAGAAGGTGGACGTTTCCTCATGAAGGACTCAATAGAATACTGTTCCTTTCTCTGCTCATTTGGAAGTCCAGAATGATTCATAGCTTGTGTAAGGATAGCAATAAGATTTTTCACTCCATCTCCCATAACATTTGTTTGTTCAGGAGGAAAATCATTGCATTGTCCATTGCATTGATCAACATGGTTCCTTCGGGTTCCATCCATCGTCTAAAACCCAAAAAGAATAGTGTGAGAGGCAAAAATCATGCTAGGGAAAACAACATAATAAAGGGGGAGTACCTTCAATATCTAACATCTTAGGTTTAATTCTATGATCGTTAGCGTAGTTCTAGTACTATAACCTATACGTATACTTAACCTTAGGGACATCCCTAGACATACCATAGAAATATCTCTAGGGATCTCACTAACGTTTTCACGTCCTAGTTTCCAAAGGTTGACTAAACCTTTCCTCTGATACAAACTGTAGAGACCCGAAGCTTATCGTACATGAACATTACATTACTTTTGTGGAATACTTAGTACATAACAAAAACTACACACACAAGGATCTTAATAATTTAGTGTCTTTGGAAACTCGGAACGTAATCTTCTAATAGTGGTGAAATATCTCCAATATCTCCCATAAAGATATTCCCTTTTTTTACCTAAAACCATTCTTTATATCCTGGGGAAAAGAAAACATAAAAGGGTGAGCTCAAATTCTCAGTAAGGGTAAACAAAAGAAATATGAATCTCATCGTATACACAAGCACATAACTTTTTGAAATCTTAACCTGCAAAAGTGATCATAATTTCATAACATGGGATAAATCATGGCAGTGAAATGTAATCACAATAATCATAACTTCAAACATGAAACTTTGTGGCATACACACATAATCATAGAGAATCATTTCTTGTTAGTCATGACTCATTGCCAAGACTATCTTAGTGGACAAAGTCCCTTTCTGAACTGAGTCACCCTCGTTCCAGTCCTGTTTCACTGAACCGGTATAACCTACCGTTCTAGCCCTATCTATCTCATGAGATATAAAATCTTTACCCAATGCATTGGAGGGAGATATAGGTCCCACCCATCTTATAATGAATCCTTTCTTATGTGTGCCACATAATCATAAATCATACATCATCGCATAACACATGTAACAAAAATGGGATTCTTGAAACATCATGACATCATAAAACAAATCATATAAGGTAAATGACTTCATAAAAATAATACCCTCAAAACATAATCAAATCAATGTAATAATAGGGATACAAATAGAACCCTTTATTATCTTAGATGAAAAATAATTTTGATAAAACATTTTAACTCCATTCTTGAGGAAAATATACTTTCTACTTCAAATACATTTTTCCTCTCTTAACATGTCATACAATTTTAATCTAAAAGAAGTTGATTAAAAATAAGCTTGAAAACTTTTAAAGGAATCTTCTTGGAAATAATGTTTTAAAAATCCATTCATGCTGTATAAGTTAAAAAAACATTCTTCGTACTTTTGTCGGAAAAGTCAAAAAGTACCTCGTACGAAAAACGACAAAAGATTCCTTTCATTTCTTTTACTAAAAACTCACCGAAGGGTAAAAGTGGATTTAAACAATTGTAGGTGGATGGAAATAATATTACATATTGATGAAACGTGGATGTGGATGATAAAATACACCCCAGTAAATACTTACGAATAAACAATCTCGGATAAAAATGAGATTGTGATATTTCCCTTACCTTAGGTCCGGTTTTCTTTGTACGTGTCCGAAGCTCCTCTTCTTTGGAACGCTTCTTGGAATCCTCCACTTAGGGAACTATGATTGGTCTTTGAAGAATACCATGACCTCTAGGATTATTCTAGGGAAGTGGAGATGATAAAATGGTAGGGTTTGTCCGAGCTTGAGTGCTCAAATTGGTGTGAGGAGGAGGGGGAGGAGGTGCACTTTTATAAGAGAGGAGAGGGGCACCTTAGGAATATCTCAAAATATTATTTTATATTATAGTAAAAATCGGTTTATAATGGTTTCAAAGGGTCTTATTTCGAAGATAAAGTGGGTAAGGGTAGAAATAATATCAACCAATAGGATTTAGACAAGTTTAGGGTATTATTTTAACCTTATCAATTAGATTTAACTCTAAGTTAAATAATTTAACTTTTACCGTGTCTTTTTGTTTTCTTTCACTATATGGTTAATACACTTACTATAACATGCCAAACGAATCCCAAAGTATTTATTATTAATATATATATCCTTATCTAAGTCATTTGGCCGAACTTTAGATTTTTAGGAATAAAATATCAATTAATAATATAATATTTTATTTAAAAACTATTTTGTGTCAATTTTGACACTATTTGATATATGATTTTTTTGAAATTCATAACAGAATTATATGTTCGAACCAAGTTGATTAAATCCACACTAATATATCATAGTGACCTATAAAATTAGTGGAATTCATAAAAAGTCTTAAATTACATTTATTTTGGTATTTATAATATCAATTATGTCAATATTTCATTAATAAGATAATTACTACATCATCTTTGTGTCATAAATAAATTAACTTATTTGATGTCTAAAGATTACAAATAAAAAACCATTATGTAGGAAATATTTTTATCTTTCTAATGAATATTTATAGTTGAATTTATCTTATGTATAACCCCATATTAAAAATGATTTACGTATTAAACTTTGATTTTAACTATTTTAACCCTTCTTTAAATAAATTAATAATAAATGTCCTAATCTAACCCAAGTGGGCCTAAACGGTCATATTTTATTCATAAGGTTTTTTTTGGTCGAATTAAACTTATCCAATAGAATTAGAACATGTGTTAGGGTAATAGTAATATCATATTTACCCCTATTTACTATTAACCGCGGTAAAAAGTAAAAAGTTACTATTCACCAAAAAAAATTATTTTTATCTCATTGAACCACATTTTACTTAATGATATCAACCGTGTCTGTAGGATTTTCGAAATTCCATTCACAGAAGCGGTAAAATTATGTTTTATGCAAAATTCAGTTTTTAACCTACAACTTAGTGGTTTCACTATTCATCAAAAATTGAAAGTTTTCAGAAAATGCCAAAATTTCATCCTAAGCTATATTTCATATTCCGAATTCAAAAATGAAGTCTATTTTACCAAATTTATAACATAGATGTTGCATTAATTAATTTTATAATTAAATCCCGCTGTTAAAACAAATAGCGTGTTTTTAAGAAATAATATCTTTCAAAAGATTGACACTTGTTTATGTCTGGTTTAAATGTGAAATTACATCCAATGACCAACATTGTATTAAATTGTAAAAATATATTCTAAATATACTTTAAAACCACTCAAATTAATAATTTATCACTATTAATTATTTTGATTAAAAAAGTTATTTTTAATTATAATTTAATAATTTTCACTATTCATCAGAATATGAAAGTTATCCGAAAAGTACCAAAATTTCACCGTAGGCTAAATTCGATACTCCGAATCCAAAAATGAAGTCCATTTTGAGAGCTAAAATTTCTAAAATTTTAAAAGGTGGTTATTACTATTCATAACGGCTAGTTATAATAATATTTTAATAGCATATCGTTGTTTAGTGAAACTTGGTATTGCGTACTACACACGCTATCGAGGAAGGTCACGATTGCGTGTAATGCAAGGCAAGTCAAGGATGTGTGTTGTGAAAGCTCCTTTTGGTATAGCGTACAACACAAGACATTAATAAAATTAAAAAGAATATTTTTCATAAAATCCTTGGCTGTTACACATCAAGTGTTTCATTCAAACTAATTATTAATTCATGATACTTCTTCAACAATATAATCATCTTCTGTTGCCCAAATTTTAAATTAACTTTTTAAATATTGATAATTTTCCCAAAAATATCCTATTACAGTTTTCAATACTACAAACTTTTGTAAATATATTTTTCGGACACTCTCCATATCACATTGATTACTATATAATTAGAATATAGAATCATTTGAACTCAATATTATAGGTCTCCAATATATATAATAGACTAATAAATTTTTATACAACAATGAGAAGTTGTGTATGTTTCACTTTTCCAATTAATATATATGATATCCATTGAAACTATTAATTCCTTTTAGATTAAATATTTATTCCTTCAGGATTATGAGAGAGAAAAAACAATAATGCTCTTTTATTTTTATTGCCTCTCATATGTCCCAAACATGGGTTAATACCATTATGGGTGATGTGATGTCTTATGGTATTTTAAATCCTCGAACTCAACACTTGACAATATTATTGTTACCTTTTTAATATATATTTTTCTATCTTCTTCACAGTTGAAATAGAGTGATAATAAAACTAAAAAGAGATAACTTGTTTTTACTAGGTTCACAAAAATGGAATAATATATATTGAATGCATGGAAATGTTTCTATACACAAAATACTAAATGCTCATTACTTTTGTTTTAAGTTCATAATGGACACACTGACCCCAATTTACAACCTTAATAGGGTAAAAGGTCACAACTCTCAATTGTAACTAAATGAACTGCTCCTCTTAGTATTTTTTTATTTTTATAAAAATTATTCTGATAAAGCAAATGTTCATGTGTCAATAAAATCCTCTTTCATATATTTAATGAACTCTAAAAGTATTCATGTTAGAGAGTCTTTTGGATATCATCCTCCTGAATCTATAAATTTCCAATAAATCTCTTGAACTGATCATATAGATCTCAATAATTCTCTTGAACTAGTATGTGTGGATTTATAGATTTATTAAAACCTAATTCTTTAATATTTTTTTAGATATAATCAATATATTGTATTTTTATGATATTATTCATAGTTTCATTAAAAATTTGAATTTTTTATTACTTTCCAATTACATTTCGTCAACCACTTCAAACTCTTTTATAAAAAATAATATATAATTCTAACAATAGCTACATAAATATACTCACCAAGTAAAAAACCCTTTTCCATGTAATGGTGTGTCTCAACATTAGAATTTATATGGATTGGTATTCCATGTAGTAAAATTGTGATTAGTAATGGATAAGAACTATTCAACTAAATTCTAATTTTTAAACCCATGTATTTAGTATGATTTACTCAAGATA
Source organism: Viscum album (assembly GCA_963277665.1). Lineage (NCBI taxonomy): Eukaryota > Viridiplantae > Streptophyta > Magnoliopsida > Santalales > Viscaceae > Viscum > Viscum album. The sequence continues at coordinate 1,719,313,950 of OY728127.1, forward strand.
TGTTGATTTATTTATTGGACAAAAATATTGCCCTTTTCTATATAAAATGAAATCTATATTCATAAATACTAGAGTAGTGTGGATGGATCATATGGAAGACACAACACTATAATTATAGTGAAACAAAAATCCAACCATTATACATTTTTTTAGTTCATCCACCCTGAAACTTGGGTCACCAATTTTGAAGAACCATAGAAAAACAAATCTAAATTAGTGTAGTGTGCCATATACCACCATATTAAGAAAAAAAATTCATTCATATAAAAAAATTCCTGTTTTGATCAAATTATTGTACAATAAAAATCTATATGAAATAAACACATGGTTGAAAAAACCAATATTCTAGAAGGAAAGATTTCGAATGATTTTAATTATACTATAGAATTTTCTTATTCCATAGTCACACATCAAAAATTCATATGGAATACCAATGTAATAGTGACCCAAGAATTTCATATATAAAAATTTCATATATTTATCTTAGTATTCAATATATAACATTATGATCCACACAAAAACCATGATGTCTAAGTGCATTTGGAAACTATATACTTAAACCTCGGATTTAGGAATATACTTTATCAAAATTTTATTCTCCCATTGTACCCATATGGATATATGAAACCTAAAACCATTCTACCAAACATGGGTAAAAACAAATGGAAAATTGATATTCGATACTCAATAATAGTAAACTTGGGACATTTAAATCGATTATCCTATGAAAATGGAAGTTGAGGATAAGGGTATGAGATTGGGAACTATTTATGATTCTTTCACTAGGGCATGCATCGATCTGTTTTGGAGGATTCACAACTATTGCCCTGCTTTCCCACTTTCCAAAGGTGGGATAAATCCTTTAATTATTCAAGTTTATTTCATCCTTGATCGAAATGGGATGATGGGATGTCGGTTCCTCCTTCTATGGATTCCTCCTCGAAACTCATCACCTAGTCCAAGTCTCCCTCATAGACATAAGACATTGTCCATGAAACTCTTCCCAACACCATGTCTTCCTGGATGCCAGTAAATTACACTGCTTCTGTCAGGACATTCCAAGGTGTCTGGTCAGGGCAGAAACCTTTGGTTGGGGGAGTAGTCACATAGGACATCACTGGCATGTCTGGATGCTGGAACATTGGCACATATGGGTTTCTTCCCCTTATGATAATGCTTCTTGAGTGTGTATAAGCCCAAGTAATCCCACATAGAATACAAGGAATTCTATTTCATAGGCATTTCTCTAAGGGTTTCCTCATATTCACATGTTTAACACAAGGTATGCCACAACTTTAACGTCTACTGGATATGTATCAGACTGATATGAACACTTTTGGGAGTGGTTCATATGGGTGTAACACCCTAGTGGGAACACTGATTTTGTGAATAATGTGTGGTTAGTCACCCGATTACTAATTGGAGTAGTGAAAAAGTGGGTTACATGATCTCACCGGGATGTGGTGGCCCGTGTAAGAATCAGGATGGGTACGGATAGTTGAGTGTGGAAAGAGAATGATATAGAACTGTCATTAGAGTGATGGTGATGTTTGGATTGAGTCATGAAGAGGCTTCCTATATACCCTTGTGGAAGGGAATCAAAGTCCATGTAGTTTAGTGAGATGATGGGACACCTAAGGAGGCGACATGTATGGATGGGACTTGGAGGAAGTGGAACCTCGGGGTTTTGGGATGACATTATTGAAACTCTTAGGCTTAAGGGAAAGACCCATATAAGACATAATTGATGGGATTGAACCTTAGGGGGGAATTTCTCCGTATCCCCATAGCTTGGAATCAAAGTCCACATAGTTCAAGTAGGGGGTATAGAATTATGTTTACACATTGGAAAATGAATCGATTGTATACTGGGGCTTACACATTGTGAGTAGCCCTAATTGGTCTGATGTCGTGGGGGTGAACTATAGATGTAGGTCCAGAAAAAGGGGACTATGATGGAATACCGTTGACTATGGACTACAACAAATTACTGGTGGTAGGGTAAAAATAACAGGTTATTTTTGATTGGGGAACATAATGTCTAACTGTCGAATAGGGATCACAATGGTTTACTGTCGATTGGGGATCATAATGCCTTACTTCTAGATGGGGTACAACGGCTTACCAATGGATGGGGTAACAACGGCTTACCACTAGATAGGGTTATAAAGTATTACCGATGGATGGGATTAAGCCTCAAGAAGTCTTCTTATGTACCCTTTCTAGGAAATAGGTTTCAAATCCCATGTAGTTCGAATGGGTACAGTTTAGTGTCATACGGAATGAAAAGGGGCATACAATTTAACTTCATGCAGGACGAGGGTGGAACAACATGGAGTATTCACGATTGTTGGGTGAACCAATGTGATGGGGTCGGGATAAGTATGTGTTGGTAATGAACCTTAGTGAGGCTTCCCATGTACCTTTCCTTGGAAAAGATCAAAGTTCATGTTGTCTTGGATGGTTCGGGGCATGCACTCTAAGGCATCCTAGATAGTATGTCATGGTCGATTCTTACTATAAGACCACATGAGTCATACTTGGTATGAGAAATAATAGATATAAAATAAATGAATATCACATTGAGAAACATGCATCTGTGGGAAGTATTGTGGGGATTACACGTGGGTAGCATCCCAATGAGGAAACATGGGCTTACGGGTTGACTAGACCAGGGATATGGAGATCGGGACATACTCTAGGATGGAGGCTTTCTATAGACAATAATTAGAGGGATGTTTATGAGAGAATGAAGGTTCATGTTTCCATCTCTCCTCTAGTCTTTGGCACTGAAGAGGATAGGAGGAGCAATAATTCTACCCCTTACAAGAAAGGCTAGGGGATTAAACTAAGATGCTTGCCCTTCCTTATGGACAAGTTCCTCTCCAACAAAAAGGATCTCATTCCATGTAAATAATTTCTCACTCACAGAGATACGAGCAGGTGAGGATAATGTACAAGGTGGGGAACCACATGTAGAAGGCATTGGGTGATGCCACAGTTTAATTTCATGTGCTGAGGAAGATGGTGCTTGGCAGTTTAACTTCATGCATCTTGGGCAAGGCGTGTTTACTCTGTAGCCGTATGACTTACATAAATGGAACACTTAAAACCTTGTTAAATGGAAGGAACTAGAAATACCATTCTAAGGGGGTGTCATGGAGTGATCCACTGTGGGGTCCACATTAGCGTGTATATGCATAGAATCAATAGCCATTAGTGTGCCAAAGCCGAGAAGCATGAGGTTAAGCAATGCAATGTGAAACATCACCCATGGGACCTTGAAACCACTTCATATGAACCTGTAGGGTTTTATGGAAGATAGTTGCATGACACTGGTGTGTTGTGCGGAAGAAGGGATCATACATCATGCCTCAAGGTAAGGGTGACACATGGAGGGAACAAGGATGTTTTCATGCAAGATGAGAAGATGTACGTAAGATAGAATGGTCGTGAAAAAACCGGAACAATTCGCACAAAAAGAGGTCTGATGTAGTCGAAATTTTCACAAAATAGGGTCCTTTTGTGCCCAAATGACTTAGGTTAAAATGAAATGGTGGAGGATCAGGCCCAAGTCGGCCCACCTAAAGGAGGACCCTTGGGGGACCTATCGTGAAAAATCCAATACCATGAGGCCATAGTGTTTTTCTTTGTGGTCACGGAAGAGGTGTATTTTGCATAGCAGAGCATCAATTAGTCTTCTATCGATGACCCCAAAGGTCAGGGGATACAAATCATTTTACTGTCGAAATCCACAAAGTCATAGTGAAAGATTATCTACGAGGAAATGGCAATTTGAAGTCGCATTAGGCGTGCAAGGGTTTTCCTGCCTAAGGAGAACTTCTACACCAGACTCTCTTCTTTCTCACCCATGCCTTGGATATATTTTATTTGTAGGTGGCAGTGAAAGGGTTTCTTTGATGTCACATGGGTAATGCAAGGGATTCCACACTTCATGAAGTCTTGCATGCACAACTAGAATATTGCACGCCAGAGCCTAGGTGAATACGCGATGGGTCGTCGTGGAAGTCGACCCTTGACGTCACATTTAGCACTCAAGATCTTGCATGTAGAGGGGCTTCTTGCATGCACCCCCCTCTCCCACCGCATATTCATCCATTTATTCTTTATTTTTCTTTGGTTTCTCCAAAATATCCCCCTCTGGTCCCTATATGAAATTTGGTGTCAACAAATATCCCCCCTGAGAATCAAAACTAATGGGGGACATGAAGGTTTTATTCTAAGGATCACACCGAAAGATATAAAACCTTCCAATTATTTCTTGAAAAAACTATTGTACAAGATACAAAACTTCTTCTATGTGGATACAAGACTAGGTCTGCGCATATAAATATGTTGATCCCCCCTTAAGTCCCCACTATGACTTTCCCCTATGAAATTATTTGTATCTCATATGCGCAAAATTTCCCCATCCACATGAATGTTTCTGTGGTTGATCTTTAGTTTTTCATGCGGATCGGTCCCTTTCGTGCATCCAGACGTTTTTGTGCAGCTCGGCATTATTGTGCGCTGAACCTCCATTCTTTCACTCCCCACCCTTAGGATTTCTGAAATTTTCCTAAAATGGTTTCCCAGTGAATCGATGTCGAAAGGGAGGTTAATGCGGCTACAAGGAGGAATCATGTGATCACTAACCCCTAGATTCATCATGAAATTAGGGTTTTACACAATAATCAAATTATTTTTTTCATTCTTATAGATGCACAAAAAGATTACATCTCAATTGATAGCCTGTCGATATGGAACTTCAACATTTTGGAAGAGGTGTCAATGCTTGGGTTTGAAACTGATATGTTGCGGTCATGGGTGACCCGTGAGTATAGTTTACCATATTTCAACATTATGACCAATGGAAATCCTACCTAGTAAACACAGATCATTTCTATCTACATCCTAAATCCGAAGACTAGGACTGTCATTAAGAGTGACTCGGTCTGCAAAGAGTCTCCAGCTCTTTATTCAAGCACCATCCAAAGTTGTATTACCGATGAGATGAAAGGTTGGTAGGAGTGTTACTTTAGGTCAGGTGGAAACATCACAAATTAATGGACATGGACTTAATGGGTGCACTAAGTTTTCTTGGATATTTGACTAGTGTTGCAGTCTATCAGGCTCTTCGAAGTAGTTTGGACATCCCAATTTCACTTATATCGGCAGCAGGACCTGGAACCGGAAATGCTTTGATGTTGGTCTTCAGATTCCAACACCTTCAACCTCTAACATGGGGATGTGGGTATCACTCGGTGGGACATTCATTGTATTAGGGGAAACCCCTTGGAGGGGTACCAATATGAAGAGAACCTCCCGATGGAGAAAGTCAGGGAGGACATGACGTGCACCCTCATCCAGACATGGAATCTACTAGAGCATGTTAAGGATAAGATAAAATTAAAATATTTTCTGAAGCAAATACCTTATCCTAGATAGTTCAGTCTTTACATGACATAGGAAATGGATGTAAAGACGAAAGGATGAGGGATGGAATGCCCGAATAAATCTCAAAAGGGAATGGTGGGATCATATTGAATGCTCATAGAGGCTGGATAGTATTGATCCCGGGGATTCAGCATAAATGAATTTTGGGACTCAATTGTACAATATACCAAGTTCCTTGCCGCATTATTTAGAATATAGTTGTTTCCAGTGAGGGATCTGAGGATGGGGGTGCACCTGAAAAGTCTAGTGGTGGCTAAAATAATGCCCGTAAATAACAAGGTTAACCAAGGGGTACCTCCCTGGCAAGGTTATATATAATTCAAGGGCGTATCTCGAGGGGAAGTATGACCCATATGATATGCAGACCATTTCAAATCCTTTGTGGCTGGGTTGCATCCCACTATGGTGGGTATGGCTTCTGGAATGTCATTCGCCCTTCATGTGATGGTATGCGGCCATCCCTCTTGAACATTGCAGGAATCCAGCTACTAATGCTTAGAGAAGAATGGATAAAGAAAAATATTAGCAGCAATACCCCTTTCTAATTTCATCCATTCCAAACCCCAGTTGGTCAGATGTTAGACGACGGGTGAGGCACATTAGAGTAGAGGTAGTACCTGAAAAGCATCAGGGGTGCTGTGTTGGTAGCTCATATTGATGGAAAAATATTTTGTGAACCACAATTTCTTACAGGTTCTCTAGGTAGTTTGGGTGCATGAACTTGATTGAAATGAATGTTTATAAAAAGGATTGGGAAGGGATAAACTCATGCATCCTTCACCAACTATGGCTTATGTTCACAACTCTAGGCCTAGGTGATGTCATCATTCTCCCCCACACCAATTTTAGTGTAGGCCTGTCAATATATTATGCCGAACACTAGAAAAAAATATCCTACAGATATTATATGGAAATGCATCAAACAACACAAAATGGAATTTGTGGAGCCCGATGATTTGGGAGGTATATGGGGTAGTATAGATAAGGTGATATGAACAGCGGTCTTGGTGGATAATATAGCATAGGTTGGAACTTCATCGGCAAGAGCACCGCAAGCTGAGAGCATACCTTCACCTTCTGAGGAGGGGTGGTCCCAAGGATAGCCCTATGGGCCAGCTAGGGAACTCCCCTAGAAGCAGCTTAGAAACCTCCTAAAAAAACCCACTGATGTTATCTTTCCCTCCCCTCGATCCACCTGGAGGAAGCTATGAAAATCCTTGTCAACAGAAGAGTTATGGTAGAGATTGGTGCGTACAAGTCTCGAGTTTCAAGACATATGGCACAACTAGGTTGTGGATAGGGTGAACATTCATTTCTAACATGTAAACATGACATCCATGGATATGTACATGTGCCAATGGGGGAAGTACAATGAGCTTCATCTCTTGGTGAATGTGATGATCGGCTAGGAACATAACTCAAAAAGGTTTCTATCGATGGATGAAGATGTATAGGTGGAATAGTAGGAAGAGAAGGAGGAGGGAGGATATGATGAAGAAGTAGATGAAGAAGATGTTGATGAAGAAGAAGAAGAAGAGGTTAAAGAGGATGATTTGGATTATAGTCCAAGTGGTAAAGTACCTTCAGAGACACATGCTCTTCAATGATTCCCTCATGAGATTGGTGAAATTGCAGGCTCTGACACAGAACTAACTGAGCAGGTTGAGGTGGATTTAACTACATTCTTCGATGGCCTTTCCCTTTCTACAACCCAAGGTTATCGACTGAATTTCATCCTATTTAGGAAGAAATGGATGATGGCCCACAAGGAGCCTTCCCTACGGGGGATGAGGAAGTTACCATGGAGGCAAGAGAACATCCTCAAGAACATGATCATTGTACAGAATGAGGTGGGGAAGCAGATATGGTAGTAGTAGGTGGTGAGGGGCTGAAAGAAATGGTTGAAATGGTGTATTCAGAGTTCCTCGTCGTTCAATCCATCTAGAAAGAACTAGTGTCTGTGATTGATCTTATCAGTGACAAGGTATATCCTATAGGGGTGGCTCCTAAAATGACACATGCACTGGATACCACCGCGCTAGGCACTTTTAAGTATTTAGCCTTGTTGGATTTCATATTTTATCAAGAAGATGAACTAACTAAGATATTGATTCCCATTGGAGTAATTTCAAGTTTGGAGGATTGATATACCATTAACTTCGGAACATATATGGAATCCATGCCAATGGATACTTGAGATTCTAAAGAGAAAACCCTTCAGGCTGACCCCACCCTAGTGCCCACAGAGCCGGTGGCTATAGTCATGGTCTATGGTACTGTTGGGGTGGAGATCCAGGCCGGCAAGGGTGAAGCTGTTGGAGGAGAAATAATTCTAGAGGAGGACCCTACCGATATACTTTTTGCCTCTTTCCCTTACTAACGGCCTACAGACCCTGATTAGATAGAATAATTTTATTCTGATGAAGCTGATGTGATCTATAGGATGTGGCACAAGGGGTGGATGTGTATCATGCACTTTCTTAGTCATTCATAGGAATAATCTCTAATCTGGATGTGATCACTCTACACCAAACTATTCTTTCTCTGCTCTAGAGGGGTATATGATCACCTTCTTCATGTAATGATCCGTGATTACATGGATGAGAAGATATGGGAGAGAAACCAATGTTCCGACATTTCATGACACCAAAAAGAGTCAAACAATAATAAGGAATATCTGAAGGCAAAGTCGGAAGTACAACACCTGGAAGATAAAGAAAATTAAACGGAATCATTCATTGTAAACCACTCCGATATCATTGAGCAATTGAAGGCCCGCCTAGAGGATTCCCAAGAGTAGATAGTGTAGGAAACCTATGAAATTATTGAGCTCCAAAATGAACAAATACAAGCACAGACTAGGGCCAGTGACTTACGTTCTATGCCCACTGATGAAGAGAAGGATATCAGGGGGTGGAAAGCAATGTTGGTGGCCAAAATCCACAAGGTGGTGACAATGGAGCAATCAATCAAAAATGCTGATCCATAACGGCCCTATTTTGGCAGAACCCATGAACTTATACTTCATTACTGCATCTAATTATGAATTGTGTGCATGAAGGGATTATTCACTTGATTTTTTAGTTCAGTGAGTTCTGACCACAATTGTGAAATAATTAGCAGTCCATCCCTAAGCTCACATGGTTCTTTCCCGATGAGAGAAACAAGGGATGGTTGTTTTATCACATCATTTGAATGGGGGATTTACGACCAAACAATTTGGAATATGTAGTATAAACAACCCATTTGGGAATCCTTTAATAAATGGGAGGCCAAACTAGAGAATGAAGTACTCAGTATAGTCAAATTACTATTTCCCCAATGTGCTCTAGTACACAAGTGGGGTAATGCCAGGGTCGTTAGAATCAATCCAAACATATGTGGTTGAATGTTTGAATCACGATAAAACATATTCAGAATGTTGTGGGGGTGGTGTGGAAATTAAGGATAACTATTAAACATGTTCAAAAGACAGTACCCCTATTTCGTTAACCTAAAATGGCGATAACAGATGATGCCCTACCGCTGACTATATTCATAACACGGGGCCTGAATAAAAAATTTTATCCATCAGTTATTCAAAATTTTGGCCTAGAATAGTAAACAAGTCATAGGTCGGGCATACGTACTGCTAGGGGTTTCTTTTAAAAAAGAAAAATTGTGAGGGTGTGATTAAAGGGCATGAAATACATGGGGAGTGGAGTGATGGGTTGTTCAAATGGATTCAAACACTCACGAAATTATGCCACTGTGGTGAAAATGCATTATGTGGGTGCATCGGTTGGATCAAATATCAAACATACTTCTAAGTAGGACCTCTCTGGTGAGGTCCTAGAATGCATTGTGGTGTTACATCATACCAAGGAGGATGATAGACATGTATTTTAATTTTGTACTGTGTGGACCGTTCACATAGTTTCAATTTCATACTACATAGACCCGGATCAGGGCTAAGGGGCAAGAAGGGTTAATGACCATGTGGTTGAGATCGAGTTTAAATACATGAGCGTCACTACGTATCTCATAAGGGTAAAAATCAAGCCAAACCTAGTTCTTAATAATAGCGTGGTAAGATACCAACTCTTGTAGTTGAAACCCTATTTGACAAGTAATCCAGTGCATCCCATAGTTATCATGGGGCATCCTGAACTTGTTCAGGGTAGAACCACATTTTGTTTCATTCATTGAGGATTCATGGAATCTTGCAGTTTAACGTCTAATGATAGGAAGATTAGTGAAAGGGGATATCCCAATAAATTAGTATGTGATTTAGTAGCTATAAACTTGATGTGAATAAGGAGATAATGAATCGTCCACACACCACATACCCATGGAGGATGTTTTTTTAGTTCATGGGATTTAAGGTGAAAGTCAAACTGGGCTCAGGGCATAGGTTCCTGGATATTATTATATACCCCAATAGGATGGGAATCATGTTTCACGTAGTTCTGGAATAACAATTTAATGTCATGAAGGACGAAGGCCCTATGTTGTATAGTTGCACAAGTACATGCTTCACCAACACTACTAATCCCATGCGAGTCGTGATTGATGCGGGAAACAAGTATTAGTGGTGAGATTTCTTGGTACCTGAAGGTACACATTAGGGTTAATGGAATTCTAGGTGCATGACATCCTAAAATTCTTTACCTACCAGATTGACTCACATAGATGCATGGAGGTGTAAAACTATGCACTAGAATTCCACTTGAACATAAGGGAGTTAATAGATGTGAATCATGATGCCCGAGATCGGGATCACAATGAAACTGGCATGATGAAAGATTATAATGGATCACCATGTTCAAGACTCATTATTTGCCTCGTGTTAGCCATGAATGGGGGAAAAATGAGGGTCGCCGCTGACCATGTTCAAAACCTGGGACTTATCGCAAATGTTGTATGAGGTCTTCAGGGGCGCTAGTCCAAGAAAGTAGGTGAGCCAAAGTGGCATGAGACCAGGATGTAAAGGGGGTCCATTTCGACATAGAAGAGGATGAGGATCCAAATAACGAGCTCATAAATCTTGGTCATGGAATGAGGGAATGACCATGTGAAATTTCCACACATTGGGATCTTTTTCACGATGCATTTTAATGTGACTATAAGACGCATCAGGCTGAGGGAGTTGAATCCTATTCCAAGGTAATGGGTCTTGGGGTTGCACACTCCTAGATTAAGGTCATAAAGTAGACCATTAAGTGTGTACCAAACTCAATAAAGTGCTCACAGGGGGGTGAAGTAGTCGAACCCGATGTGTAGATCAAATAGACATATCTTAGTTTAGGTTTGTAGAACTCGGACCATGTTGGGAAGAAATAAGGGAGTTATAAGGTGTGGTTGTTGCAAAACCTGACACTAAAGAAAACCGAAGAGGTATTCACCACACCACATACATCCAAAATAATTCAGGCCAAGGGGTCGAAAATGGGGCATGATTTAAGATTCCTGGGGCTGGACATGCAAATGAAATTTATAGGTGTTCCTATGCATCCCATAAGGATGGGAATCAAGTCACAGGTAGTTCTAGGAAATGTCACATAGTTTATGGTTATATGAAAAGGATGTAAATATCTTAGTTCAATAGTTTTAGTTCTCATACTAGAGATAGGAATGGGGAGGGAAACACGTTGTGTGACAATTCAAACACAACATGAATGGGAACCTAATCCCATGCCATACCATGTGTTCCCTAAAGTGGTTTTAGGTTGGGGGACAGAAAATTAATGCTGGGTTGGGTTCGAGGAAAAATTCTAGGGCATTCCTATGTATCCCATTATGATGGGGATCAATCCATACGGAGTTATCTATGTATCCTAAAATGGTATCATTTCCAGGGAAAATACTATCATGTGGTTATGGCCCACGCACCAAATGAAGCGGCATTAGATAGATAGTGTTTGTTCTTTAGGGTGGATGTGTTGTGTTTTTTGTGAAGTGATAAACCTAGGATAGAGAATCTAGACGTCTCTACCGGAATCCATCCACATTTAGGAATTGATAAATGGTATGGGGGATGACTGATACCCAACATGATGTCCCCTCATGTGATTAAATCACAATGCAGTACAATTTTTTGCCGTGCATCCAGGATGATTATATCGTAGTTTAGGGTCGTATGATATGACCTACCAAGGCATTTCAATGTCATTAAATAATGAAGAAACATTTTAATGTCATGTGGGACCAGGAATCACAGTTTAAGGTCATATGGATTGGACACATATAAAATAAATATGGTTTTTGGGAATGTCTGTGTCGTGATGAAGCATACCCAATGTGAATGAGGGAATAATTCCACAAAACACCATGCACAATTCTAGGGAATAAACCTTAGTACAAGGGGCCAGAAAATGACAGAAAATATGGGTCTAGACATTTGGTCAAAACATCTAGGTTTTCCTACACATCCCATAAGGATGGGAATCAATCCATATGTAGATCTAAAGGTTCATTTTAACGTCCTGTGGGATGGGGGAATGAGAGAATAGCTCCTATAAGGGATGTATGTGATGTAGCTATTTCCACCTACCTGAATGAGGAAGTAAGTCCTAAGACACACCATGAAATTTCAGGAAATTCAGGGCCACAAGGCCTAATAAAAGAGGTAATTAGTGGAACCTGATGTGGACCGGAAGACAGGATGTTTGGGTGTTACTTTGTATTCCATGAACATGGGAATTAAGAAATACCAAGATCATAAAGTTATGGTTCTTACACCTTATGGAAATGATGTGTAAGGATATCCTAGATTAAGGTATTAGATCTCAGACCACAGTTAAGCGAGACCCTTCCATACTTGCTCTAACCTCTACCGAATCCCAAAGCTCACATGAGCTACGCTTGATGTGGGAAACAATGGAGAAGATGGTTTTTGCAACACATTGATTACAGGAAAAGGGGAAATCAGTGCAGAGTCCCGGATGACACCTTACCATGACATTTCCCTTTAATGTACTAATGTTCACTGGGGGACATTAATGAGAGATTCAAAATTCTACATGGACAAGAGGGACTATAAAAATGATGTGAATCATGAAACTGACATTTAAGGATTTATGGGGTTTTCATGAAGATGGAGAGTAACTGTTGACCATGTTTGAAACAGAGCATCCATATTATAGTACTTGAAATGGGAACATTAAATGAGTGTTGACCACTGATCATATTCTCAACACGGGACTTGAATCAAATTGTCATCGGAAAACCTTGGGTACATTGGCCCGAAATGTACGGTGAGCCTCAGTTCCTAGCATCAATGTTGTTTGGGGGTCCTTTTGTATGTGGAATAAGATTGAAGCCCCAAATGAAGGGTAACATAAAGCCTTAAAATGGGTGATAATATGTCTTGTAGAATCCAACACTATAGGTCCTGAACTAGAGTGCTCTTAGGAAGATTGTTGAACTTTTAAAAAGGGTTTAGGGGCCAACTAAAGAGAATATAACTCAAAAATATGAGTATATGACCTAAATATGAAGACCTCTTAGGAGTAAGAGGTATGTGGCATGGCTGTTACAGACCCGTCGTGAATGAGGACATAGGCCCATAAAATAACTCATGTCCCACCCAGGAGAACTCGAGACAGGGGTGAGGAAGATAAGGAGGGTTTCTAATAAATGTTGTCGGACCCGAAAAATAAAATTTTTGGAGGTCCAATGTATCCCATAAGGATGGGAATCAAGCCCCACATAGTTCTAGAGTACGTTGTGCAGTTTTACATCATGCGGCAGGGATGCAGATAAAGGAATGATAACTCAATGACGGATGTGTATGGCATAGTGGAAAACCTGGCGTGGATGAGAAGATAATCCCATCCCACACCATAAGACCCCAAACAAGGACCTAGGTTATGGGATAGAAAATGTCAAGGGATCCAAGGCAGAAAGTCCTAGCTAGTTAGTTGTTTAATGTCTTGCGGTGTGGATGATAAATGAGGGGTTCCCCAAGGGGAAGTATGCAGCGTGGAAATAATAGCCTGATGTGAATGAGGACATTGAGTCAAGAACATACTACACAATCCTGAGTGATAACGTGGGTCAGGGGACCTAAAAGGGGTGGGGGACCTGAGACACGATGTCCTAGCCAGTTTGTAGTTTAATGTCTTGTAATGAGGATGATTGATATCTTATTTTAATTTATTAGAGCTCGGGCCATAAACACATGACCACTCATGCAGGTATTTCCCTCCCAAAATTCATAATCCCCCATGAGAAATGCTCACTTTGGGGAATAATTAATTAGACCAGGATCTCCCCGTCATATAAGGGTTCGACAACTGGACACATACTCCTTCCTGAGGCAGACTAACGTTTAAATGGATATCAGGACATCATGAACCACTACACCAAATATTTGGGAAATATGGAGGTGGTGAAAATGAAGAAGGATAATTGTTGACCCTTCTCAAAACACATCATCCATATCGCATGACCTGAAATGGAAACAAAAAACGATTGTCGATCGCTGAAAATATTCTCCTTGCGGGACTTGTATCAATTTTTCATTTGAGGTCCTTAAGGGGGTTGGATCCATATGATAGGAGAGACCTTAGGCCTAGTACCCATACCATTTGGGGTCCCTTTTGGATGTGAAATATGATGATGTCCCATGTAAAGGGGGTGTTTGAAGAAAAAATGTGCTCGTGCAATTTAACGTCATGCAGGATGGAGAAAGAGGTGGAGATCTCCAGGGAGATGGATATATGGTGTGGTCATGATGAAACTGACATAAATGAGGTAAAACTCCAGTGCCGCAAAATTTTTTCCAACCCAAGGGGAGATCCTGAAGTTTGGGGCTGGGCCTACAGACAAAATGTCCAGGTGTTCCTATGTATCACAAAAGGATGGGAATCAAGCCTCACATAGTTCTTGAAGTCCATGCAGTTTAGCATCGTGCAGAAACGACATTCGAGAATAAGAGAATGAGTAGGGGGACATGGTGAGATCATCATAATCCTAACATGGGTGGGGAAAAAGAAGCCTACACTACACAATGCAGTATAATCCACGAGAACTATTCCAATGGGTGATAGTCAAATAGGAGTCTGGGGCTGGACTCAAGACAAGGCGTCTGAGAATTATTACGTATCTCACAAGGATGGGAATCAAGCCATTTGTAGTTCTCGAAGATGTTTTGCAGTTTAACATCATGTAGTAAGGATGTTTGACAATTTAAGGTCATGAGGGAGGGTCTATAGTTTAACTCCATGTTGGATGAGATACAGTTCAATTTCATGCTGGACATAACAGTTTAAGGACATATAGGAAAGGATATAGTTTAAAGTCCTGTGGGAAGAAATACTGCTTAATGTAATATGGGAAATTGCAATTTAAGGTAATGTAGGACCCTTACGCTCCTGAAATTTATTCCTTGAGGAATTTGGAATTTTTGGGATGAGTTATAGACTCACCATCCATGGTGACAATTGAGTATCCTCCATTGTGGTAAATATTATGAATGATGCAAGGTCCTTCCCATTTGGGATACATATTGGGTGATTCCTACCAGGTATCATTGGTGTTCGCAGGGACCACACCCAGTCAGCTTTCTAGAAAGAACAGAGGAGAACATTATTGTTCAAAGCTTCGACAATCTTATTCTGATTCCTTTCCAAATTGCACAGGGCACAAAGCCTGCTTTTGTCGAGTGCTTCCAATTCAGCCAAATGGATTTCAGATACCTATTATGGTTCCTGCTGATCATATAAAGTTTTTTGTAATAAAGTCTTCTGAATCTTGATTTTAACACCCCAAGATTTCATAGTATGTTATCTCTTCAAAGAAATTCAATAACATGTGCTACACACAATACCGTGTTCGAGGGCTCCATGACTTACCAAACAAGCCATTAAAAAGAGGTTATGAATAGTATTAACCTCATATTAAATTTTATGTATGATATATAATTTTAAGATTCATATTTTGTGTTTCTTAAACATAATATAAGAAAAAATCAATTTTTAAGATAAAAGAGGTATTTTTCAAAAAATGCAGTTCTTCCGCCTTTTAATGCTGAACCCTTTTTAAATCCAATATTTGACACTTTTATTTATTCAATTTCGTGAAATTTAAATTTTCATCTAGAAACAAGACATAAAATTTTAGTTTGGATAAATTTTTGGTACTTTTGTGGTAACTTTAATATTTTGATGAACTATGAAATATACTAAATTATAATTAAAAACAACTTTTTTAATCAAAATAATATATAGTGTTAAATTATAAATTTGAGTGGTTTTAAACTATCGTTAGACTATATTTTTATTATTTAATATTATTTATGTCATTTTATGTAATTTCACATTTAAACTATACATAAACAAGTGTCATTCTTTTGATATTTATTATTTCTTAAAAACATGCTTTCTGTAATAACAGCGAAATTTAATTTTAAATTAATTTTTTTCACTTCTGTGTTTTGAATTTTGAAAAAATGGATTCCATATTTGGATTCAGGAGGTCCAAATTTTGTAAATAGGTAACTTTTATTTTTATACATTATGAATATTTACATCAGTAAATATTTTATTTACCATGGTTAAAAGGTAAATCAGGTAAATTGGGATAAAAATAATATTATAATAATATTAAATTACCCTAACATGTGTCTTATTCCTATTGGTTGATAAATTTCCAACCATGGTCATCCTTGGGTCGATTTTGTGTCCCCATGGTGCCACTTGAGAGTGATAATGAGACTTTATATTAATTAATTTAAGTATAGACAAAAATGACATAAACATATATCTTTAAGTAAACCAATTTTTATATGGGGTTATATAAGTTATATTTTCTACTATAAATACACATTAGAAAGATAAAAATATATCTATATAACTAAATTTTATTTATAATTTTTATACATTATATAATTAAATTTATTTATGACACAATGATGATGTAGTAATTACCTTGTTAATGATTGAATCAAATAAATTGTATTGTAAATATTAAAATAAATATAATTTTAATGTTTTGATGCTAGCCACTAATTTTCTAGGTTAATATGACATGTTAGTATAGATTCATAATATTTTTTTCAAATTAATTCAATTTTTATGACTTTCACAAAAACCAAATACTAAATAGTGTCAGAATTGACATAAATGTGTTTTTATAAAACATATTATATTACTAAATTACATAATAGTCCTAAAAATATAAGGTTTGGAAAAATAAATTATATAATGATGGTTATATTAATAATTAACTATATGGGGTTCTCTTTAATTGCTATAGTATGTTTGTAAACAATATAATATATAAAAATACAAAGAGACATCGTAAATGTCAAACTATTTAACTAAGTGTTAAATATAAAATATAAGGTTAATATGGTGACCTAAACCTATATAAAACCTATTTTTGAGGGTATTTCGACCCATTTCCTATGTTATCCTATAAATAAATCATTTTGGAGCCATTAGAAACCGAAAATTATTTTATTATAAATAATATTTCAATATTTTCCTAAATTGACCATCACCTCTCTTATAAAAGGGTACATCCCGTTATCTTAATTTCACACATCCAAAGAAATTTTTTTGTCTAAAACCTTCCCAAATTTCTTCTAAACTATCCTCCCATCAACCTTGATACCTTACTTTGATCATAAATCTAACTTATTCAGCCCATTTGATCAACTCAAAAGGAAACTCTCGAAGAAGAGGTAATAATTTCACCACCCTCTTTCATGTTCCCTTCTTCTTCTTCCACTTCCTATTTCTTTTTTGTTTACAAACCAAAATTATAACTCCAATACCTTATAAATAAGTTTATTTTATTATAAATATGGTACAAACTTATTGGATATTATATCCATCCAATAAATGGCAAAGCCACCATATGTTGGTATGTATGGCTTACCGTCTCCACGTCGTGTTGTAGTTTGTTATTAAAACACTTCATTATTTGTATGGGTATAGTAATGAGTATAAATGATATAAATAATAAATATAAAATTATAATTATTCTTTATATATGATATAAAATCCAATTATATATGATTTCACCATCAATATTATGATATTGTCGCATGTTCATATGTACAGATTACTGTCTCCACGAATGCGATGAGATTAATTCCCCATCATAATAATTAAAGATTAATTTTCATTTTGTGATTAAAACCCATGTTTAGTAACATAATATAATTCATTATATTAATAAAATACATCATATCCATAACAATAATGACTTGCGTGACCAAGCATATAAAGTAAAACAAATATGTTAACTTCTGAAACGATGATACCACAAAAATATTATTTACAATGAAATATTAAAAGATCTTATATGATATCATATTTGAGTATATCATTCTTGTATAATTTAATAACAATGATTTAATAGTTATACAAGTGGTTAACATATGATTGTATAAGGAAAATTTCAACGTAAGGGTTAATTCCTAAATCTCATTATAATCTGAGATTGTTTATGTGTAAGTTTTTATTGGGAAATATTTATTATCCATGTCCATGTTTCCTAAAAGAGTTTTAAACAGGATTATTTTTAAAGTAATATTTAACAAAAAATTCATTATAAATGTTTAAAATATTTATTCTTTTAAACCTTTCTCATTAATGTCCATGCTTTCAAAATGATTTTAAATATTTATTTATATATTCATGAATGTATTAAAATGTTAATTTCTTTCAAAAGTTTCAAAGTGGTATGGGACTCTTTGACTAAAAAATATCATTTAAATGACTTCCATTATAAATTATTTTTCATTTAAAATGATTTAATTGAAATGGTATATTTCTATCAAATATTTTTACTGATCATTTTCAATTTTTTCAACATCCTTTACCGGATATTATTCATGATCGAGGTTGATTTATTATGATGAATATCAATCATATTGTATTGAAATTTTTTTGATTCATTTGACTATGGATGTGTTATTTTTAAACCATTCATGGTATATGCATAAAATATTTATATTTCATATGATAGTTTTAATACTAATGTTTATGTTGTGTTTAATCATTTTCATATGAGGAAAGCATTGGACTTACTAAGTGACGGGTGTAACCCTCTATAGCTCATAGATGCATCGGTAGGTCTCATGAGACAAACTAGTGTCTTTGAACAAGGCCTTGAAAAAATCATATTTGTAGTCTTAGAACAAGGCCTTGACTATGTGGTTATGAAGTATAGAATTATGAATTACATCATTATGAAAATTTCTATTAATATTCCATGTGATTATTCGAGGAGTAGAATATCCATGTGAATAATTAAATAGAATTGTTTGATTTATATTTTCCATATTATGCATAAGTTTATGTTTAAAAGGATAATATTTTAGTCTTATATAGTGCCATAAATTTTTATGATTATTTATGAAATTTTCCGCTATATTGTTATTTGTACTCAGCATCTGAGCTCAACCATTTTTATGTCTTATTTTTCTCAAGATGTGAAGAAGTATATCATGGTTTACCTATGTGGATATGATAAGGTATATAAGTGTGTTCAAAGGGTACAAAATGATGTTGTTGTTTTTATCTCATGATATAATGTAAAACTTATGTATGTATCTAGTACTTCTAAGACTGCAAAACTTATTGGTCTTTCATGACATGATTTCCTTATATCATTCAAATGTAATAAAATAATGCACCAACTTTCAGTAACTGTGGTTGGGGTGTTATAGTTGGTATCAGAGGACATTTAGTACATACCTTCGAAACTAGATTTAGAAAAACTCTGATTAGAGAACATTACCCTAAGATAGACTTTGAGGATTAGTATTGAAGAACATCCTAGAATTATGGTAATGTAGAGATTTTGGGAATTTTCCAATTAATAAATCCATGTTTGGATACGAATAGGTAGAGGCGCCTCTGGCATAGATGTACCTCGGAGTGAAAACTCTAACAAGGAGTTTTGGGCTTGACTCAGGGTATCCTGGTACACGACAATGGTCCTTTCTCCAATCTTGGTTATGACACTCCTGGGGGATATGATTAGGATAATTCCCATTTTATTTATAAGAAATTATGAAGGATTTAGTTGTAAATACTTCCTCAAAGAAAACATTTTTTTATTAAAAATTATATAAATAATCTTTTCAATTTATGTGAGGTATTTTACAGGTTTGGAATTATGCATTGAGATTTATAAACTAACCTGGTGTGAGCCATTATTTATAAATGGACCCTAGTATAAAGAATGAGAATTCCAGCAATACGCAAGATAAAAATATTAAGAGGGATCGCATATTTCATTATATTAAGCCAACATTTAAAAGGTAAATAGTATCCCATGTATTCTCATCATATGAATAAATAGTATCATGTGTTGATAAGATATGTTAAGAATTATCTCAGTCATATGGATTTTAAGGGAAGTAAGAGAAGAAAAGGATGGTAGAGAAAAATACGGTTAAAAGTAAGAGAGGAAAGAATGATTTTCCCATATATGATAATTGTGGAAAGAATCACCTTGGTAAATGTTTGAAGGGATTGAGAGATTCTTATAAGTTTGAAGAAAAATTACACCAATTACTTCATTTAAAGGGTAATAAAATTGTTTGAAATGTACAATGCTTCATCTTCAAGGAGTTGGTACACTATACGAATCAATGTCCAAATCCTTAGAGTGTGCCCCAAATGATGCTATTGGATAATAATCAAGTTATGATACTGCCACAGATGAAGAGGAATGACTAGTGTTATTATGTTGTTATTAAATAATTATTTCATTTGATTATTGTATCAACGATGTAGTAGTTATATGAATTTTTTAAAAAATAAGGATTATACTACAGTGCGATTCCATTAAGGATTTGAGATTGTATGGTTCCATGTAATGTGACATAGTTTTTGGTTAAAAATATTGGAAATTACATTTTTGAAGAAATGGTAAACCTTAATATGGTCCTAATATTGAGGTAGTGATTTTAGAGTAACATGTGGTTGATTTGAAAAAATTATATTGGATATTCTGGACTACCTTGGAACTGATTATTGGGTTTTTTATTCCATATTGTTGGACTATTCATAATTTTGGATATTAAGAATATATGTATTATTATTTAAGGAAGGAGGGAGCATTGATGTAATCAATAAGGTTTTATGGTAATTCAGGGTGTTACCATGTTTCAAAAAAAATATCCGACAATGGTATTCATATGTTTTTACATGGTAAAATAGATTTACATTTTGTTTACCTTCCTTATAAATTTTGGACTGTGAGTTTAGAAAGAAGTATTTTGGAAAATTCAAAATGTTGGAATAGATTATGTTTGAAACTGGATACTATTATTAAGTTTAAATAATTTCTTAAGATTATTTGTGGATTTTTATAAAAAGGAAAACCTGATGTTTGGGCGACAACCCGTCGCATCCGGCAAGGCCTTGAGACTTGAACCCGCAACTGAAGGGCGACAAGGGTGGATCACCTACCACTAGCATATGTGATGTCCTGGATTGTATTATGTATTTTTTTAATATTCAGACAATTAAATTATAAATTAATTATATTTGGAACCCTATATGATTAGTATAAATATAATATTATGGAATTATATTGTCTTTTGCAGTGAAAGATGATTTTGTGGTTGGAATTTGTTGAAGGATGAAACTCTACGTGTTAAGTATATATACATTTTTTCCACTTATTATATGAATAAATTAATTCTTAATCTTTTGGGAAGGGATCTTAAAACCAAAAATTTGTTATCCTAATAGTATATGTTTTGTTGAACCAATGATATTTTACATCATCTTAGATTTATGGCTTTGAGAACTTCAATTTTACATTTTTTGTGATTGATGACCTCAATCACTCCCTATAAATATTTACGTTTTTTCCCAATTATGTGTTTCTAATCTCCACCGATGTTCTAATAATTGAGATCATAATTTGGTTGTGACTTTTTCATTTCCTTTCCCTCTTATTAAGACTAAATTTTTTTCCCAATTTCCGATGTGGGTTTTCTACAAAGGAATTTTTCTATTTTTAACAATTTATTTTTCCAAAACAATTTCAAATTGTGAGGATGCAATTTATTTAAGGAGGGGAGGATATAACACCCCAATATTTCATAGTATGTTATATCTTTAAATAAATTTAATAACATGTGCTACACGCAACAACTGGTTCGAGCGCCCCATGACTTACCAAACTAGCCGTTCAAAATAGAGGTTATGAATAGTATTACCCACATATTAAATTTTATATATCCTAAATAATTTTTACATTAATATTTTGCATTTATTTAACGCTTTTATATATTCAATTTAGTGATATTAAATTTTTCTTTAAAATAGGGACATAAAAATTTAGTTTGGATAAATTTTTGGTACTTTTCTGATAACTTTCTTATTTTGATGAATAGTGATTAAATAATAAATTTTAATTAAAAACAACTTTTTAAATCGAAATTATTTATTGTGTTAAATTCTAAATTTAAGTGTTTTTAAATATTCATTATACAATATTTTTATCATTTAATATAATTCAGGTCATTTTATGTAATTTCACATTTAAACTGGACATAAACAATTATCAATATTTTGATAGTTATTATTTCTTAAAAATACCCTTTCTGTTCTGAAAACAAGAATTAATTTTAAATTAATTTCTGCCACTTATATGTTTTGAATTTGGAGAAATGGATTCCATATTTTGAATCACGAGGTCTAAATTTTGTAAATAGGTAACTTTTATTTTTTGTACATTATGAATATTTACTATAGTAAATATTTTATTTACCCTGGTTAAAGGGTAAATCCAGTAAATTGGGATAAAAAATAATATTATAATAATATTAAATTTCCCTAACATGTGTATTATTCCTATATTTTGATACATTTCCAAACATGGGAATATTTTTTGTCTATTTTTGGACCCCATGGAGACACTTGAGAGTTATAATGACACTTTAAATTTATTAATTTATAGTAAAGTCAAAAATGACATAAATATATATCTTTTAGTAAAAAAGTTTATAAATGGGGTTATAAAAGTTATATTTTCCACTATAAATAATAATTATAAATCTAAAAATATTACTTACATAATTATATTTTATTTATAATTTTTAGACATTTAATAATTAAATTTATTTATTACACAATGATGATACTGTAATTACCTTATTAATGAATGAATCAAATAAAAGGTATTGTATATATTAAAATAAATATAATTTTAATATTTTGGTTCCATAAACTAATTTTCTAGTTTAATATGACATGTTAGTTTTGATTCAATGTATTTTTTTCGAAGTAATCATGTTTAATGGCTTTCACAAAAACCAAATACTAAATAGTGAAAAAATTGACAAAATGAGTTTAAAAAAATATATTACATAATTAAATTATATAATTTTCATAAAAATATAAGGTTATTCCAAATAATATATTTAATTATATCTGTATTAATAATTAACCACATGGTGTTTGCTTGGCTTGTTATTGTATGTTTAGTAACCTTATAATACAAAAATACAAAGGGACATGGTAAATGTCAAACAATTTAACTACGAGTTAAATCTAAAATATAAGGTTAATATGGTGACATAAACCTGTCTAAACCCTATTGGTTGAGATATTTTCGATATATACCCACTTTATCATATTACTAAACCATTTTGGAGTCATTAGAAATGGAAAATTATTTTATTATAAAAACATATTTCAAACTT
The DNA here is from genome assembly GCA_963277665.1 of Viscum album. NCBI lineage: Eukaryota > Viridiplantae > Streptophyta > Magnoliopsida > Santalales > Viscaceae > Viscum > Viscum album. The sequence continues at coordinate 1,719,337,069 of OY728127.1, forward strand.
TTCCCAATGTGACCATCCCCTGTCTTATAAAAGGGTACTTCCCCTTCAATTACTTTTACACCTCCAATTCCATTTTGTTCAGCCAACCCCTAACCAAATATCCTATAAACTATCCTACCTTCAATCTAGAGTTGTTATGTTGATCAGAAATCCAACTTAAGTATCCCTTTTTATCAACTCAAAAAAAACACCGGAAGAAGAGGTAATAATTTCACCACCCTCTTTCAAGTTAATTTATTCTTCCACTTCCTCTTTATTTGTTGTTTCCATTCCATAATAATAACGTCAGTACCTTCTACATAATACGATTTTAATATAAATATGGTACAACCATATTTGTTATTTTATCCATCCTACAAATGATAATGTCACCATATGTGTGTACATATGGCTTACCTTCTCCACGTCGTGGTGTAGTTTGTTATTCAGACACTTAATTATTTAGATGGGTATAATAATTAGTATAACTGATGTAAATAAAAAATATAACATGATAATTATTATTTATATATGATATATCATCCAATTACATATGATTTCACCATCAATATAATGATATTGTCGCTCGTGCGTACGTATGGATTACCATCTCTACAAACACGATGAGATTCATTCCCCATTATAATCCTTCAATAATAATTTTCATTTTATGATTAATAATATTTTATTGAACATAATATCATTCTGTATATTAATCAAATACATCATATCCATATCAAACATGGCTTATGTAACCAAGAATATAATGGAAAAGGAATCAGTTAACATCTGAAGCGATGATACTACTAAAATATTATTAACAAAGAAAAATTAAAATATCATATATGATATCATATTTATGTATATGTTTATTGTATAATTTAATAACAATTATTTAACTATTAAACAAGAGTTTAACGTGCCCTTGATTAAGGAAAAGTACATTGTAATGGGTTATTTCCTCAATCTCATTATTATCTGAGATTGTTTATGTGTATGTTTTTACTATGAAATATTTATTATCCATGTACATGTTTCATAAAAGAGTTTTAAAATGGATTATTTTTAAGGGACTCTTTAACTAAAAAATCATTTTGAATGTTTTAGATATTTATTCTTCTTAACCTTTCTCATTAATGTTTATGTTTTCTAAATGATTTTATGGATTTATTTATATGTCCATGAACATATTCAAATGATAATTCATTTCAAAAGATTAAAAGTGGTATGGGACACTTTGAATCAAAAATATATTTTAAATGACTTCATTTATAAATTGTGTGACTTTTAAAATGATTTCATGAAAAATGGATATTTCTCTCGAAAAGGTTTATTGGTCATTTTCAATTATGTCAACATCCTTTACTAGGTATTATTTTTGATCGAGGTTGATTTATTAGAATAAAAATCATTCATTTGTTATTGAAGTTTTTGTGATATGTTTGAATATGGATGTATTATTTTTATACCATTAATGGTTTATGGTTAAAGTATTGGAATTTTGTTTTCTATTTTTAATATGAATGTTTATGTTATGTTTAATCCTTTTCATATAAGGAATGCATTGGACATAGTAATTGATGGGTGGAGCCCACTATAGCTCTTCAATGCATCAGTAGGTATCATGAGACAAACTAGTGTCTTGGCCCAAGGCCTTGAAAAAATATTATTTGTAGTCTTGGAACAAGGCCTTGACTATTTGGTTATGAAGTCCGCATTATGCATTCCATAATTATGAAATTGGCTATTGATATTGCATGTGATTATTAGACTAGAATAATATTCATGTGAATAATTAAATTGAATTATTAGATTTATATTGGACATATTATGAAAAATTTTATGTTTAAAAGGATAATTTTTTGTCTTATACATTTAAATAAATTATTATGCCTATTTATGAAAGTTTCTGTTATATTTTTAACCTTACTGAGCGTCTGAGCTCACCCCATTGTATGTTTTTTTCAGGATGTGAAGAACTATTTTATGGTTGACCTGTAGAGATAGGCTAATGGATATAAGTGGTTAAAATTGGAAAAAATGATGTTGTTGTTTTTATCTCATGATGATGTATAAAACTTATGTATGTATCTAGTACTTCCAAGACTACTAAACTGGTTGGTAATAAGGTACATGATTTCCTTATATCATGCCAATTATTAAAAGAATGCACCGACTCTAGGGACCTGGGGTTGAGGTGTTACATTGATGGGTAGGACGGCCTCTGTTTCATACACAAGGGAGTATGGGGTCACCTGTGTTGAATTGTGAGTCGTCATCTGATAGACCTAAAGGCCTTTGGGGATTTTTTTTGGCCAACTCTTTTTGTTCACACCATCCATTTTATGTAGAATTTTATAGAGGGTTTTGTTGAATTCCTTGATATTCTCTTTTTCATGCGTGTGATTGCAGGAGGTATGGTTAGAACGGATATGGTACTTGGCGTAAAAAAATTTCAACTCAGCTACCAAAAAATTGGTCCCATTATCGATAAGAGTGGTGTGAGGGACTCCAGATCAGTAGATTATGTTGGATCACAAAAATTCAATGGTAGAATGGTCTTTGACCTCATTGAGTAGAATAGCTTCTGCCCACTTGGAAAAGAAATCTGTAGTGGTCAGGATGAACCTGCACTTGTGAGCTGTCATTGGTGGATATGGTCCCACGACATCAAGTCCTCGGATCGAAAAGGGCTGAGAGTATATTGTGGTTTGGAGTGGCTCTGGTGTCTGATTCCAAAAGTTGGAATGAATTTGAAATTCATGGAATCTCTTGGAAAACTCGATGCGGTCATGGATCATGGTGGGCCAAAAATACCCCAACCTCTGGATCTGGTAAGATAATTTCATCCCTGTCTGATGAGCTCCATAGGAATCGGCATGAACCACCTGCATGACATAATAAATCTCAACTTCTTGAAAAAAAATAGGATAACCACATCGAACCCATGCTGGTAGTGGATCCACGCTAGACCAGGTCCACTGTGGAGAGTACACTACAATGTGCAGTGTCGGATTCACTCGTGTTTGGCTCAATCAGCCAAGATATTGTCATACTAGAAGTACTCGATAAAGGGGGTCCTCCAGTCAAGAGTTACTTGAAACACTACGTCAGGGGGACCTTAGGGTCCAAACATGGAGATGCCTATAGTATGATAGATTACCTGTGGTCTATCATCGTCATCTTGAGTGAAAGGGTAAATGACTCTCCTAAGTGCCACCTGGATAATCAAATCATCATGTTCATGATCTGCAAGTTTTGAAGATAGGCTAGCCATGGTGTTGTCTCGGCCATTCTAGTATTGAAGAATATGAGTAATCTTTGGCCGAGATGGGAACTAATCCATCATCTGGAGGGTGCGTTCCAACAGTAGTAAGAGCTCTAGATATCTCACGAAATAGTGACCGTTGATTTTCTGGATGACTAGTTCAGAGTCCCCTTTCACATTCATGTTGGAAACTTCAATCTACAGGGCCAAATAGAGTCCAGTAATGAGAGCCTTATACTCCTTCTCATTGTTGGTACCTCCTTTTAATAGAAGGAATGAATATGGAATAACGTCATATGTGGGGGTAATGAAGATGATACCCAGTCCTACTCTATTGAGCCTGGGGTCATTGAGCATTCTGCTAGTAGGGATCTAGGAAGCACCATTAATGTGAATTTTCCAGCACCAAATGACTTGGTCTACTGAGAGGATTGCCTCATCTGGAAAATCAAGGTCTCTGGATTGGTCCACCGGAGCTGGATGGGTGACAAGGAACTCATCCAATTCTTCCCCCTTAATAGCCTTCAAGGAGATTAACTTATAGTTGAACTGTTGGAAGACCACTTCCCACTGAGCTAAACGCCCTTTCAAAATTGGGTAGTTCAGGATTACTTCAGTGGATCCCCCCGGGACACCAAGTGTACCTCTTCGTGATTCATGTAATGTCACAATTTCTGTACAATGAATACCAGCACAAGACAACTCTTCTTGATAGGGTATAATGTGGTCTCCATATCCAGGATTATACGAGTGAGATATTAGAAACTATTCTATATTCCCTCATTGTTCTTCTGAGGGAGAAGGGTTCCAAGAGAACATTCCAGGGATGTTAGATAAAGGACCAACGGCTTTCCGGAGACTAGTGGAATCAAGACCAGAGGACAGAGTAGATACTACTTGATTACCTCACAAGAAGTCTGACATTCCTCGTCCCAAAGATAGATAGTTCTTTTCTTCTTAAGCTGAAAAATTCGATTACACTTGCCGCCCAGATTAGTGAAGAATCGGTGTATGTATTCCAGTGGCCTTAATAGCCTCGAAGCTCCCAAATTTTTCTCGGTGGAAACAACTGGATGATGTCCTTGATCTTCCCTTTGGTTAATCTTGATGCCTCTATATTTGACAATGAAGCTGGAAAAAATTCAGGAGGAGACCTCAATGATACACTTCAGTGGGTTCATCATCGGGCTGTGAGAACAGAGGAAGACGAACACTATCTCGATGTCCTTTATACCATCCTAATGCAGGTGAGATTTCACCGCCAGACCATCCATGAAAAATTCCACCAATTTCCATTGGATCATCATAAATATGCGATGCATGGAACGCTGATAAGTGGAGCCCGTATTCTTTAGACCAATGGGAATGACCTAGTCACAAAAAGTACCTTGTGATGCCCTGAAGGCTGTATAATCTTCATCCTCAAGATCCATTTAGATCAAGTTATACCCGGAATACAGATCCATGAATGAGAGGTCCTAGAACCCAACTGTGGAGTCGATAAATAGCACTTTCATGGGATGTGAAAATCATCCTTGGGATAGTAACTGTTGAGATCTCGGAAGATGATGTAGACTCTAATCTTTATGTTATTCTTCCTACTGGGCACTATGTTGGCTAACCATCTTGGTTATTTGACCTACTTAACAAAATTATCTCTGATGATTGTATCCACATCTACCTCGAACATGGAACCATGAGAAGGATTCATCTTTTTGGGAGGCCGATTAAACACATTGTGGTTGGATGGGATACCGAGGTGGTGGATGGAAACATGGGGATCTAGTCATGGAATCTCATCATGAATCAAAGAAAATATATCATGTTTCTATATAACGAAGCCCATGTAATCTTGTTTCCCTTCGGAAGAAATAGAAGCACTAATTAATGTGGGTTTCGGATCTGTCTCCCTACTAAGGTTCACCTGTACCAATTCATCGATGGTGGTGGAGACACCCTCTTTGAAAGTAAGAGGTGCATCCTCTAAATATTCTTCTTCATATACAGAGGAGGGATCCTCGGAGGGAGGAATTTCTTATGAGTCTATAGATCCTAATGGGAGACTGGTACTAGCCTGAAAGATAGTAGACATAGCATCAGGGGATTCCTGTGTTGCTGAAACCATAGCAATGAAAGCTTTCGATCTGATCCAATCTAGTCATTGGCCCAATGGTCCATGCATGGTGATATTGAAGAAATTGTGGCACGTTTTCTGAGTCCGGTTTATCCTGAACCAACGAAACAAGAAATTGTGGCATATTTTGGTTTCCATGGAGCGGACATCCTGATATCTTACAAGTGTAGTGGGCTCTGAGGTCACCTGAGCCTTATTTTTTTAGGAATATTAGTTGATATTACGGCATCACTTAAGCATGGGTATGTGCTTCCCCGCCATTCCAAAAAATTTAAACCATTTCCCCATATTCTTGGTCATAGCCTCCAATCGATGGATTAATAAAATGTAGGCATCATCTAGGTCTATCCATGGGTCGGTCATAGTCATAGAGTCTTCAAAATCGTTAGCCTAAATATGATTTTTCTTGCTTTTGTAATTGTCTGCATCAAGGTGGAGAGATTCACAAGGGTAAAAGGGAGATGTGTCACCGTGAATTATACCCACTTGACCATTAAGGGAGTACTTAAGGCACTGGTGATATGATGTAGGGACCACCACATGTAGGTGGAGCCATGGCCTGCCCATCATCACATTATAGGCAGTATCCTGGGAGACAACAATAAACTCGGTGCTAGAAAATAAGCAGTTAAATAGAGTCTTCAGGAAGATCATTCCGACCAATGTTTGTTATGTCATATCTTACCCTTTTATTTTCATGTCAGAGGTAATTAGGTCATCCTCATATTACCACATCTTTTGGGGGGTCCGAGATGGGATTAGGTTGATCCTAGAGCTTATGTTAACAAGGTAGCGACGAACCTCCACACCATTGAAATAGCCAGTGATGTATAATGGGTGTATGTTCCCATTTGTGGGAGAGCCTTCATCTTCTCCCTATAATGAGATAATGGCTTGAAATTCATCATGCTCAACTTCCTCAGCATGGAAGGCTTCTACTGCAACTATGTCGGTCTCAAACAAGAGGGGGGTTCTTAAAGCCTCAGTAAGGGCTTCACGCATATCCACTAATAGGTGAAGGGCCTCAATGATAGAGAGTCTTTCTGGAATGCTGGTGAGATGGTTGAGGACATCATAATTTCATGCCAAGTGTGAGATTCTGGTTACAAGAGGTCGTTATGCGGCTGTGGGGAATGAATGGCCCCTCTGGCTGAACCAGCTTCTTACTGGTACTGGGAACATCTTGCTGCTCAGTAGTCGAATCCTAAGGAGTGACAAGCGAATGAGGTCCACAAGAATGATATCATCCTGTAACAGATCATGTTTGATCATGACATGTTCGGGGCAGCTCTACCTGATCTTGCAACAAAAATGGCAACGAATATGGACATGATGAAACCATATGGGAAGGATACATGGGATTAGCATTGTGTTGGGCATGCTGTTTTGTATTGGTGGCATGCACAGCCTAGCTGGAAGTACTGAATGTGGAACTCTGAAGACCCATATATCCACGGCCCTGTCAATGTTTTCGATAACTAGTCACGTTGGGAGTATTCATTTGGTATACTTCACCGTTAGAAATCATGTAGGGGTTTACCATCCCTACAGTGTTAATCAAGGAATAACCTAGACTGACACTTGAATAATCATACACTACTAGAAGGAATCTAGGATGAATTTCCATCTCTTTGGAATTATTTTTATGAGAGTATATGATATTGATGGCTTTATATGGGGACTTTGTGTCCCCTTGCATCAGTAATGCATGCTCTCTCTGGGAAGGGGAATGTTGAGTTGTTTACACGGATGTACTGACTACAGATTACAAGAAATCTTATGAAGTATCAAGTCAATTAATATGTTCATAGATTATATGATGGCCAAGGGATACTTCCTAACTAGCCATCCAGTCATCAAACATCATGGTTAAAAACCTGATGCCAGTCACATTTTTTGTCGTTGTCACTGTCTGGCTTCTCGAAAACACATGGCACATGTGACAGAGTAGTTCCTAAACTGACAGTGTTGTTATCAACCTAGTCTTAAAGACAATCATTAAACACAGAGCACTATTTGAGGATGTTCCCCAGGATCTGGTGATAGAGTCATTAATTAGGGAGATCAGTGAGATCATCACCTTCTAGTCCCCAACTTTCTAGAAACCGTACATTTCCATGTTCCAAGGAACATTGGAAATAACTGTGGATTTGATCCTCATTGAATTATTAGGGCTAGTTTCTCATATCTATAAATGGGGCTCTGGGATCATGGACCTGATGAGGGGCTAGAGGTGCCTGTCAAGGATGTGGGAAATGGTTATCTCTCCTATGTGGTTATGGCACGTTATGCAGTGGTGCCTACTGATTTTGAGGTGGGAGCTACTGGGTCAGAGGTTTTTCCTAAGGTAGGGGGCCTCTGTGAGGCTATGGAGGTGGATCCACTAATAATAGCTTAAATTTCTTGGGGGCTTCAATCTATGCCACCGCAGTAGGATCAACCTTAGTGGACCTTCTTACGAGAATTGTAGGAGGCAATGATCGTTCCTACATGGCATGTTGTAAGGCTTCCTCTAGGTGTTGGGCCATATCAAATAAGTCTTGGAATCCCCCATGGTAATTTTGAGTAATGAGAGAGGGAGAAGTTCGGTCTTGACATTAGCCCCACAAATTGTCTGCAGTTGTTCCTGAGTCAACGGAATATCCATGGAGTAGGTAAGGCCTTTCCATAGGGTGACAAGGTATGCGACCGACTCATCGAGTCTCTGCTTTCACTTGAAGAGGTTTGCAATAGTTGTCTTCTGGGTGGTGGAACTGAACTACTAAATAAATATCATAATAAGGACTTCTCATCTGGCTAAAAACCCGATGGGTAGCAGGTTGTACCAGAAAAATGCAGGATCATCCAATGTATTTACAAAATACTGGAGTATGGAAGCCTATTGTTGTGATGGAATTCCCAACATGGGCCCACACCTTGAAATGAAGTTCCCCAAATTCTATACCGAATCACTTGTCCCATTAAAGGGGTAGAAGGTAAGATTTCCAAAAACCGGTGGTGCTAGAATATCATCCACCCATGCTGGATAAGGCTTAACATCATTAGGTATTTCCACCCGTCGAGTCTCCAATGCCTCAAGGAGAGCAATGAGTGCATCAATCGGATCATCTGGATGGGGATTCGTGTCTTGGTGAGGATCTCGGACCACCAGTGCATTGGAAGGTTCTTCAACGTGATAATATGGTCAGACGTCTCGTGGAGAGGTTGGTGGGATGTCCCATGGAGTGGTTGGGGAAACCCGATCTAGGACCTAAGGTTTATCACACCGTTGAGGAAGATTTGGTGACACATAACGAATCCTCTTTCTGTAAGTTTCGGCCTCTATCCTGCCTGTGTGGGTATGATGGTTTGGGTCACCTAGAGACAATTCATCGGGGGGAGTTTGCTTTCCCCTGCTTCTATGGAGAAGGATCACCATAGTATGGTCGTTACTCCATAACACATTCAACTATGAGGTCATAGACCAACTTCTTGTGCTCTGCAAGTTTTTTAAGTGACACACCTTTTTTTGGATCATCCGTCGTGTTCTTCACTAAGCTAGATGGGTCTGAGGATTTTATTTCTCTGAGGTTCTCTTTTCCATTATTGGGATTCCAACTAAGTACCAATGCCTTAGTGGGCATGACAAGACCTAGTAGGTTTCTCTATTGGCGAGTAATATTTCCCAATGGATCCAGAAGTTTTCGCACTCCCGTGGGGGTAAGTATTCTACAAGGAGTTATATCTCCATCTCTTCCTCTGATAAATCATCCATCTCAAACTGGGATCTACCTGGAGGCATATCCTTGATATCGCCTAGAATTTCAGGCTGGCTTCCCATAGAATTGAAATGGAGGGCCTCATACTTCCGCTAACCACAGATCATCATGTGGGGGGAAGCATCCTGGATAATCTTGCAGATCGCTTTAATGCTATGGACGCATCATTGTTTGGGGGTCCAATGGAGAACTGGTGAATTAGTATGTTGGGCTATGGTGAGTGTGACCAAATTGATCAAACAAAATTTTTGACCAATTTTTTCGAAGTGTTCCAAACTCTTGGGTTAGGACACTCATCGATGACCAAAACTAAAATGATTTTCCCAGAGGGTTTGGAAAAATCATCCAACCTCCTCCTAGGTGACTAATTCCGGTGCACTAACATTCGACAATGTGACTGGCCTAAACATCTACAAGAAATTTTCTACTGCAATAATGTACCACAAACTCCTCCACATAGGCTCGGGGTCTTTCCATTGGTTTCCCCAATCTATGACTAGACAAAGTTGAGGAACCATTAACGGAACTGAAGCACGCCACTGAGATGGTATGTTAGATAGTGGAGAATAGGGCGAGCAGGGTGACAAGCTTCCGCATCTCAAGCTATCCTTGGAATAGAGAAGTGAATTAGTCACCACAGCACGATAAGATGGGGTGACAATCATCGTTTCTGGCATAATGACTATGACTTCTGGCGATGGACCATGTTGTTTCTCATCCTCCATCAATCCCCAGAATAACTCTTGGTGGTCTTTGGTTGAGGTAGAGAGTGATCCAGGTGATGATGGTGGAGATTGTGAGGACAAACCATAGGGAGATGCTAAATCTTTGTCAACCTAGATATATCTACATTGGTAGGTAGGGATCTGGTGGACCTCTCATTTCTGATGAATGAGGCTGATACGCCTCGTTCATGCCCCAGCCTCTGACATAGAGCATCGAGGTGAGGGTTCCCATGCCGAATCATATTCTGCCTCAGAATTTGAGAAGAATACATTTCAATCTTGATCTTCTCGGCATTATATTAATGGTTTCATCAACCCTCCCTCCATCCAAGGTATGGATCTTCAAGACAGGGTAGTTTTTTTTCTTGATTAGGTCCTTCCACCGAACTGGTGATGGGGCGGAGAGGACTTCTGCCTAGGTTAGTCAAGGTGCGAGGATCACCTGGACTGATGTCAAATGGAACATGGGAAGGACCATAATTTACACTGGATGGAACATGGAGAGAATATTTTTGGGATGTGTTGGAGTGGGTAGGACCTCCACTGGAGCTCATGGGAGCATGGGTAGAACATCCATATTTATTTCCCATGGCAACGTCGGTGTTGGGAGGGTCCTTGTACAGGCCAGGAAGAACATGGGTAAGACCTTAGTGTTGGGTGCCAATGAAGTGATACAAAGCATCACTTCTCTGGTTTTTGGGATGTGTATGACCTTGGTCACCAGCTATATGGACAAGGGGTAGACCCCTATGCTGAAATTTGGTCCAAAAAGTAATGCCTTCACACTGGCGACCTGTGATAGGGGGAATGACTCCATACCTGAAGTCATGGGTGCAGAGGAGAATTTTGTACTGAGCGTTACTATAGATGGAAGGACCCTCGATCGGATTGAAACAGGCATGGGGATGACCTCCATGCTGATCTTGGGGGAGGGATTAACCTACTCTCTCGTTGGTGATAGTATAGGGAGGAACTTTGTATAGGGTATCATTTCCATGGGTCGGCCCGAGGCGGGTGCTACCAGTGCTGGTGACCAGGAGAGTTGACTCATCCAGCCCATGTGGCAGTTGGGGCCTCGATCCAAGATGGGTGTATGAATTCCCATTCTTATTGTAATTAAGGGAATGATATTATATGTCAGTGATGACATTGGCCACATTAGTCGCTAACATTGACACCTCTTTACTGGCATCCTCCTCATCTCATGCCCGACACTAGAGTCGGGTTAACTAGACTTGGGCCGGTGGTGTAGGTGGATAGCTTACCTGCTCCTCACCTTGGGGGGATGGTTGGCAGCATTGAAGCAGCCTAGTAGGAACCCACCTTGGGAGCCCCTGTAATGGGATTCAGACTGAGCTAGCCTGGACATCCCTCACCTCATCAGTGTAGGGGAGGCAGTTATCCTTGGGTTTTGGGGAGAGGCTCTAGAAAAGTTTTTGCGTCAATGTGGGGAGTAGTGGATCCCTGCGTGACCCTTTGGGCGGCTATGTTGTTGAGTTGTAGAAGCCCCTATGTTTTTTCAGGCCATATCCTGGGTCGGGAAAATACCCTCTTCCTCATTCAATTTAATGAGGTCATTTTCCACCCTTCTCGGAATGATTTCGGAAAGAGAGATGGGGTGTGGGTGCCCATCAGCTATGGACATGGGGGATACCAGGGGAAATGAATCCACAGGGGATTTCGGCACTGATGTTTCCCCTACTCGTGAATCGATAGGTGGGCATTGATTGATTTCCTCATGCGGGAGCTTGAGTCCTAGAAGGAAAGGGAGATTAAACCATTGGTGCTAAAATAAGGAAATTGATGTCCAGTGCACCAAAAAAAATCCATATTCCATGACTGGTTAGAAGGATCCACGCTGAAAACATCATAGATCGGGATGTCTAACATTTAACTTCACAAATTTCTAGTGAGTTTCATGCTAGGCCCACTATTTTTGTGGAGGTACTCGGCCCCAGATACATGGATCAGGTCACATGCTAGTCTCTTATGTCTCGAATGCTACTATTCTACACATTTAGGAGGAGAAGCTTCACATCAGGTTCACCATTTTTGTCTCCGACACTATCACATGGGCGCGCATCCTTATATTTCAGAGTATAAATAGTTGTTTCCCTTCACTCCCACATTCTAAAGGTGGGTGAAATTCATTGGGTATTCAGGGACATTTTCTCCTTCATCAAAACAGGATGATGGGATGTCGGTTCCTCCTTCCGGGGATTCCTCTTTGGAACTCATCACCTACTATGGGTCTCCCTCATATACATAAGACATTTTTCATGAAACTCTTACTAGTTTCAGGTCTTCATGGATGCTGGTTAATTACACTGCTTCTATCTGGACATTCCAAGGGGTCTAGTTAGGGTAAAAAACATTGGTCAGAGGAGTAGTCACATTGGACATCGTTGGCATGTCTGGACACCGAAACACTGGTGCATCTGGGTTTCTTCCCCATATTATAGGGATTCTCAAGGGCATAGAATCCCAAGGTATCCCACGTCGAATGCGGGAAATTATATTCTGTAGACATATCTATGAGGTTTTCTTTAGATTACCATGTTTAACACAGGGTATTCCGCGAGTTTAACATCTAGAGGAGATGGATCAAACTGATCAAAACACTGACAGGAGTGGATTGGATTGGTGTAGCCCCCTAGAGGGATCATTGATGTTGTGTATAATCCATGGTTAATCAGATGATTGCTTCTTGGAACAGTGAGAAAGTGGGTGACATTATCCCACTGATATGTGGCGGCCATAGTAAGAATATGGATGGGTATGAATAGTTGAGTGTGGATCTAAAATTATATGGAACTATCGTAAGAGAAACTGTGACGTTGGGATTGAGTCTTGAAGTGACTTCCTACGTATCTTCATGGCAGGGAATCAATGTCCAAGTAGTTCAGTGAGACGATCAGACACCTTAGGAGGGAAAACGTATGGATGTGTCCAGGAGGAAGTGGAACCTTCATTTTGGGGCATGACCTTCTCGAAACACTTAATCTTGATGGAAATACTAGGATGACACATGGGTGATGGGATTTAACCTCTGAAAGGCTTCCTACATATCTCTGTAGTAAGGAATCAAAGTCCACATATTTCAGGTTGTGGGTATAGAATCAGGTGTACACATAGGACAACGACTTAATGGTATACTATGTCATACGTTTGGTTAGAATCCCAAATTGGTATGATTCCATGGGGGAGGACCAGAGATGCAGTTCCCAATAAAGGGGACTATGACGGGTTACCATCAGTTATGGACTTCAATGGATTATATCTAGTTGGGTGAAAACAATAGCTTACCATCAATTGAGTAACACAACCACTTACATTCAATTGGGGATCACAATGGATTACTGTTGGATGAGGATCACAATAGCTTAGTGTTGGATGTGGTACAACGGCTTACCGTAGGATGAGGTCAGAATGGATTACCGCTAGATGTGGTCACAACGGCTTTCCACAGGATGTTGTTGAACCATAGTAAGGCTTCTATACATACCCTTCCTAGGAGATAGGGATCAAATCCCATGTAGTTCGAATGGGTACAATTTAGTATCATGTGGGATGAAAAGGGGAATACAGTTTAATGTCATGAAAGATGAGGGTGGACCAACGTGGAGTGGTTGTCATTGTTTGGTGAACCAACATAAAGGGGTCGGGAAATGTAGGTTTTGGCTTGATCCTCAGGGCAGATTCCTATTCTCCTTTCCTTGCAATGGATCAAAGTCCACTTAGTCTGGGATGGTTAGGGTATTACACTATAAGGAGTCCCGGAGATGAATTCATAGTTGACGCTTACTCTAAAACCACATGAGTCATGCTCGATATGAGAAACAAGCGGCTACAAATACCAGACGATCTCTTCAAAAAATGTTCATCCATGGGATGTGGATTGGGGCTTAAATGTGGTTAGCATCCCATATAGAAAATAGGGGATTACACATTTAGTGGCCTAGGGAGATGGAGATTGGGACTTACTCCTGCATGGAGGCCCACTGGAGACAAGGCTTAGAGGGAGAGGGATGGGAGAAAGATGTACATTTTTTCCATCTCTCCTTTGGTCTTTGGTAGTAAAGAATAGAGGAGGATAAGGAATGATACCTCCTACATGAAAGGAGAGGGACTTACCCCGAGATGGTTTCCCTTCCCCACAGATAGGTTCCACTCCAGCAAAAAGGATCTCATTCCACCTGAGGATGATGTTGATCCCATGGAGATGAGTGGGTGTGGAGAATGTATGAGGTGGGTCACTCTGTGTAGAAGGCATGGGGTGAGGCCACTGTTTAATATCATGTTCCAAGGACAATGGTTCTTGGTAGTTAAATATCTTGCATCTTGGATGACGCAAGTTCACTCCACACCCTTAGGACTTACATAACCGGAACACTTTAACACATGGTGAAGGTAAGACACTGGAAATGTCATTTTGAGGGGGTTTCATGGAGTGATCCACTAAGGGTTCCATGTTAGCATGGATATGTGAAGAAAAAATTTCCATTAGTGAGCCTATGCAGTGAATCATGAGGCTAAGAAACACATTGTGAAAAACCACCCAAGGGACCTTGAAATAACTTCGTACAAACCTGAAGGTTTGTACAGGAGAAAGGTGTGCGACACGGGTGTTTTTCTTCTAATAGGGGATTAGACATGGTGCCTCAAGGTATGTGTGGAGCATTGAGTGAAAAATGAGGGTCATATAAAAGATTATAGGTTTCACGTAGGATGGAATGGTTGTGCGCAAATTGGAAGGATGCGTGAAAAAAGAGGTCTGATGCAATGATAATTTGTGTGACAAAGGGTACATTTTCCATACAAATGACTTAGGGTATAAGTAAATGGACTAGGATTAAGCTCAAGAAGTCCCACCAAAAGGAGGATCCGTGGGGGTCATGTCGCGAAAAATCAAATACCTTGAGGCTAGTGTGATTTTTGCGCGGTCATAGAAGAGGTGTCTTTTGCATAGCAGAGCGTCACTTCGTCTTCTATATCCATCCTAGAAGGGTGGGGGGTATGCATCGTTTTACACCCAAATTCCTCAAAGGCGGAACACAAGAGTTGTTGTGTGCAAATGATCGTTTGATGTCGTATTGGACGCACACGGGTTTGTGCGGCTAAGGGAAACATTTGGGCCAGTCTGTCTTTCTTTGCACCCATGACTTGGAATTATTTTTTTGGAGGTCACCATGAAAGGGACACTTTGACATTTCATTGGTCATGTAAGGGAACACGAAACTCATGATTTCTTATGCATGCACTCTGAATCTTGTGCGCTAGTGCCTAGGTTTGTGCGTGATGGGTCGCCACGGTGGTCAACCCTTAATGTCGCATTGGGTGCCCAAGATCTTTCATGTCGAGGGGGATCTTGCGTGCACCTCTTAATTCTTGTGCACACCTCCTCCCACCAAGTATTAATCCCTTTATTCTCAATTTTCCCTTTATATCTTCAAAAGAGCCCCCTCCGGGCCCTGTCTGAAATTCCACCTCTACATGGCCATAGGTAATAAAGTTCATAACTAATCTATAAAATACCAGAAACGAGTTTTATGGAATAAAGCCATATAATTATAAAATGCATGAATCATAAGAGTGAAAAAACCCCATAAATAAACCATGAACAAAATGTTCAAATTGCAGTCATAAAATCTTGTCATAAAAGTGTGGCTCAATTATAGACATAGAAAAAATTTCATATGTCATGGTTAACTATGAACCCAATAAAATTATTATTGATCCAAAAACACATATTAGTTCTTATATCATTGCAGATCAGAAATCACCACCTATTTTCTATATCATATCATTCATCTGATATAGTTTTTAATAGTGGATCATGAATTCCCAGATATTTCCAAAATAGTATTAGGTACCCTTACATGTTTCCCATAGTAATTACATCATATATAAAGCATCACCCAATTTATTATAGGGATATATAATTCCATGAACACAAGATAAATAATTAAATCCATATATATGTGTGCCTTCGAATCATAAAACATTTATTAAACAATCATAATATATCCTTTGGAAAGGAAAAAGCTTCATAAATCATTTTGTATTAAATCATAGATTAACTCTATAAAAATAATTGCGTTTCATAAAAATATCATCATCATAATCATAAAACTTATAGAGAATGAAAATTATTATATCTTGTATAATATCACCATTAACACATATGTAAAATCAAATTACTTTATCAAATATGAAATATAACTTCCAAACATCCCCAGAATATTTCTTGTAAAAAATAAGCATTAATTTTGAAATCAATAATTTAGAATCCAAATATATCCAAAATATTATGTAAAATTTTTAATTGAAAACAATAATGGAAACTGGTAATTAATGGTTCAAATAATTGATTGTTAATGAGAGTTGGAAATTTTTTCTAGGATGAGTATGTTAAATTAAATATTTCATTAACAATCTAAGTACAAAGTGAAGAGTATGTCCTTTAGAAAAAGAAAATAATGTTACATTATAACATTTTTAAAAAATTAAAAAATAAATAAAAAATATATGAAAAAACCTTTTATAATAGAAAATAAATCAATAAAATTTACAGGAAACATAGACATGGAGAAATAATTCATAGCCAAAATGGAAATCAAGTGTATTTTCCTAAAAAATTCAATATAATTTTAATTAAAAATATAGGAATATGGTACTCTTACTTGAAAAGTTTATGAATACCAAAACTTAAACAAAATTAAACATATTTATTTGATAAGGATCATATAATTTATCTTATTAAAATTCAAGAATATATATCCTCATTAAAATTGAATTGAATAATAAATCCTTTACTTTATGACTTTTCTTTCTTCATACACAATCAAACATCGGGTATAATAAAATATGTATTTATTATAAACATATACTAAAACCAAATCATATATATATATCATACATTTTTTGATTTAATGGTGACATATTTTTAACCTTTTATAAATAAATTTCTTAAATTCCCTATTTGAGGTGATAGCTTCCTCTTTTCTATAACACCCTAGGATTTTGTCAACAAAAATATAATTAATTTTATCATTTTGATATTTTTTTCTAAAAACACTAAATATATCTTATGTTATATGAAATTACTAGGTTTGGATTGTGTTACACGCAACAACATGTTATGATTAAACTAAATTAAAACATAGATTATCATACGGTCAACACAACAATATGTTTGGCTAGTGATACACCCAATTCCAGGTTCCTTGGATAGGATACATTACATACAAGACCCATTTTTACCAAACTACAATGTACTATTAAAATAAATGTTAAAATATTATTATAGTTTTTATATAGACATTAGAATGGATGTTATGAATATGATTAAATAAATTTTAAAAATATGATTTTAAAATGTTTATATAATGAATCCTTTGGTTACCAATGAGCTATAAATTAATTTAAGATCACTTTGAAAATAAAACAAAATTCTAATACAACTATTTTTCTATGTACAAACACCATTTTATCTCAATAAATTAAACAAACCATTATTATTGTGTTTTTTAATAATTATTATTTATTATATATTAAATAATATTTTTTAACAGTCATATAATAGAATTTATATTCATAAGATAAAAATAAATCCAATTTAATGAATAAGAATATATATTTTTCTAAAAGATAACTTTACTATCATATAATGGAGAACATATTTAAAATATAAATTTTGAAACTTTTATAATATATATTTGACATAATTGATATTATTTTTGAAATATAGTTTAAAAAATTTATTTCTGTCGATGTTTTGGTATTTTCCTGAAATATTTCATTTTTAATAAATAGAGAAAAATATTGAGTTATAATTCAAAAAACAAATTCATCTAATTTTTTTATATATTTAATTTATATTTAAATATTGTTTTAAATAATAATTATAACAATAATACATCAATTAATTTAATTTAGGTAATTTAAAAAAATTTAAAATTGAAATTGGAAATAAAAAATTTTCATATTTTTGGAAATTTTACTTCAAAAATTGGTCATCTTTTCTCGTCTACAGGATTAGTTTCAATTAATTTTAATTTACTTAGGAGTCAAGTGATTTGAAAAATGGATTCCATTTTTTTAATAATAATAATTTCTAATTTCTAATAATGTATGAATAATTTTTTACCAAAAATATTACTGAAGGTATTTAGAATTAATTATAGTTATTATGGTAAAAACAAGCTTATTAAAGAACTAAACAAAGCAAATAAGGTGTAAAATAACCCTAAACTGGTATTAAACTTATTTCATGGCCATATTTCTTAAATTGGTCTTATAATGAACTATAATGGTCTATTTGGATAACTTTGGTTACATGTAAAACATGGTGAGCACTCAAATCTTTTAAAGAATACCCAATACGTCCTTATCCCCACTTATAAAAGGCCTCTTATCCTCCAAAATTATTCAGACCTATCAATAAATTTTATCATTATACCCCTACCAAAATAAGAAAAAAAATTTCCCTCTTATAAATATAGAATCCTTAAATTTTGAATAAATCAAACAAAGATAGTGGTTTTGTGTTATCCAAAAGGGATTACCTGAAGAAGAGGTAACATCCTTCAACAAGCTCTTTATTTTTATTTATTTCATCACCGACTAAATTATTTTTGTTAATTTTATATATATTATCCACATTATCATTAATATAATGATATATTTTCATTTTAATTGTGTTACTTGCACTCAAAAAACATTCATCAAATGGGATATGCAATCAGCATTCTTGTATATCGCGGACTACCTCTTAGCGAACCAATGTTGTTCATTATTCCATTACCAGCTTTCAAGGTTGGTAGTAATGATGAATTTTATTTTTTTAGGATATATATTATATTTTTCATGTATTTTGTATTATGGAATTATTATATAACACATAAAATCAATCTTTCCATTTTTTATATATAATAACTTCATTTGTGGTTGTAGGGACTAAGGAATCCTCAAAGTGATGTGATTTACTCACACTTTTAATGGAATGTATTAATAATGTGATAAGGGAAGCTATATGATATTTATGAATAAATAATTATAATTTAATGATATTATATATATATATATATGAAATTTACTTTATTTCAATCAATACGACAAGAAAATGGAAATAGTGTTCATGCGTACGTATGGCGTACCGTCTCTAGGAACATTGTATTTTTTCATATTTATATCAATAATAAATTTTTATAAATTCTTATATAATGAATATATAATATATTTAAATTGTGTTTTAAATAATTTAAGTAATTAAATAATGTTCTATGTAAGAGGATCGTGAATCAAAAGTAAAAACATATATGAAAAACAATGTAGTTATTACCGGAAACATAAAATTATCATCGAATTATTAATAAATAGGTAATATAAAGACAAATTAAAATAATATATGGTAATATATATAATAATATGGTTATTTTTTAGATTTATAAAAAAACTTATATTTATTATACATTATTTATTAATGTGTATGAAAAAATTCAAGACTTACAGCAAGGGTTTTCTCATCTCATGTTTTACATTTGTAAGATACATGTCATGTTTACCATTGTTTTCTTTTGTGTGGTGTATATAATATATAATAATGGATTATATGATACTTATACTTAAATTTATGGGTATTTAAAAATCTAATTTGTGATATCTCCTTCATAGGGTTTATGGTTAAATGTTACCAAATTGGTAAAGTAATTTTATGTCAAGTTGTGTTCTTCGAGACAAATGTTATGTCATGAACCTATATTCTTATATGTGGTTAATATAATTGAATTTTACATGTTATATCATTAATATTATTCATTTTATGATATTATTGGTTTCATCTAATTTCATTTTCTCATAGGTATAATTAATAAAAGTTACCTCTGTGGTTAGAGTTTATTGTTACAATCAAATCATTTATCAAGATTGGTTATGATTATGCATCCATTAATGGAAGTTTATGATCCTTATATAATGATATCTAATTCTATATATTATCATAAGAATATTTATGTTATATAAATGAAATTGTAACATTTTTACCATATTTATTACTTAATACTATAATTATTTTTGTTTATGAAACCTTTTTTTATATCTCATCTCGGTCGAAAGTCATTATTAATTCAAAACTGTGTTTTATAAAAAATAATTGTCTTACTATAATTAGATTATATTTAAATGAAATTTTTTCCCCTGTTATAACTTTTTAAAAGATAGTTTTCAATGAAAATTTTTTTTCCCATTCAAGGCACTTTTCAAATCATTTTCTTAGGTAAAAAAGAATGTTTGACATGTACAGACTTACCTATCATCGTGAATTTCATTTCCTTTAAGACTAATTGAATATTTAGTATTATATTTTTAAATTAAATTGTTTCCTAATAATCTGTTTTTTATTTAAAATTTTATTTCAACAAAAAATGATTTTTGATCTAAAGACTTTTAAATTATTTTCAATTCATCCTTTATATTTTTTGAAAATGTTATTTTAAATATAAGGATTTAAATGATTTCAAGATTTTTGTTATATGTTTTCAAAGACATTTTTTATAAAAATTTGACCAAAAATATTTCATTCCTTCATTATGATTATAAAAAATATTTTCCAATGATTTTTATCAAAATATCATCAATATTATTTAATAATATTTTAATGCTATTTTATATGAAAATGGTTTTAAAAATGATTTTTTTTAAAAAAAAATCAAAGAATATAAGTTTTTTTCGTAGGAAAATTTTTCAATGATATTAATAACCATTATTTATACTAAAATTATTTTTTAAATGGTTTCGTGGAATATATTTTCAAATAAATTATATTTTCCATAAGAAATGTTCCATGTGATCCTTTAAAATCCTTCACCATATAAGATGATATCCTTTGAAATAGGTTATGATTTACTATATATACACCAATTTTATTCTTTCATTGAGTAGTTTATGTTTATTATTAAAATATATTTATGACACCTATTTATCTTCCACGAGTTTTAAGATTTTTAAAACCGCTTCATTTCTCCGGTTATGCTTCGATGAAATGATTATGAAACGTGTCACTTTATCATGGGTTATGATATGATTACATGTTTATTATTAAAATTTCATTTCATGGGTTATGATATTATGTTTATGTTTTCAAACTCTTTTTAAGGGTCGTGATATGATGAAAGTTCTATTATCTTGTGGAACATGTACGCATGATATTATTATGTGACTAGTGGGACCTATATCTGCCTACAATGCATTGGGTAAAGATTTATAACTTATGAAGAATTTATGGGAATCATTTTGATGGGATTGATCCATTATGGATTATGGGGAAACCCAATCCACTATGGGGACATGGGGAAACCCAATGCACTATGGTAAGAAGGGGAATCATGATCCCTTATAACAAAATAATGATGAGAGTGTATGATGTTGTGTCCCTTTCAGTAGGTACAGTACCCATGAAGTTCCCAAATAAGATTTGGAATTGTTCATTGACTTCATGGAAATGATTTTTATATCTGTACTTGATGACATGTTCACAATGTATCCATAGAACTTTTATCATGTCCATAAGGTTTAGCAAGGAAATTATTTAATGTCCATAACTATATGAGGGAACATGTTTCTATTTACACATGTTCACAATGTTATAAAATGATGTTTACGACACTCGACTATGTCTTATGCCTATGTTATTTTTTCATAACTTATTCTCCTTAACATCCATAGGATTCATGTCTTATTAACTTCCATTTATTATTACAAGATTCTTTATTATGATATTTTATATGAATGGCATTTTGTTATAATGTTTTGATCCTGTTATCATACTCCTATGCTCATGTTATTCTTACATATCTCGCTTTATTTCCCTTACTAAGCATCAAATATCACCCTTCTTAATTTTTCCATTCCCTAGGTTATGAAGAATGTTTTTAAGTTGGAGTACCAAAAGGGGATGATCTTTATAGATGATTTTTATGATCTTTAACCAAAATATAAAAAAAATTCCCATTTTCCAAAGACAATAAACTATATTGGTCCCAAAGAATTAAATTTTGTAATTTTCAGAATATTCAACAAAAATTATGTAATATCGATGTTAGTTATACCTGAGTTGATATAATCGATATGAAATGAATTTTTTAGTTATACTTTGGAAACTGGGAAAAAATATTTAGTTATATCCCTTAGGATATTTCAAAGTACTTATCTTGGGATTTAAATTAAGATAAGTATAAGGCTGAATCAATGTATAGTAAAATGTTCGTGAATTTTGGTAAAGGATTGAGAGAGTGGTTTCTAATAAATTATGTCCATGTATCGATACTACAGTTTGATGTCCCTTTGGAATAGAATTAAATAGGGGTAAAAACCCAAAAAATGTATTGAGTTAGACTATATTGGGAACTAGTGCACAAAAACAGGCCTTGCAGTACACTTGGTTTGATACTCTCTGGGGATATTTTTGGGAAATTCACAAACTCTTTACAAACAATTAAGATTTATTTAATAATTTATGACTATGAATAAACTTGGATAAACCTAATGTATCATATATTAATTACCATGTAATTTTTTTGAAATCCAATAAGTAATCCTTCATTATTATATGGTTTTTTCACCAAGATAATGGTTTCTCAAATTATGATTTTTCATTTTAGTCAATGGAGGGAACATGGTTAACACAGAATAATTAATATGCAGAAAGTATGTGATTATAAAAATTTATTTCCTATGTAGAAATATCAGGAAGAGAATAAATAATGTGGAATGATTATTGGTTATATTATGGAAGATAAAGAGACTGCGAAAGATTGTGAAAGATATGGGGCATTACAAAAATATTTTTTACATTAAAAGTAATAAGAATGATTAAATTTAGTTTGAGAAAACTCAAAACATAATTCAAATTCCATATTTTAAGGAATGGGTATTGAGGAATCTGATGAGGAATTCAATATAATATATTATGTATAAATTTAGATTATTAAACTATATTTGTATTTGAATTAAATAATTGTGTTAAATGAATCATGATGTATTTTTTTCCATTAAGGATTAAAAAGGATGTGTTGAATGATGATAATGAAAAATAAAATTGATTTAATGTAATGTTTATATTTTATTTAATTTATTAAAACCTTCATGTGTTCTTAATATAGAGAAAATTATATTTAGCATCGATAAAGAGATGATTATTTTGGATAAAATTAGTATTGATAACCTCAGAACTGATAAATTATTTGTTGAAAAAGTAATTTATTCTCTAATTGGTGATGTTTGTGAGTTTTATGGATTTAATGAATATATCAAATAAGATTTTAATTATAAATAATGTATTTTTTTATAATTATTTATGGTAATTATGGTTTTTACCATGCTTCAAGAGAATGCATAATAAAGGTATTCATATGTTCTGTATGTGAAAATAAAAATATAATTTATGATATATGGGGGATAAATATTGAATTTATTTTTATATATTTAGTGATATTATTCCTAAGGTTTTGGATTTTCATATTTCATAATGGTTATAAGTTTAACCAATTATGGATTATTTTATGTTAGACTTCAGATGAGGTTTTAGAGATTAAATAATTATCTCACCAAGTGAGGATTTATGCATATTGATAACCATTGAAATAAATTTTTCTATGATTATAACTAATGTAAAATGATATGAATTATTATCCGTTAGGGATCTTATGATCTATTAGTACATTAGGTATAACAAGTTCACCTTCATTTTTTAATGGGATATGATGTGAAAGTTTTTGAAGGCACAACCAAAGGGTTAGATTTTGATGAATTCGAGTAATTATATATTCCAATGAATTTTTATAAACATTAGGAAAAGTATCTCAAAACCAATAATGTTCTCCTCGTTCCGTAATTTTTGAGTAATCAAACATTCTCATAGATCCATGAATATTCATGGATTTATGATCATTAAATTTCTCAGGATCACGTTCTTTATCACTCTCTATCAAAAAAATTATAGCAATAATTATCTTCTTTGTCTATGTTTCCACATCCCACCCATGATCTCCAATGTTCAGAAATAGTTATGTGTAACTCTCGGTGTGTGAAATGTTTCCATCTTTCCCTTTAATAATATGTTTTAGTATTCACAATTACGATGTAGGTTTCTATGAAAGGAAAAATCATGAATTGGACCAGTAATGACCCATATGAATTTTGAGGGTAAAATAAATTTTTTTTGGGGTAGAATATAACACCACATGATTTTTGAAAAATATATTTATATATTAATTTAACCATTTCAATATTTTTCATTTCATGGAACACTGAATATAGATTGTTTATTTGAAATCAGCGCATTTTGCTTATAATACACACAACACTAAGTTAATCATGCACTAAATGAAACACATTGAATTGATTGTGGTACATGAAAAATTATATTGGCCTTCTATTAGACATAATATGGAGTTTCTTCGATAGAATGTGTTATACACAAACTTAGTTTATCAAACTACAATGTACTATTAATATTATTGTTAAAATATTATTATAGTTGTAACATACCTAATAAAATAGAAGACTAGAATAATATTAAGTAAATTGTTAAAATATTATTTAAACAAGGGTAAAAAATGAATATTTTGGTTATCAATTAACTAGAAATGAAATAAATAAGTGTTGTAAAATAATTAAATTTGTTTTCTACAAATACAATTTTTCAATGTATAAATATAATTTTGTCAACATAAATTAAAAAAATCCCTATGGATATATTTTAATAATAAAATATATATATTATATATTTAATAAAAAAATTGACATTCAATCAGTTGGTTTAATAGTCATAATATTAGAATAAATCTAATTTTATGAATTAAAATTTTTATTTTTCAAAAAGTTAATTTTACTACCTTTTAATGGAGAAACTATTTTAAATATTAATATTTAAACATTTATATTTTATATTTCTAAAAATAAAATTTCATTAAGCATGATTTAAAAATTTACTTTTTGTGGGTTTTTGGTATTTTTATAAAATATTTCATTTCTTGGATTGAAATTTAAAAATACTAAGTTTTAATTCAAAAAATATTTTTCATATATTTTAATTTTCTTTTTAAATTATATTTTAATTACATTTTAAAGTTTAATTAGTCCAGTAATATATAAATTAATCAAATTTAGGCCATTTTAACCAATTTCAAATTTATATTGGATATACACACATTTCAAACTTTTAGACATTTCACTTTAAAAACTCATCGTCCTGTCTTGTCTGTGGAATTAACCTTAAATTAATTTCTTCCACTTATATGGTTAGAATTTGGAAAATTTTATTCCATGTTTCTATCCATGATAATTTATAATTTCTATTAATTTAAAAATAATTTTTTACCAAAAATATTAGTGAACATATTTGAAATTAATTATAGTGATTAAGTTAAAAACAAGGGTAATTAATTACTAAATTTACAAAATAAAGTCTATATATTACCCAAAACATGTCTAAAAATTATTTTCTGGATTTATTTCATCAACTATACCTATAAGGATATATAAATTTTTATTTTTAACTCTTTTGGGTCAACTAAAACATGAGGAGTATTCAAATATTTTCAAGAATACCCAATGTGTCCTTGTCCCAACTCAAAAAGGCCTCTTCACCTATTCACTTATTCACAACCCTCATGCCATTAGGGACATCAAATCCCCACAAAATAATCTCGAAAAATCCATATTATATACCTATAATGCTGTATTTTTTCATAAATCAATACAAGTTAGTCCTTTGGTGCAAACCAAATGGGATTACCCAAAGAAGAGCTTACATCAATCAATAAGCACTTTCATTTTATTCTCTCTTTACCCCCTGAATTATTCTTATTTAATGATTATATAATATACATAGTATAGTAAATATATTGATGATTTTTATTATAATTTTAGGACCTAAAATCTCATACAATTTCATCAAATGATATACGCAATCATCATTCATGTGTACGATGGACTGCAACCTCGCGAACTAATGTGGTCCATTTGTCCATTTTCTCCATTAAAGGTTGGGAATAATGAAATAATTTATGGTTTTTATGATATTTATTATATTTATAAATTATTATTTATTATTTATTTATTATATAAAACAATCCTTCACAATTTCAATTTTCTAAATACAGTATCATCATTTGGGGACTACCACCTCCTCAAGGCAATGTCATTCGTTCACACATTACATTGAATGTATTAATAATTGGTTTTGTAAAATTATACAAGTTATATTAAATAACTATTATATTTTTATGATATTATATATTTTTCAATATATTTCATTTACATTATTTCTTTCAGTGGGAAAATAAAATGGAAACAATGTTCATGTGTACGTATGGTCTACCATCTCTATGAACGGTGTATTCCATTTCATATTTAAATTTGTTGTAAATTATGAAAAATAATTATATACCCAATATATATTATATTTAAATAATTTTTAACGATTTTTTATTTAAATCAATATCTTATTAATAGGGTCATGAATATGAAGTCGGAATATATATAGAAAACAAAGTGATTATTATATGAAACATAACATTAACATGGAATTATTAATAAATAAGTACTATAAACTCATAAAAAAGTCATATATGGTATGATATATAATAATATAATTCTATTGTAAGTGAATAATAAACTTATATTTATTATAGATGTGTTTTTAACATGTATTCAAAAATCCAGGACATAAGACAAGGGTTTTCTCATCCCACACATAATATTCGTGAGATACATGTCCCGTTCACCACTCATTTATTTTGTATTCAGTATATACCACACTTGAATGTATTCTATGATAAATAAACTTAAATTTATCAGTATTTACAAATCCATTTTAGTATCTCTCTTTCATTTGTTGTATTGTTATAATGTTACCCAAACGATAAGGTAATTATGTATCGAGATTCCTTCATTGAGGCAAAAGTTTTTTCATGCACATGTATTCCACTACGAGGTGTATATACTTCCCTTTGACATGTTATATAGTGTATATTTTGATTTTAATGTTATTATAAGAATCATTTAATGTTATTCTCGCATGGGTATTTTTATTTAATTTTACCCAAGTGGTACGAGATTGTTGCAACAATATAAACATTTATCAGCATTGTTTATAAGCACATCTCTCAATATATCTCATTAATTATACTCTACTATGATTATTAATTATATATGAAATAAATGGTAATAATGTTTCAACATTTGGTACCTAAGACAATTAAGAAAATGTTTTTATGAATATATTATTTAATTATTCTTTTTGGTCGAAAATCTATGATCTTTTGAAATCATATTTAATAAAAATATTTTTAAAAATGTTTAATGATTATAATATAATATGTAGAATACAAATTGATCCATGTTTTAACTTTCCAACAAATTAAGTGTAATATTCCTATATTGTACTTATCAAGGAACTTTTCAAAAATTTATATGTTAAAAAAACAATGTTCACCACGTGCATACGTACCTGATGTCATGATCGTCATTTACTTAAATATTACTTTATAAATTAAATAGGTTAGTTTTAAAGAATTTTTTCTATCATTCTAAAAATTTATGGATTATAAATAGATTAATAAAATGTTTCTGAAAAAAAAATTATGTTCTAAAATTTTTAAAATTATTTTCAATAATTCTTACATATGTTTTGAAAAAGTTATTTTCCAAAAAAACTATTTTAATGATTCAATATTTCATTTCAAATTTTCAAAAAAAATTACAAAAGAGTATTTAAATTGATTTCAGGCATTAATTCTATGTTTTCAAGATATTATGAAATAAAATGGTTTTCAAAATATATTTATTATTCAAATATAAGTTTGAAAATATATTTTATAAGATTTTTTTTTCAAAATTCTTGATGTTTTAAAAAATGTTTTCTCAAAGATTACAATATATTTTCTTAAAGTAATGTTTCAAATGAAATTTTAAATCATTATATATAATAACAGAATTTTGATATCATTTTAGTAAATTTATTTTAATTGAAATTATATTTTCCATAAGAAATATTTTATGTGATCCTTCAAAATCCCTCCCCATATAAGTTGAAATACTCTCAAATAGATTATATATTACTATGGATATTCTCCTAGGATTCCATTATAATTATTTATTTTAATGGGTTATGTTTATAATGACAAGTTATATATACCACATGTTTCTCTTCCATAAGTTATATGATTTGGAATCCTACTTATTTTCTTAGGTTATTCTTCTATGAAATGGTTATCAAACCTATATATTTTCAAAAGGTTAGGA
This sequence comes from Viscum album, assembly GCA_963277665.1. Classification (NCBI taxonomy): domain Eukaryota; kingdom Viridiplantae; phylum Streptophyta; class Magnoliopsida; order Santalales; family Viscaceae; genus Viscum; species Viscum album. The sequence goes on from OY728127.1 coordinate 1,719,365,239, forward strand.
TATGATGAAATTTTTATGATGTCCATTTCATTTCAGGGGTTAATATATGATTTTTATTTATCGTGGCTATTTTATGGGACATTTTATGATGAATGTTTTATTATCATGTGGTATATGAATATATGATTTTGTTATGTGATGGGTGGGACCTATATCTTCCCCCAATGAGTTGGGTAATGATTTATATATCATGGGATAATTATGGGACTAATGATGAAAAGATTGATCCACTATAGAAGATGGGGAAACCCAATCTATTATGGGGAGATGGGGAAACTCTATACACTAATAGAAGAAGGGGGAAAATGATCCCATATAATGAGAAAACTAGGACTGGGGATGGTAGTTTGTCCTACCCATTCGGTGTGGTCTCCATAAAATGCCTTAATATGTTTTTTCAGTGATCCTTGACTTCTATGGAATAATTTTTATGTGTAAACCTCATTATGTGTTAAAAATGTTACGTGTGAAGTAGGGTGCATGTACATATGCTTATGCGAGGGATTTATTTTATGTCCTTAACTAAATTATTGAACTTATTTCTATTTAAACATATTTACAATGTTATAATATGTGGTCAATTCCAAAATCCTATGGTGTAGGCCTATGATATGTTATCATAACATATGATGTAGGACATCATTATTATTCGTGCCTTATGAACAACAAATATTTATTCCATGACTCTTGATTTTGATCTTTGATATGAAAGGTATGATATTATATTGCTATGATCATGTTACCATAACTTGATTCCCATATTATTCTTACATCTCTCCCTTGATTACCCATTTTGAGAATCTGGGCTCACCACATTCTCAGGACCCCTTTCCCTATGTTATGAAGAAAGGTTCTAAGTAGGATTACAAAATGGGAAGTTCTTCATAGAAGATGGTGAATATTTTTCCACATATAGGAATAATGTGTTCCTAGTTTCCAGATACACTAAAATATTATGGTCCTTAGGCATGTAATTTTTTAAGGTGTTTAATATTCATAAAAATGGAGTAATATCAATGCATATCAAGCTAGGGTCGCTATAGTTTCTGATGTATATTTTCTTTTGGAAGTCTTGATCAGCTTACATTGTTTAGGGTTCCATGATCTACATAATTTTTTTTCATGAATTAAATATCATATATATTTATTATTTAAAAAATTCTAATTCATTAAACATATATAAATAGAAATTAATTATATCTTTCATTGTGATGGTATATTGTTTATACACATGAAAATTGTTTTAATTTTAAGATAAATGGAATATTAGAAAGGTAAATAATTATTCACATTTTTATAATAATTATTATATCAAAAAAAGAACATGTATTCATTAAATTTATCCTCATTACCATCCATATAAATTGTAAATAGAAGTCAAATTGCATTATTTCATGGAGGTGGTAGCCCACACCTATGCATATGCGACGATATCATTTTCCAACTGATGGGAAGGCACTAAAAACATGTCATTCTATAAAAATAATAAATTATAAGTATACTTATTGTACTAGATTCATTAGTTTGGATGGGATACCATATATTTCAAGAAGCGGCAACAAGAAATAATATTGATAGTACTTGGTAAACAGTTGTCCCTCTTCATTGAGAAACCCATTTTTGATTTAACCATATGACTGTAAAGGATTGTATTTCGGAATGAAAAAATAGATATTGGAAGCGGGGATGAAATATTAGAGGATATAATGGAAGGTATTGTACAATGTTGAAGTCTCAAAATATTTTAATAAAAGAGGATAAGAGTATTACTTTTATAATTGAGGGCAGGGGCACTCTCGAAATTACATAATGTATTAAATTAATATTAATTAATTTTCATAATCAAATTCATTAAAATTTATATATTTAAAATATATTATAAATAAATGTTCAAATCCTCTAATTAAATAATATTTATACATTTTTATGTTTTTTAACTCTTATCGCCTAATATTAACACCATTTTATCCCTTTTGATTAATACCACACTATCAAATATGTTTATTCTTTAGGGTTTTAGAATGTTACAATAAAAGGATGTAACCAAAAATAAAAAATGAATTATATTTTTAACAATATCCTGTATATCTATTATATATTCTAATGTCGTCTTTCTTCCAGCTTACGTATCTCCTCCACAATTTTCCACGTCACCAAAAACAAAAATTTCTTCCTTGAAAAACAAAAAAAAACCTTCGAGTTATCCTGCCCCAGATCAGGATTTACTCTCCTAGGGTTACCACTTCCATTTTATAATCCCCTCTCTTGCTCCCCTCCATGAGTACCCTCTACCACTCGCCTTCCCAAATATCCTCTCTATCAATTCCTTCACCTATGTGTGCTTCCCCTTCAGCTCCTCTACTCCACCCTATGTTTCAACATAAAACCACATGGAATGCCTATTTTTGTTCCACATCCACCTATAGAACATTCGCATTCGGCTGTTCCACATATGAATGGCCTTCCTCCAGCCAATTTACCTCTAGGGAACCTCGGTATCCGGCTGCTCCACATACGATTGGTCCACCTCCAGCCAAACTGTATTTGGATCCTCCTCATCCTCCACCTAGTCCACCAACTCATTTTTTTCCATCACCTTATCCTACATTAACCCTTCATTTACATTATCGAAACCACCTAAAGATCCCAATTTCTATTCCCCCTTCGGTATTTCACATTCACCCTGGATTTCTCTTTTCATTTGGTTATTCTTTCACTTGGATAAAATTTATTTTACTATTTTTTGGGAATGATGGGTCTCAATGATTTTATTTCAAATCTATAAGGCTATATGAATGTTGAGATTCAGTTTTATTGACTATAATCTTGATTTCTCTCGCCAATGTTTAGATGTTTTTAGGTATTTTTGAAGTACACCCACTTTGACATTTTTCTTGTATGTAATTTACCATCATAATGGATCATTCACACATAATTATTAGGAATAAATAGATGGAGCTATGGAACTTCCCCAAATTTTTTGGTCACAGCGCAACTGGACAATTGATGTTTCATCCTGGCTAAAAAAGGTACAATATAAATGATATCAAAAATTAAATCTCATAAATGATCCTCCACCATTATGATGTTTACAATCCAATTAAGGAAAGTGGCATGAATTTAACATATTAATTGATCATACTTTCTTCTTCAGTTATTCAAACCTTCTGATAACAAAAAAATTCAAAATTAAGATTGTCTCTGCATCACCTTATGTTAAAATGGCTACATAAGACATGATGGGAAATTAAAATTTGGTTATTTTGGATATGTAATATTCAAATTTTCTTTTATTAAGAAAAATGAGAAAATGTATTATTACTTCTCAAATTTTCTATTTATCTCTTTGCAAAAAACTGAAGCACATAGAGAAGAATTCTATAGGGGAACTTCAATGAAATATTGTGTTCATTAAATGTTACCAGCTGAATGTTCTCCATTTAAATTTATTATGTTTATATAACATAGAAACTGAAGGATTGGATACCTTACATGTGGTGGATGATGTTTCCAAAGACAATTCTAAAGATAGGAATGAATCATTAATGTCCTTTTGAGGACCAGTCATGACTCCAACAAGTTATCCAAATATGAGAGCATTGTTTACTACAACTAATCTAGGAACTCAATCTATATCATGTTCTTTCCCAGAAACTTTATTTTTGTTTTCATCAGGTGGGTTTTCACATGCAATATTTTTGAAAGAGAGAGGATTTGGATCAATTTTATGTATTATTATTTTTCAATATGAATCATTTCATTAATATTTTACTACTAATATTTCTTTTATTATAAGATATATATTATCAAGTATAACATCTATTGTAATTGTATCATCATTATTCATAGAGGCCATGACACTTGGTGAAGTGTACAACCAGTTGTAGGCTAGTTTATTATATGCATTTTCTTCTTAAAAATATCGATTCCATATATCATTTTATTTTCAAATTTTAGTTTAAAATATATTTTCCCATATTATAAATTTCTACGCAAACTAATGAATTTTATAATCAATTTTTATCATGAATCGTAAATTTTATGAAAAATATTCATGTTATAATATCTGTATTTTGGTATTTTTAAATATTACTAATTTTTGTAATTTTTTATTACAATAATTTTTACTAAAATGAAATGCATCAACTATTTTAAATAGATTTCGTGTATTTTAAACTCATGAAATTCATCAATAATGATAATTTTTCCAATTCAGGTTTCATTCTACACTTCAAAACTTCCTTTGAATTTTGTGCTTTTTCTAGGTAATAAATTTGTTATATCCTAAACAGGCATGTATTTTTTCAATGATACTATGAGTTAAAATTAATAATTTATATGAAATGTAAAAATATGTTATTATCTTTTTATTATAAACATCATTTATTTAAAATTAAATTCTTATTGTATTTTTTGATTCATTTTCCTCTGATATCTAATTATTTTGTTTTTTCCATAGTATGGTTGGTTTTTTGTGCTTCTATTAATTTAGGATATGGGGTTGTATCGAAGTACAACATTTTCATGGGAAATTGTCGATATAGACAAAGTTGGTACCCAATTACACTATCTGTTACAAAAAAAATTCTTTACTACTATTTTTATGTATAAATACATACTATATTTTTTATTCATTTTTTTGTAAGATATAGACTTGCATGATATTTTTCCTATTGTCAGTTTTTGGATGTGTGAATTCATTTGATTTCCAAAATGATTTTGCATTTAAGTATATCATTTTTCATTGGAATGTGATTGTTCAGTTGATGAAAGTACCTGGAAAGCCTGTACTACTTTATATATAAGCTTATCCAATATTCCAAACTAATTATCTATTTGATATTTCTATCTCTCAATGTTATGGATTTAATAATGTTGTTCAAGTTTGGGAAACCAACTAAGCTAATAAATTTCATGTTTTAGATTTTGTTTCCAAATATAATTCTATAGATATTATTGAATTGGTAACGTCTATTTGAAGACTAGTCTAGCTCGAAGATGTAATCCAAAGATCTAAGCGTCGTCTACTGTATACGTGTTTCCAACTGTATATGTGTTTTAACAATATAAATGATTCCATTCACTTTTGGTGATCTTTTTTTGATATTGAATCCATAGTATATTTTGTTTATTCACTAAATACATATTAATATTATTCATATTACATAATACAATGAAAAAAATATTTTAGATACCAACATGCATCTTAATGTTATGCATGACTTTAGGAACATGCTAGATTATTTCATTACTAAGGATGTCTTTATCATGTGTACAGTAAAGAGTCAAGGATATATCACAAATCACGTCGGTTATCCCTTATTAATGTTCTTAATTCAAACAATTTTTATCATGTAAGGGATAGGTTGAGCATCTAAATGGGTTTGATTTCATTGCCTTTATTGAAGAAGAATTCCTTGTCAAATAAATGTGTTCTGATCTATGTTAAATGAAGAACACATTTTCTGAATCATATCATTCATTCCCCATCATTACAATATGTTATACATTACATATTATGGAGATAACAACTTGATGTTATGTTATTAAATTGACATAATTTGGAATGGAAGTCGCATATTTTGTTAAGTAGTAAATGTAATGTGCATCACTACTGAGGGAAATTTGATTAATGTATTCATATAATGATCAATAAATTTTTAATAGATTTAATGTAAATTATCATTAAACAGTTACCAAGTTTTAATGAATTTCAGGGATTAGTACTTCTCCTAAATATTATACTCTTTTGGGTCAATTACATTAAAATCTAGTTTCATGAAAACCTTACATATTTTAGTCAATAGTATGTGATGTTTTAATAAAATATCTTATACCATTTTTACTATAGTTTTTATTAGTATCAAATAATAGTACATTGATACTATTTTTCTTTTATATTCTATGAAATAGGTTTTTATATATTATATTGATCGAATTATGTTTTTATTATATTGTTGTCTATTGTTATGTGCGTATATCATTACATTAATTGTATAATTATGTTATTAAGTAATGAGTTTTGGTTCTATTTCTCCATAATTTATGGGATTGTAGTTTGGATTGAAATGTTGCTGGTGTTTATAACCATATTTCTCATAATAGACATTTTTTTAGTATATGATCATGAATCCTACACCAATGTTTCATAATTTTCATGATCATATCATAAAAAGTTTTTAATGTTTTATTTAACAAAGAATATATCCAAAATTTTCATAATTATCGTATATTGTTAATTTTATATTTTTATTCACATTTATATGACCTAAATTAGTATGTATGTGCCTCTTCTATTTTTATTTACTATGATGGATAAGATGAAGTGTATTCATTTAAATTAACAATACTTTGATGGATAAAAAAGGTATTTGATACCATACTGTCTCTCAAGATTTGTGACAACAATGAAGCATGTAGTCTCTGTTTTAATATTACAATAAATTATAAAGTTAAGAGTTAGAAAAATTGGTTTCATATTCTAGTAGATGAAAATGTAATATGAAATAAGTTATTTTATATCAGCACCTCTAGATAATTGTGGGTGAGCAGCTACATACACCTACATGTTTGGTCTATATCTTGTGGATTGAAACATATTCATAATATTATGTTAACAACTTTGATGTGGGTATATTGTTTCCCTTAATGATTACTTTTATAAAAACATATACCACATGATTTTCTATTTCATCGGTCTGTATTTTTACCCTTAATTTTATTTTTAAAATTATACATAAAATGCATCTATATTAACTAAATTAAGGTGTTTTAGTTAATTTTTCCCAAATAGGTATAACAATTATTCATAGAAACATGTGGTGTGAATTATAGTTTATTAGTCACAACACACAAAAAAAATTCAAACTACAAAATAATTTTTAAATTTTGATAAAACATTGTTTCTTTAAGTTCATTAATTATTTTTTAAGAATTTTGAATAGTTTCTACATGGATGAAGATGGTTTGGTTGAAAAATTGATTTGTGAACAAATATTTGAATATGGGTGGAAGCAATGAGATTATAGTTGGAGGCAGAGAAGCTGAAGTGTTGATCATAGTATATGTATGCACATATTTCCATTATTGGTGGTTGAAATGAATGTTTTAATCCAGAGATAAGGACTCACATGGAGAATGAATATGAATATAAATAGGAAAGTTTCACCATAGCTATGCTGTTGAAAATTTACAGGAGATTATTTGAGCCTCAATTCTAAATATTTTGTTTATTTATCGAAGTATATACTATGATTGATTGTTATTTATGTTGTTTTTGGTGGAATAAAAGAAAAATATGGTTTCCTTATTATTTCATATTGTGGTAAGAATACATTCAGATATAAATATATGAAATGAAATATTAAGGTTTCTTAAAATATGATGATTTTTTTTAAAAAAATTGTACATGTAGATTTGGGCATGGAATTGGTAGGTGTATTTTTTAGATTCATATAAATTCTATAAAAATATCAATATGAATGTTATTAGGGATCTCCTATTAACTTGACATATTATAGGATCATGCAGTGATATATACAATAGATAATCCCTTGAAATTTTTTATAGATGAATTCTGATAATCCAATGAGAACTAATGGTTTAATTTTTAAATTTGACACACATATGAGCTATCTATCACATTTTAAATAGAAATTTTCACTATTAATAAGCTATTCAATGTATTACTAAAGAAATTTAAGAGTTGGTTTAGTTTAAGGGTATACATGTACATATTTAAAAATGGTAAAAGATCGTACTGTTATAATTTGATATCTTGAGTGTGATTCCCATAGCCAACAAATGTTAATTTCACTTATCATTAAATAAAATTTCAATGAAATACAACTTCATTTGAATTCTTGTGGAGGATGGGAAATTAGGGAAACAATGAGTGGAAGGTAATAAATTTCTGTTAGTTATTATATATGTTTACCATAATAAATATTCATGATTTATTAATATTTATTTCAGAATGGATAACATAGAAGTAATTGGTTATAATAATCCTTTAATGGAGAATAAATTTAACTTATTGCTACAATTTTAATTCAATGTTTCTTAGTTTTCTCTGTGTGCTTTATATCCACTGCACATCGTAAAATTTACCAATCATTCATTTCAAAAACCTTATGTACATGCAACATAAAAATATTATATTTCATAAGTTTATATACTTAAATCACTTTTTAGATCATTTTTAAACCTGATCAGTATTTTTAAATCAGCCCCCCATCCTGATTCCATTATCTCATTACTAAAAAAAGAAACATATTTCTATATTCTATATTATAATTTAACACTTCATCATGAATAAACTGATTCAATCATATAACCTCACATTATATCAACCTCTGTTCAAATTTATTCTCTATTTGTCTCTACATGTACTTGAGGTCTTGTAGATTATTTTATCTATCAGCCAATATGTTATATCATTTCTGATCAGCACTTTGTTTTTTCATTAAATTTTCTTCCATGCAACTGTTCATTTATTGTATGAATTTTTTTTTAAAATTAAATATGATCAATCCCATGATAGTGGAATCATTATTTAGTAAACATGGGACTATATTTATGAATAAACATAAATGTATTTGTTGTATATTATTTTGATATGATCTTGTACAGTCTCATTGTTGACTATATTTAGGGATTGATTTATTTTTTTGGTTTCAACAAATTTTTGTGCATGAGAAGGTTGTGCATACTAGGAAATACCAGTGAAAGGATTTAACATTCCAGCAAATAAGATTAGTTCACCCTTTCACCAACATAATTTAAACAATTAACTGTCCATGTGTACATATATATATTTTTCAGTTTAATTTAATTATTTGAAATAATATAAAATATTAAGTATCTCATATGAGTGGGATTATATATGTATAGTATGTTATTAGTTCTTTCTTCTTTTAATCAGTGATCACACAATCTCATTTAATTTTTAGCATAGTAGTTATTTTTATAACATGGTCTTATTTTGGTGAAGTGAATGTGTAATAAGGGTCTATCATTTGCTTCTTCAATGTAATATCAACATTTATTTATTGAATCTTGCAAGTGAAATATGTTGCAAAAAAACCACTTGTAGACCAAGTCTTCCATCATGGGTGAAAGGACCCCCCTAACATGACGCAACGTCGAGAATTGTACTCCAGAAAGCTACTGGACCACTAATTTTATCTACATGGGAGTTTATGCCACTTCAGTGGAGACCAATGGAGAGGAGGTTTTGTAGCATTTGGTTTGGGATTCAAGGTGCTCAACTAATTGTAAAAGTGATGTCAGACCCTTCACCAGTATATACTTTAGCCTCACCAAGCCTGCTCATTCAACCCTTTTATTTCTTTATTTCTAGTTACATGAAATTCATAACAACATTAAATATTATAATGATGATAATTTGAATTATCTATTTGAATCGTTTTTCATTTATGCAATTGATTTCTCCCTCATGAATTCCCAGTATAAATTTATATTCCTTATTAATTTTAATATATATTTACTACTCTGTTTATGTTTTTTCAATAATTTGCATACCTTTTATTCCATTATTATTTACCAATCATTTGTCTTTTTAAATATATTAAATATTAATTTTAATTAATGAGTTTCAAAAATGAACTTCTATTATTAAAAAAATAATTTTTTATAGCACCATGTGAATGCACTGGTGGGGTACTAGTTTGGAAAATGCTATTATTTATATATATTTTTAATAATTTTAAAAAAAAATATTTTTTTTATAAAATATAATTAATTTCATTTATTACAATATTAACTAAATTTGACATAAATTAATCCTGAAAAATATGGAATTAAAATATAATCCATAAAACATAACAAATATTTTTTATTCATCTATAAATTTTTTAAACATTTTAAGACATCCAAATTTTATTAAATTTAATATTTTTATAATAATTTATTTTCTATTTTAATTGAATAAATACTATTTTGGAAATATGTATGTATTTACGATAATTATTCATCCCCTAAAAATTTAAAAAAAAAATACCACCATAATAATACAAACTCATTATTAAAATATTAATTTTCATCAAAAAATATCCAAATTTATCCTAAGTAAAAAATAGAAGATATATTAAGGTCAAGAGAGTTATATTTTTTATTTATTATTATTTTTAAATAATATAAATGGTGATATGAAATTCAGATTTAACCAAGTTTACATATTTTTTAGAGTTATATGAGAATGTTTAAACAAAACTCATCCAGTATGATAAATGAATGTGTTAATAAATTTTCAAATCCTTATCCAAAAGTTTTAATATAGTTTTACCCTTTCTCAAGGTGAAATATATTTACTATGGTTACAATTGATAATGACCAAATTAAAAAGGGTTATATTTACCAAATTTGAATATCCTAATTCAAAATAAGGAATGCATTTATCACGATTCAATTATTATAATTTGATGAATTTATTTTCAAATTAACCGAAAAAAATATGTTGAAAATAACATTTATAGAAATATTTTATTTATATATATTGCTTTCAAACTAAAATAAAACATATAAATAAATAATGTTACCATAATTGGTGTAACATCTTGGCCTCACTGACCACTAACTAGTAGCTGGACCGGTCTGCGCATGTCCTCAAGCACGCCACCAAGTACACTAGTTCCTGTAAACTAGAAACAATGGTCTAATGGTGGTATGGTTGGGATATTATACCCCCACAATTAGATAATCATAGTGGTATAACCATTTATAAATCAAAATAAATAATATGCTGTAAAACGAATTTAAAAATCTGTGGAATATAAAATAAATATCTGTGAAAGAGTGGAAACTGAACATTGCAACCATGCATGCATGTCCATATGATGATATGGAAACTAAAACAGTAACATAAATTAGGAAACATAGTACTATGATGTTTAAAAATAATGAAAAATAAAATAAAATCCCAAAGGGAGAACTACATGAGCATTTTGGTTACTAGCTCAGTCAACACTCCAAATACCCATGTACCAAGCACCATAGATGCTACAATCCACTAACCTGTAAACATCAATATTAAATCATGTACCCCAATGTGATGGAGGCCCTATCCGGGTGTGAGATAAACCCAATATGCAACTACAAATGGTGTCTAAAACATAATTCAGTTTGTGTAAATAAAATAAGACATTTTCATGTACATTAAAAGTAATGTAGTAATGTGTAAAAAATAAATAAAAATGGTCTACTTATGTGTCTCAATAACACTGAGCATGATCATACCTACTTTATCCTAATCCATACATGTCTAAACTCTATGTTACCTAAATATGGGATATAAATTAATAATATGTCTTCATCATTTAAGAAACTATAATAGAAAGAGCCCAAGAATGTGATTTTCTATGGCAGATGAGTCCTTTAATTTAATTAACTAACATTTTACATTGAATGAAAAGGGGAATCTCTAGTACTTGTTTATATGAGATATTGTGTCCATATAAAGAGAACCCTTTAATGGAACCCTTATATCACACTAGGGGAGTAAAAATTTAAAAATCCAAAGGAGTCTTCTGTGATGATCCATTAATGGAATCGTAAGTATCAATCTTGCCATATATTAGAGCATGTCTCCTCTAATTACATCCATGGTATCTCATGAAGGTGTCTGAGTATTACTCATGGCATGGTGTAACCATCATTCAATTTATCCCATCTTTAGGTGCTCCCTGGTAGACTTATCATGTTTATTTTGATAAATGTTTTCTCATGCACTAAAAAATTACACATACACTAAGTAATGTATGGTTCTATGTCATTATTTTTATCAAAAAGATATATTTTTTCTCCACCAAATTCCTTCCTACAACATTTATCTTCATTAAATTTTATGTTCCTTTTGGGGAGTTCTAAATATCATTCACTTTCAATTGATATAAAACAAAATTTAGACAAAGCACCAAATGAGTCTTCCAAAAAAAAATATACAATTAAAATTCTAATATGATCAATATAAATTTAATAAATATGACATTAATTAAATGTGAGTAAATATCTACGGGTTTTCTGAAGTCTTCATATGTGTCTATGAGAGTTGTGTGGGTTTTGAACATTTATAACATGTTTTTTTGAGCTTGTACTAATGATGATGTTAATTTTTTCTCAAATAATACATTTATGAAGTGAAAAAATTTCCGTGATGAAATTGTGTTTTGATGCATTTTAGAGTAGTAAACTTAGTAGAATACAAGATAATATAAATAAATTGTTTATTCCAACATTTAATTTATCACATAGTATTATAATTATAAACTAATGATTCTTTTTTATGTGTTCTAAGTATTGAAACATCATTATAATTTAAGGTTAAAAAATCAACATTGAGGGATTTTTCAAACCTATAATAGAAATTACCAAAATATTTTGTGTTTTTGTGTCCTTTAATATATAGACGATTTCTAGGGAGATATTTCTAATGTTATAAGCTAGTAAAGTTGAACGACAGAATAGATTATATTGATATGATTCTTGTATTTTATTTTCTAACAAGCATTTAAATCATGTTCTAATTAATGTGTAATACGGTGTTTTAATTGGTCTTGAATTTTAATTCAAGGATTATAGAATGATTGATAGAACAAGTAATGTGTTTTATTGTCGAAGAGTATTGTTTGAAATTTTTAGAGTGATGCAGACACCAGCATGCTCTTATTAAATAAAAAATGAGCATGCTATGGGTTTAGGAAGTGAAATGATGTGATTTATCTTGAAATCAAAAAATACTTCATCTAGAGTCTAGGTAATAAGACCCCAATATGTTATTATATAGAGATTTACAATATATAGTAATGAAACATAGAGATCATCTTTTAAATTTTTATTTTCTCAAAGGAATTTCAGTTGAGTAATTTAACAATGAGAAATTCAAAGACTCACATACACCTTGGTTGAAGATATTGTGTCTCATATAAGAATTGTATAATGAAACTAAAAAATAATGAGTCATATATATGGTAAAAAATAGGAAACTATTTCTTTTGTAAATAGGTTTCACTATGTTTGTTATAAAGACCTGGGATTTCCATACGTGGATATTGCATCATTCTAGATAAATATTAATTACATTAAAAAACACATGAATGAGGACTATAATTGTTTAGATCCTTGGGAAACATGAAACAATTTCTTATAATGTGGTGAAATATCTTCCACATATCACATAAATATTTCCCTCTTTTTTACTCATAGTTAAAACAATTATTTATAACTTGGGGAAGGGAACATAAGAAAGGGTGAGCACATATGATTAGTAATGTTAATCTTGGGAGATGCATCAGAATAACTTAAGGGTGTGAAAATATAATCATAACTTTTTAAGATCATAACCTAAAAGTCAAATATATTATAAATGAGTCATGTAATAAATATTTTCAATTCAGAAGACACGAATTATTATAGAATGAAATAATATACTCCTTGAGATAATAACATTGACATAGGACGTGAAACTATAGAACACACATTAAATTATAACGTTTTAGAACATTTATAAATAAGAAAAGTTTCACTCATTATGTTTAGGAAATATAATAATTACATTTCATAAACAAAGGGACATGAAAACTAATCCCACACATAAAATTAGATACATGAAAACTAGGTCCAAGTAATAAATTGTGAACTTGAAATAAGGTCCACACATGATATATATACATCAACAGTTATCTATATATACCCAATTCATTATAGGTAGATATAGGTCCCACCCATAAAATAATAAAATCACACATATTTGTTACATAAGATCATATATCATTCATCATGTTAGAAATCAGGAAAATAAATGGTTTTCATAAATATTTCATAATATAATATATCATTGAAAGGTAACAGGGTACATAAACATCATTCCATAAAATCATAAATCATTTAGAGAAAAGATACTAATCGTATCCATGGATCATGTACCAATTAAGTACAAAATACCACATATAAATTTCATCATAGATTGAAATAAATTTTGAAAGATCTTTTTAAAACATTTATGGAGGAAACTATCCTTTTCGCATTGAAAAAAATTAACGTACTGAAACATTTATCAAATGTCGTTCATTAAAAATAAATTTGATAAAATATAAATGAATACATGAAATCTATTTTAATGTTATTTTTAATCTCATTCAATAAAAATGCGTAAAATTCAATTTTGAAAACCTTTTTAAAAAAGTTTATTTTTTAATATAAGAAATTAGAAAAAGAAAAGAGAATAGAATTAAATGATTCTTATAATATCATGAATATAATTATATTCCTGATAAAAAAATTCAAAGGTAATTATATAATACTTGGAAAAGAATATAGGGGAATCATGAAACACGTGTCTAAAGGAAGGAAAATTATGAGAGAAAAAATACTTTATCGATTTGGTAACATTTGACCCATAAAAACCCTATAAGTGAGATCATAAAATGGATATGTAAGTAACCATAAATTTAAGGATCATAATCATATATTTTAATCATGGGAATTGTATACTCTACATTAAAAAACATGTAGTTTATAAGGCATGTGTCCCACAAAAATAAAAATGAGCCAAAAATGCATTACCTTAAGTCTTGACTTCCTTTGTATATGTTAATAAATCCTGTATAATAAATAATTAATTATTAAAAATATACATAAAATAAAATTATCATCTATAATGACAAATATTATTTACTTAAGACTTTATAAAACTCCCTTATGAACAATTTCAGGATAATGTAATGTTTCAGATAATAGTTTTTTTGTATATCATAAATGTTTTGAATATTTAATCTAGTTAAACATAAATATATAATTATTTAATAATATATAGAATTATAAAAATAACATAAATATCATATATATTTACTTTATAGTTATTTTTGGTTATTTATAAAATTTATATGTAGAAAATAAAATACATTGTTCATGAAAACGGTAGATCGTTCGTACTCATGAACATTATTCACATTTTCATGAAAGATTCAAATATTGAAAATTATATGATATATTGTCATTAGAGAATAATTTTTATGTAATATAGATCAAATATGTTCATCAAAACTATTATTAATACACTTAATTTAAATTGTTAATGAATCACATGGCTTCGCAATGTGGTAGTTCACCATACCCATGAGTGGCGTTATTGTATTCCAAAACAATGTAAAACATGACAATATGTGTGATATAAAAATTAAATAATCCTAATAAAATAATATATATAATATATATAATATATAAAATATAAATAAATCATTATTCCAAACAATTAATTACTGTAATAGAAGAATGAATGACATTGATTTGCGGGATGGTAGTTTTTTGTACACACGAGAGATGATTTTGTATCCCATTTGATTGATGTGTGTGATGTTTTAGGTCATAAAGGTAAAATATAAACATATAATTATCTTTGATATAATTAGGTTATTATATAATAATTAAATAAAGATAATTTTAGGGGTTTATATAATACATAAAACAAAAATGACCATTGATGAATGCCACCTCTTCTCCGGGTATCTCATTTTGATTTTCAGAAAAAAGACTTTTTTGGTTAGATTTCTACTCAACAGAAGGATTGTAGTATTAAGGGATTAAACTAGAGAGGATATTTTGATAGTATCATTCTATACCAAATTTGTTTAAATGTGTTAATAAAATCGTATAACAGGCTTCCTTTTATAAGATAAGGGAGGGGCACTCTTGTTATTTCTCACAAGATTAATTTATTATAAACTAAATAACAATATAAATACCATTTAAAGGAAATTTATTTCAATATATGATAAATTTATATTTTAATATCATTTAACTGCATATTTTATATAGGTTTATGTTTTATTTTAAATCTTATCATTTTCATTAAGCCATAGTTAACCTATTTTAATTTTAAATATGGCAGCAAATTTTTCAATATTAAAATGTTTTAATTTTTACATATAAAGTTAAAATTTGGAACTAAATAGAAAAGTTATGATATTTTATTTTATATATAACCAATTTTACCTTCTAGAATATTTTTAAGACCTATAAGTAATTTAATAAAATATTATTCTCAAAAAATACCATTAGTGTCAATTATGACACTAATCATTACTTTAGCATTAAGAAAATAAATAAACCATGATAACATAGAACCAATTAATTTAATTCATCCCTAACATGAAATATTCTACTTTAAAATCATTCTATCCCATTAATTAATTCATCTTAAATTTTCTTTAATATTTCTAATATAATACAATTTATTTTTTCTATAATTGAATAATTACTACATCATCATTAGGAAATTATTTGTGATAATAATTTAATCAGTAAAAATTAAAAATAAATTTACATGATGTATATAAACATTTTATATTTCATAATAATATTTTTAGTCAGGAATATATTTTAATTAAAACCATATTAAAAATTTTATACTTATTAAAAATAAGAGTGTGACATTTTGTCACTCTCATTGATTTTAATAGTATCTAAGTCATTTTTATGGAGACATGTCCACTGAATAATTAAATTTATGAAATTTTGTGTAATGGGTATAATTAGCATCATCCAATAATTTTTCTTTTCAAACGATGTGATATTTTTATAGTATTTATAATATTGTTTTACACTTAATTAAATGATTTACCAATAAATTTGGAAATAAACATTACTAAAGCTATTATTCATATTTTTCAAAAATAGAAGATAAGTATTTACTAAATTTGGATCTTAGGATTATAAATATGGGTCTCATTTTCAATATTATAATAATATATGTTTCAAAAAATAATTTAAAAATAGTCCCATATAGAGGATGATAAGACATATTTTTAAATTGAAAAGTCCAAAAGTTTGAGAGGTTTTTATATTCGATTTTAGTGTGGTATTGGTTCCAATGACCTAAATTATCTAAATTGAAATAAAATTTTACTAATTACTATTTAAATTAAATTCATAAAATAATTTAATTATATTTATAAGTTAGGTGATCAATAAGTTTTCAATTAAAATTAAGTATTTTTAACTATTCATTAAAACACGAAACTTCTTAGAAAAATTTCAAAATTCCACCAAAAGTAAATTTTAATATTAGACATTCAAAATTTAATTTTATTTTTAGAATGATAATCTATAAACTATATTTAAAATAGCTCCGCAATCAAAAGACAGAAAACTGTATTTTTATAACAATACATCTCTTATGAGTAAAATTAGATTTGTTCTTATATCATGTATAGAAAACCCATTATATGAATGTTAAACATTGGATTAAAATTATATTTACATTAAATAATATAATAATATTTTTTTTATTGGTCAAAAACACACTTGTTCATATTCAAATATTTTTTTGAAACACATCTCATTTTATTTAAAAATGGGTTTCATTTTTATTTATAATTAATTATTTAACAATTAACTAGTTATATATAAATTTATAACCTATATTTTTATAATTTATTTAATCATTTTTATAACTTACATTATAAAATATTGGTTAAAAATAATTTTTTAAATGATTATAATAATAAATTGATGTTTTGTAGAAAATCAGTTATGCGTGTAACACAAGATATATGGGTATTGTGTGTAGTGAAAGATTAACTTGGGGTTGCATAAAATTCAATCCATTAAAAAAATAATTTATAAAAACATTGGATGTCACATTCTACCACTATAAAAATGAATTTCTTCCTCAAAAATTTTTAACTCTTAGTCAAAAAAATGTGGACACTTTGGCCCCATCATATACTCAAGTTCCCATTTAACTTTTCATACTGGTGGTTTCTATACAAAATAGTTACCAGGTTAGTGGTCTTGTATTTTATAACATTATATATATGATCAAAAATTTATACCAGTGTCTCGTTATTATAAATATCATGTGCTATAAGTATGAACTATGAGTTTAGTACTTGTGAAAAATAAGGCATTTACTTCTTCGGAAGAGATACATGGAAGACATCATCAACTTTAGAGAGATTTACTAGAAGTAAAAAATTGATAATTTACCATTCCAAAATAGTTAGTAATTTGAAAATGAATTTGGGACCTTGAAGTTTCAAATTTCACATCGAAAATAAAATGTAGATGTTTGAGAATTTCATTGTGGGAATACCAAATCTTAAAAAGGGTTAATAAAACTTAATCATAAATAAGGAAAATAAAAAGATAAATATAACGACATTATGATGATTTATACTAAGATAACATTAATGGAAAGTAAAAACCAATATAGGGAAGAAAATTCCTATTATCAAGTTCTGATGGAGGAAGATAGAAAACATGATCATTATAATGTTAATCATCACAAAACAATAAATCTATGATGATATATGGGGACATTTGATTAATCAGAAATGAAGTTACTTGGATAAAATTATAGTTTCAATATAAATTTCATAAAGATGAATAATTTTCACAAAAAGATAGACTTTCTTGATTTCATTCCATTTTGTAAGTACAATATCATCCATCAGTTATTCCTTGATCAATTTTTTCTTTATCTCTTACTCCATGAAATGAATTTTAAATTGTAATTATTGAATAACTTATAGATCATACGATCTATAATGGGATGATAAGTCATTCTTTCAATCTCTAGTTGTCATCACAAAAAAAAATAGTTAGTATAGGTTATCCAATATACATAAATCTACATATGTTGAATTAATATATTATTTATTAAATCCTCATCAAAAAATAAACATATAAAATTTCATAAATTTTTACCCTTATAAACCTTCAAAAAGATTAAAATTCAAAATTTTAAAATGAGGGTTGCTAAATTTTTAAAATAAACTAAAAATTAATACCCCAAACCACTTGATGTAGCTTTAAATTATCAAACACTAAACATGTGGAGAACAATATAATATATTCTATTGAAACATGATAATATCCTAAAAACCATATCATACACAAACATGATGCTTCATTCCTTATATAATAAGTTTTCCTATATTAAAAGGTTTTCATTTCAAATTTAGGTTCATCCTTGTAATGATAAAATATTGGATTTAATTATTCTAGAATCTAGGTAGATATTCACATGATATTTCACTAATGGACGTACAGAAATATTTTCATTGGGCTTATTCTTTCTAAATCAAACATTAAATTATCAAAAAAAATGATTGGAGGTTAAGTATTCCCTAATTATAATTTTTCACCCATTATAATAGAATAATATTTACCATTTCTATTTTCCTTTGGAGTTTGTTTCAGATCATCAGACATATTATCCATTGGATTGGTTCTTTGATTCAAATATTGTCCAAAATCCGTGAATTTTTTGCACTAAAGTGTGAGTGTTGCATTTTGATAAGATTTATCTCCAATAATTTCATTTAATGGACTCTTCTAAATCACTATGACACTTTTTTCTTGATGTTCATGCTTCCAACACATGAGGGATCTCTTTTTTCCTTTTACACAATCCCATGAGTTCTCATTCCGATATATTTAGAAGGTATGAGGGGGAAACTTTTTCCCCCTCCACATGGAAAACCATTGGAGTTTTAATTAATATCCATATTCCTTTTATTATAACCAAAACATTGAAGTTTACTATATTTTATTTAACACATTAAGCACACATAGAAAAATTTCACCATATCTTACAAGTCCCTTATAGATAATTATTTTTGATGATTTGGATTCATTACACTAAAGAAATGATAAATTTTGATTTCAGGTTGGATAATAATTTAAGAAGCATACCTCATAAGTCTTGTAAATTTTTTCCATAGGTTCCAACATATTCATCATAGTTTTGTTTTAACTCCAGGAATTACTTTTCTATTTTCATATGAAGAATATGTGAAAATAAATTATCAAAAAAATAACATATTTAACTCATCCCAATACAGGGAGTCAACTTCATATACATTCCTTATATTCTTAAAATGATTCCACCATTGATTTTCCTAACCTTTCAGATGATAAATAGGTTGGAAATGTTTTCATGTCCTAATCATTGAATAATGGAAAAAAATTTATCAATGGTGTTGATCTATTGCTCAGCCACTGGTGAATCTGAAAGTTCGCAAAAAGTCTATGGACATTACCGAATGATGAAATTAAAAGTATTTTTTCCATATATTTCTCATTATAAAGTTCATCATGATTCATAGCTAGTGTGAGTATAGTTATAATATTTTACATTCTAGATCCCATAATATCTAATTGTTCAGAGGGAAAATCATTGCATTTTTCATTGAATTCAGCCATAACATGGTTCATTCTAGTTCCATCCACTGAGAAAAACTGAAAATAATACTCTGGGAAACGCTAATAATAATTGGAAAACCTAATATTCATGGTAACTTAGTTATAATATTTCCATCTATGACACTTTAGGTTTGACTTTGGTTATTCCTGATCATTACCAAAACACTAGGATTGTAACCTATATTTAGACACATCCTTTTGGTTTTTTAATGGTTTTCTCATCCTAGTTTCCAAAGGATGACTAAACCTTTTATCTAATACAAACTAAATTGACACAAGATTTTAATATATAGATATTATATATTTTTAGATGAATATTAATTACGTTATACGAAAACATATTTGTGGACCATAATAGCCATGTTCATTTGGAATATTAGAACACATTGTTTTAATTTGGTGGAAGATCTTATATATATGCCACAAATATCTTCCCCTTTATTACTCCTACATAATACCATTCTTTATAACATAGGGAAATTTAACATCAGAAACGATGAGCTCATATACTCAGTAAGGGTTGAAATGGGATATATATAAGAATAAATTAATTCTATGAAAACATAATCCTAATTTTTTTTATCATTACATGTATGTCAAAGATTTTATATATGACACATAGAATAAATATAGGTACTTTATAAGACATGAGTTACAATGGAATCAAAGAACATAATCTATGAGGAAATATCAATGAAATAAGATTAGAAATTTTGGCATGCACAAAAACATGTCACTATGTGAACATGAATAAATAGAAATAGGTTCACAGATAATGTAAAGGATAGAAAATGAGTCACTTTCATAAAAAATGTACATGAAAACAAGGTCCACACATAAAATTAGGGACACAAAAATAAGATCTTCACATAAAATTGGGATCATGAAATCAGGTTCACACATAACATATATACCTGATGAGGTATCCACCTATACCTAAAAAATTGGTGGGAGATATAGGTCACACACTTCACATAATGAAATAATACATATATGTTCCACAATATCATTAATAATTCATTACATCAAAAATCATGAAATGAAATGGCTTTTGTAAACCTTTAATCATAACATATATTAATGAAAGGTAACAAAATTCATAAACATTATTCCATAAAATCATAATCAATTTATTGAAATAAGATTAATGGTATCCATGGATCATAACCCGAGTAATACATGATTAACATGAATGTATTTCATCTTATATGAAAAATAGTTTTGAATGATATTTTTAAAACATTATTTTTGGGAAATATACTTTCTACATTGGAAAAAAAATTAAATCATAAAAAATTTAACAAAAATTTTTCATTTAAAATAAAAATTAAATCTTATTAAAAAATATATTAATAAAACATTAAACATTTTTTAAATCCTACGCCTTGAATGTTCTTAAAAGTTCTTTTTGAAATTTTTTTAGAAAACATACTTTATTAAATAAGAAAAACCCTAATGAAGATAGAATTAGGTTACATGATACATATAATATCATGAATAAAAAGGATATTCATCATAAAAAATGTAAAATTTCAGTATATACACCTCATAAAAGAATATAGTCTCCTAACATAACATGTTTCATAAAGAATTCAAATTGAGACAAAATTACCCTGCCGATTAGGTAAGATTTGAACTGTAAACACCATGAAAGTTATATCAAAAGATAGATATGTAAATATGCACAAATTTTAGGATAAAAATCATATATTAAATTCAAATTCATTATATAAACCTTAAAAAATAAACAAGTACTGTATCAGCATGTGTCGCATAGAAATAAAAGTGAGACAAAAACCCATTACATTAAGTCTTGACATCCTTCATATACATTATAAAATGTGATAAAATATATATAAGTATATTAAAAATATACCAAATAACCACATTAATATATATAATTCCATTTATGATTTAATTATGAATTTATATTACTATCTTATAAACAATTTTGTGTTAAAGTTATGTTCTTGATAATTAGTGCTTTGTTTTTCAAACAAATTTTAATATTTTATTCATGTTAGTCTTATATATATCAGTATATAATCATCTATAAAATTTTTAACATGATATAAATATATTATATATTCTTTATATATGTATTTATTTTATTTTTAAAAGATATAGGTAGAAACTAAAATACATAGTTCATTAAGACGGTAGGCCACACGTACAGATGAATGTTGATTTCATTTTCTTGTCGGATTAATAAAAAGAAACACATGTTAAATTTGTCATTATAAAATAATTTTCATGTAATATATATATAAATTTTGATTAAATAATTTTCCAGTACATTCCATGTGTTGTGTTAATGAATCACATAGCTTCTCGAGTTTGTAGTCCTCTATACACACGAACAACATTGTCGCATTCCCACAAAATGGAAAGCAATAACTTATGTGTGATATAAAAATTACAGAATAATAATAAAATCATAAAAATAATATAATATCTTATATAAAATATAAATCCATTATAATCCAGAACCTTTAAATGTGTTAATGGAAGAAAAAATGGCATAGGTTCGTGAGGCGGTAGTCTGTCGTACACATGAACGATGATTTTGTATCCCATTTATTGGATGTGTGTAAAGTTTAATATCATACCCCTAACAGAAAAAAATATAAGTATATTTATGATACTGAGATTATTATAAACAAATTATATAAAAAAAATTTGGGGATTAAGGATGAAATAAAAAAAAGAATATTTTTGATGAATATCACCTCTTATTTAAGCATCGCCTTTTGATTTTCACAGAATCAATTCATGGGTTTTATTTTTTATAAATTAATTCCACTACAATGACTTTAGGGAGGTTTTATGATATTATGAAATCTTTTGGGAGAACTGAAGAGGTTTTAAATTTATAATAATTTAGAATAAGCGGGTTTCTTTTATAAGAGAGAGAGGGGGTATTTTTGGATTTTTTCACATGATTAATTTATGATAAATTAACTATCTATATAATTACCTCCAAAATTAAAATTATTTGAATATAAGATAATATGACCCTATAATATCACCATCCAATATATTTTAGATATATTTTGTGTAATTTTATACCTTCCCATTTTGAATAACCTTTGGTTGACCTATGTTAATTTTAACTATAGAAACAACTCCCTCTATATTAAATTTTATAATTCTTACATATAAATTGTTAGTGGAACAATAAAAGGACAATTTTTGATATATTAGACCATATAATATATCATTAATCACTATATATTATTTTTATTATTTCTAAAAAATTTGATATAATATTATTTTCATAAAATATCATTACTGTAAATTTTTACAATATTTATTATTTTGACTTTAATAAAATCAATACAATAGGATAACTTGGATCAAATTAACTTAATAAATCCCTAAAATTTTATATTATCCAAAAATATTCATGTATCATATTATTTAATTCAATATATATTACTTTTACTATTTCTAATGTCAATTAATTGATTTATTCATTTGTTTAATTATTATACCAGCATAATTTTGTAATTATCTATTATAATATTTCACCAATTTTTATTTAAATAAATTATGTATATAACTTTTTTATATTTAATAACAATATTTATAGTGAATAATATCTTCTATTAATATTCATATTAAAAATATTGTGGTTATTAAACGTAAGAGTGTGACATTTTTTCACTCTCTTTGATTTTAATAATATCTAATACATTTTTAATTGAAACTATCCATTAAATAATTTTATTTAAAACCTAAGGTTTTAAGGGTGGAATTAAAGTCAACCAATAAAAAATTTTAAAGTGTTATGGTAGTTTTCTAATAATTATAATATTTTGTTTACCCCCAATTACCTGATTTAGAATTAACCATGTTAATAAAAATTACAAAAGTTACAATTAATATTTTCCAAATATAAAATGGAACTATTTACCAAATATAGACCATATTATTATAAATATGAAATCATTTTTAAAAAATTATAATCATATAAGTGGATGAAATTAATTTAAAATTAATCTCATAAATAGGATGAGACAAAATTGATTTAAAATTAAATATTCTAACCATTTGAAATATTTTTTATCCAATTACAAAGTGAATTTGGTTAAAATAAAATAAATTCTATTAATTTACGTAAAATTTAAATATTTATACTTTCTAAGAATTGAAAAATAAATTTAAATATATATACAAGTTATAAAAAAATTAATTTTCAATTAAAATTCATTATTTTTCACTATTTATAAAAACATGGAACCACATGGAAAAATTCAAACAGTTCACACAAGGTAAATTTTGATATCACTATTTCAAATAAAATGTTTATTTTATCAAATATAAATTTTAGAAGTGTCAAAAACATATATTTAAAACATGTTCCCCATAAAAATGTGGAAACCCGTATATTTATAAAAATATATCTCTTATTTTCTAAATTGAATTTGTTCTTATATCTTCTCTAGAAAACTCATAAATTATTTTTTAACATTATATTTAATTTATATTTCAATAATATAATCCAAAATCTGTTATTTATTTATTTATTTGTATAAAACAGAGTTGTGAACATTTAAATAGTAGTCCAGAAAATCGTTGCCTTTTATTATAAAAAGGGTTTTATTTTCATTTATAATTAATTGGTCAAAAATATTTAATTATATATTCATTTATTAACCATATTAGTATAATTCAGAGAATTTTTTTCATACCCTCCATTATAAATCCTATGTTATTATTGTCTTTTTTAAATAATTACAATAATAAAATTATGTTTCTTAGAAACTCAGTGTTGCGTGTAATGAAATATAAGATTATATTGTTTTTAGTACAATATTAACATAATGTAGACAAAAATTAAATACATAAAATAATTTTAATATAATTAAATAATAATAATAATTTAAAAAACATAGTATTTTACATTCTACGCACCTTAAAATAAATTTGATTATAAAAATTCATCATTTTAATATAATAAAATTTGGATACTCCTACCTCATTATATCCTCAAGTTTCCATGTATCTTTTTCAAATTGGTGGTTTCTCCACAAAACATTTACGAAGTGATTTGTTTTATTTTTTAGAACATTATATCTTTGATCCAAAATTTCCAAAAGTTTCTCTTTATAATAAAGATTTTTCTCTAGCGATATGACCTAAAAGTTTAGTACATGCGAAGGATCATATATTTACTTCATCAGAATACATACATGGAACTCATCCAGAATCTAAAAGAGATTTGCTATAAACACCAATGAATAAACAAGAATTTTGATTAAATAATGAATTTAAAAAATAAATCTCATCCTTTCAATTTGAAATTGTACATTGAATATCAAAGGTGGATATTTGTGAATTTCATTGTGGGAAACCCAAACCATAAAAAGAGTCAATAAAAAATTCTCTTAAAAGAGTGAAAATAAAATTTCAATGTCATCATATAACTATGATCTATATTAGGACAATATTAAAAAAAATGAAAATAGGGATATGGAAAAAAATTCTAATTATCATTTTTTAATAGAGATTCATAAAGAATATGGTCATTGTAATTAAATCCATCATAGAGCCAATCTATGATGATGAAATGGACAATTTGAGTCATCAGAAAATAAGTTACGAGGATTACATTTTTTAAAGATACATTTCCTAAATTTGAATAATTATTATAATAATATATACTTACCTGATCTCATCCACTAAAATAACATGATGCAGCTCTAAATTTCCATACACCAATTATGTGAAGACCGTTATCATGTATTTTCACTAAACATGGTAATATCTAGAAAACCCATATTGAATACACCCAGGCTTCTTCATTCCATATTTTAAAACTTTTCTATATGAAAAAAAAGTTTCATTTCAAAAATGTGATCATCCTTATACCGATAGAATATGTGATTTCATTATTCTAGGACACAGGTAAATAACCTCATGAAATTTCACTAATGTATGAACAATAATATTTTCATAGTGATTATTCATTCAAAATCAAACATGAATTTCTCAACAAATGATTTGAGGATAAGTGATAACCAATTATAATGGTTTTCATTATCCATTATGGTAGCATAATCCTATAATTTTTCCTTTTCTTATAAAGGATATTATGGTTTATCATCCATATTATACCTTGGATCGGACATTAATTATCATAGTGGACAAACTCTCCGCATTTATTTCATTGAAGTGTGACTAGTGCATTTATTTTAGATTTCTCTCCATTCATTTAATTAACTTCCCTCTTTATATAACTCTGACCTTGTTTTTCTCAAGGGATAGGTTTCCTACACTTAAATCATATTATTGTTTCGTTTAGTCATTCCCCTGAGTTATCCTACCCATATTTTTAGCAAGTATGAGATTGACTCATTTTCTTCCCTCCATGTGGAAACCCACAATAGTTTCCATTAATCTTTATCTTACATTTCTTATCAATAAAACAGTTAGGGTAACCAAATCCTATTTCCACAATACGTTGACACTGAAATATTTCTTCATATCTTACAAAATCTCTTATGGATAATATTTTTCAAATATTTTTATTCAATCCACTAATGAATTAATAAATTTTATATTCATGTATGATGATATTTCCATTATTATACCTCACATGTCTTGTAAAATATAATTCATAGGTTCCAGAAAAATTCTTCATAATTTTATATCAACAAAATGTTTTCACTCTCTATTTTCATAATAATAATACGAGGAAAGTACATATTGAAAAATAAGTTCTTGAACTTATCTCAATACGTGGAGTCAGTTTCTTTATTATTTACTCATATTCTTGATGTGACTTCACCAATGATATCCTTCACCATCTGGATGATAAATAACTACGACAAAATTTCATGTCGAAAAATTTAAGAACTAAAAAATACATTATCAATGGTTTTCATACATTTCCTTGCCACATGGGTATTAGAATACCAACTGAAAGAAGTTGGATGTGTCCTCATGATGGAATCAATAGTTTTTTGTTCCCTTATTTTCTCAATTTAATGTATAGCATGATTCAGAGACCATGTGAGTATATTGTTACGATTTATCATTCCAACTCCCATAATATATAGCTAATTAAGAGGAAAATCATTTCATTTCTCATTTCATTCAATATTAACCAAATTTCTTCAGGCTCCATCAATTGAGTAATACTGAAAATAATAGTATGAGAAACACTAATAATACTAGGAAAACCTCAATTCAATGAAAATTACAGATAAAATTTCAATATATGACACTTTATGATTAAATTAGGTATTTTATTATTGTTACCAAATCTCTAGGATTCTAAAATATACTTAGTAATATCCATAGTTATCATTCTAAGTTTTTCTTATCCTAATTTCGATGGGATTACTAAACATCATCTACGATACCAACTATATTGGCCGGGTATTTTCATTCGTGAATATTACATGTTTTTAAATAAATATTCATTACATTAAAAAACATATTTAAGAGGACCATAATAGTTTCATACCTTTGTAAAATTTAAACGTATTTTAATAACATAGTGAAAGATCATTAACATCTCCCAAAAATGTTATCCACTTTATTAATCCTACTTAAAACCTCTATTTATAACTTGGGAAGGGGGAACATAATAAAGGGTGTGCTCAGATACCAAGTAATGGTAAAAATAAAAGATACATAATAATAACATAATGGTATGAAATCATAATAATAACTTATGTAGATCATACCCTTCCTATCAAGGATCTTATATTTGAGTCATGGAATAATTATTGTTAGTTCATAAGACATAAATTGTAATGGAATAAAATTAAAAAAATAAATGATATCATAAAAATAACCTTGGACACAAAATAGTGTCACACACATAAAATTGTAAATTTATTAACATGTGAAAATAGAATCATTTTCACTCATTACATTAAGGACATAATATTGGTGCCTTTAATTAATAAAAATTCATGAAAACAAGTTCTATGAATAAAAGTATCATCATGAAAACAAGGTCGAAACCTAAACAAGTGAAAATGAAATCTGGTTCACACATAAGATATATACATCATGTGTTATCCATAATTACACCATTAATTATAGGTATATATATATGTCCAAAAAATCACATAATGAAATCGTACATACATATTCCATAAGACTATAAATAATTAATTACATTAGAAATCATCAAAACAAAATGTTTTCGTAAAAAAAATCAACGTACAATAATTAATTTAAAGGTAATGGGATACATAAACATAATTCCATCAAAATATAAAGCATTAAATGAAAAAATATGAATGGTATCATTTTATTATATCCCCATAAATTCATGATTAACACTAATGAATGTAATCATAGATGGAAAGAAAAATTTGAAATATATTTTTATAACATTTCTTGAGAAAAATATCCTTTCAAAATTAAAAAACACTATATATATATATATAAACATTTATCAAAAAATTTTAATTGATAATAACCTTAAAATGATATAACATAATGTTTGAAAATCATTTTTTTTTCTTTGAAATACTTTTCTTTTAAAATTATTATAAGATAATTTTTGAAATGATTTTTAGAATACATGGTTTTCATCAAAAAAATCCAAACCATTGATATAATAAAATTACTGAAAAATTATAGTATCTTGAAATTAATTAAATTCCAGATAAATAATTTAAAGCTCATTATATAAACCTAGTAAAATATTATAGGTTCATAATATAACAGGTGTCTCGAAGAAGGAAAATTTAGACAAAATTACCTTATCACATTGGTTACTTATGAACTATAAACCACATGAAAGAGGTATAATCAAATGGTTATGTATATAACCATAAATTTAAGGATAAAAGTAATATATTACATTAATGGGAATCATATACACAAAAAAATAAAAAAAAGTTGTGTATAAGGCGTGTGTCCCACAAAAATAAAAGTGAGACAAAAATCTCTTACATTAAGTCATTCCTTCCATTGTAAATCTTGAAAAATCATGTATAATAAGTTATTTTTTTATAAATATACCACATAACCATATTAATATATATAATACCATATATTATTTATGTGTGAAATTATATTACTCACTTATTAAAAATTCTATGTTGAAGTAAGTTTTTGTGTAATAAGTCATTTTTTCCGTATATGTTTTGAATTTTTTTTTCTTGGTAATATTACATAGAATATGATTTAATCATATATATAATGATAAGGATAATATAAATATCATATATATTCATTAAATATTCATTTATGGTAAATCATAATAGTTATATGTTGAAAATAAAATATATGGTTAATATAGACTATAGGCCATACATATGCATTAACACTATTTTCATTTTACTTTCGAATTAAAAGAAAGAAATTTATATGATATATTATCACTAAATAATAATTTTTATGTAATATATATAACATATGTTTATTAAAATAATTCTTAAAACATTCTAAGTAATTTTTGATTGAATCATAGTGCTTCACAAGGAAGTAGTCCTCCGTATACACAGATGACGTTTTTGTATTTCCAGAAAATAGAAAGCATGATGGTATGTGTGATATAAAAATTACAGAATCATAATAACATCATAAAAATAATATATACCATATATAAAATATAAATCCATCATTATTCCCAAACTTGAATACTGGTAATGGAAAAATGAATGACATCAGTTCATGAGGCGTTAGTCTTTCGTACACATGAACGATGATTGTGTATTCCATTTGATGGATGTGTGTGAATTTTTATGTCGTATACTTAACATAACAATATCTCAGTATATTTAAGTCACATATTTTATTATATAAACTTTATATAAATTAATAAATGGTTTTTAATGAGGATATAAAACAAAAACATTCATTGATTAACATAAGCTTATCTTTGGGTATCTCCTTTAGATTATCACAAATGGACATACACGGATGGATTTAATTCCAAATAAAGGATTTTATGATGATGGTATTGCATTAAATTGGTAATTTGTGCGGGTTTTGGCTAAACTAAAATTTTTTTAATGTGTGAATAAAAAATAAGAATAGGTTCCATTTTATATGATAATGGAGGGGCACTCTTGGAATTTATCACAAGATAAACTTATTATAAATTAAATATCAATAAACTTCCAAAAATACCATGTATTAGAATCTAATATATTATTTGGTTCTAATTTCATCATCTAATAGATTTTATAAATGTTTTTTATTATTTTAAACCGTATCATTTTTATTAACCCCAAGTTAACCTATTTCAATTTTGACTATGGAGTCAATTTTTTTCTATATTAAAATACTGTAATTTCTAAATATAATGTTTTAATTGGACCATAAATGGAACATTAATGGTATTTTAGACTATATATCATCCCCTGTGACATTATATAATATTGTTATACTTTATAACTAATTTAATTAATTAATATTTTCATAAAATATCATTACTGTCTATTTTGACATTATTCATTACTTTGACTTTAAGTGAATCAATACATAATGTTAACATAAATAATTCATCTAATATACCCATAACAAATATTAATCACCAATAAAATTTTTACTAATCTTTAATTAATTCAAATTATATTTATTTTAATATTTATAAAATCATTTAATTGATTTTCTCATTAGTTGAATAATTATTGCATAATCATTGTGTAATAATTTATTGTAATAATTTATTATAATTATTTATTAACTAAAAATTAAATATAAATTTAAATGATGTATGTAAACATTATATATTTCATAATAATATTTATAGTCAATAAAATATTATATTATAAATCAAAATATAAATATTATAATTATTAAAAGTTAGATTTATTCATTTTTTCACTCTCTTTGAATTTAATATTATCTATGTTATTTTCACAGAAACATCCCCGTTATATAATTAAATTTTAAACTATAGGTATTAAGGGTAGAATTAACTTCATCCGATAACATTTTGGAATGTTTGAATGTGGTTTTAAAATATTTATAATATTATTTTCACCCTTAATTACTACATATACCCTTAATGGTGTTAAAAAATTGCAAACATTACTAATGATATTGTCCAAAAATAAAAGGAAAATATTTAAAAAATATCTAATTTTGACTCCAAATATGGAATCTATTTTTTAAAATTCTATTCATAAAAGTTCCAAAAAATAATTTAAAATTAATCCTTCAAATAGTATTAGACAATGGGTTTTAAAATTGAGAAACTCCAAAAGTACGAAGTGTTTATAAATCCAAATTTAAAGTTAAATTGGTTCCAATGACCTAAATTACATCAATTTATGTAAAATTTTACTAATTATAATTTTAAAATTATTCAAAAAATTATTTAACTACATAAATAAGTTCGATGAAAAGCAGTTATAAATTAAGATTCAATATTTTAAATATTCATAAAAACCTTAAAATTATCATAAAAATACAAAAAATTACCCAAAGTGAATTTTGATATTATGATTTCAAAGAATATTTTTATTTTTTAAAATATATTTTTATGAAAGTGTTAAAAACTATAATTAAAATAATTGTTCCATCAAAAGGAGGGAAATGTCTCTTTTTAGATAAAAAATATCTTATGTGTAAAATTTTATTTATTCTTATTGAAACACCCTAATATTATATGGTATGCTTCTCTTTTAATAATACAATAGCTGGCGATGTATGCAACATTGAGTTCTAACACAACACGACCAATCAAACTAACAATTATGAACAATAATACCCACTTTTTAAAATTTTACAAATTTAATTTTTCAAAATGGACTACATTTTTGGATTTTGAATATCAAAATTAGCTTACGGTGAATTTTTTCTATTTTTCTAAAAACATCAAATTTTTGCTGAATAGTCCCAAACCTGACGTTATTATTTAAACCCAAATATTTGTTTAAATAATTATTTTAATTTATTTTAATTTTTTTAAAAATATATACATAATACCTGTATAATTTCAATTTAATTCATTGGATTCATTTTATAATAAAATTAGAGATATAAAATTTTATTGATCATATAAACCTCTTTTTCCCACCTTCTAGGAGCATTTGTAAATTTGCATAAAATGTAATTTTACCACTACTGGGAATTTAATTTCAAAAGTCCAAGTGACATGGTTGACATTAGTAAGTAAAATGCAGTTCAATAAGATGAAAATAAATTTTTTTGGATAGTAACATTTGACTTTTAATTACAACTATTAAAAGTAAATATGGTAATTAAAGGTTAAAAATGATATTATAATTACCATAACACATGTTCTAATTCTATTGCATAATTTTATTTTGACCAAAATCCACATTTGCAATAAAATATGATACTTTTGGTCCACTTGGATTAGATTAGGACATTTATTATTATTTAATTTAAAAAAGAGTTAAAAGTGTTAAATTCAATGTTTTATAACTAAACCAATTTTAATATAGGGTTATACATAAGATAAATTTGAAAATAAATATTAATTAGAATGATAAAAATACTTCCAACATAATGGTATTTTATTTATAATTTTTAGGCATAGAATAATTAAATTTATTTATGAAACAATGATTAGGAGTAATTACATTATTATTCGATGATTAAAATAATTGATATTATAAATATTAATATAATTCTAAATTGAGGATTTTGATTATTACAGGAATTTTATAGGTTAATATGACATGTTATGTTTGATTAAATAAATTTTTTTCTAAGGGATAAATTAGTAAGACTTTCACAAAAACCAAATACTAGATAGTGTAAAATTGACATAAATGATTATTTAAAACAAATACTATATTATTAATTGATATAATATTCATAAAAATATAAGGTTCGACCAAAGGATTTATATAAGGTTATATATACCAATAATGAACCACTAGGGGTTCTATTGGATTTTTATAGTATCTTTATTAACCATTTATTATAATAATACAACAATACATGGTAAAAGGTAAACTATTTAACAAAGAGTTAAATCAAAATGATAATGTTTATAAGGTAAACTAAAAATGTCTAAAACCTATTGGTTTATATTTTTTCGTCCCAGACCCACATTATACTTGAAATAAATCCTTTTTGAGCCATTATAAACTGAATATGATAGTATAACAAAATAATATTTCTAGGTTTTCCTAAAGTGACCCTCACATCTCTTATAAAAGGGTACTTCCCCTTACCTCAAAATAACACCTACAAAACCATTTGTCTTGGCCAAAACATGCTCAAATATCCTCCCAACTACTCTCACTTCACCCTAGTGGCCTTACATTGATCATAAATTCAGCCTATAGAGCCCTTTTGATCAAATCAAATGGAAGCATCCGAAGAATAGGCAATAATTTCATCACCTCTTCCAAAGTACATTTCTTCGTCCACTTCTTCTTTATTGGTTGTTTCTATAACACAATACTAACTCTAGTACCATATACTTACTGTGATTTTATTATAAATATGGTAAAACCATATTAATTATTCTATCCATCCTATAAATGTCAAAGTCACCATACGTGGGTACATACGGCTTACCATCACCATGTCTTCATTATTTGGATAGGTATGATAATGAGTATAATTTATGTAAATAATAAATTTAACATGATAATGATTCTTTATATTTGATATAACATCCAATAACATATGATTTTACCATCAGAATAATTGTTTTTACACTCGTGTGTACGTGCGTATTACCATCTCCATGAACGCGATGAGATTCATTCACCATCGTAACCATTAAAGAATAATTTTCATTTTATGACAAAAAATTATGTTTAAGAAGTTAATATCATTATGGATATGAATATAATACATCTTATCCATATCAAACATGACTTACATAACAAAACATATAAACTAAAACGAGTCATTTAACACCCGGAACATTGATACTACTGAAATTATATTAACAAAATAATATTATAAGATCATATATAATATCATATTTATTTATATGGTTATTGAATAATTTAATAAGAATTATTAAACTATTATATAGGAGGTTAACATACCCTCAATCAAGGAAAAGTACATGTTAAGGGTTAACTCTACAATCTCTTTATTATCTGAGTTTGTTTATACAAGGGTATCTACTAGGACCTCTTTACCTTCCACATTTGTGCTTCTAAAAAATGTTTTTCAAAAAAAATTATTATTTCCTAGACTATGGATTAAATTCATTTATAGCCTTCTTTGAATTTTTATAAAATGTTTATAAAGGAATCATTCAATCATTTTCCAAATAAGGTCCTTTACGACCTTTTCCACAAAATTAAGGAAAGAATGTTTTTTTCACATATACGATGAGTGTGGATATTTTCTACCTTTATAAAACCTTCGAAGATTCCATTAAAATATTTTAAAAATATTTTAAAAATAAATTTTTTCTTTTATAATTACTTGAATTTTAAATTGTTTTCAAAATTGAAAGAAATATTTCTATCAAACCGTTTTGATTTCATATATGTCAGCATCCTTGGATGGATTTTACACTAGTTTGAAGTTTATTTATTAACATAAAATATTCCTTATTATACTGAAGGTTTTGAGATATGTTTTACTATGGCTGTGTTATTTATACAACATTCATGGTTTATGGTTAAATTATTAACATTTTGTATGCTAGTTCTAATATGAATGTTTATGTTGTGTTTTATTCATTTCATATGAGGAATGTAATGGGCTTAGGAAGTGATGGGTGGAGCCCGTTATAGCTCCTCGATGAATCAGTAGGTCTCATGAGACAAACTAGTGTCTTGGCCCAAGGCCTTGACAAAATCATACTTATAGTCTTGGAAAGAGGCTTTGACTATGTGGTTATGATGTCTGTCATTATGCATTACATCATTATGAAATAGGATATTGATATTAAATGTGATTATTAGACTAGTATAATATCCATGTGAATAATTAAATAGAATTATTTGATTTATATTTTAAATATTATATTGAAGTTTGAATTTAAAAGTCTTGTGTTTTAGTCTTATACATTTCCATAATTATTTATTCTTATTCATGAATGTTTACACTATTATGTTATCCTTACTGAGCACATAAGCTCATCCCTTTTTATGTTTAATTTTTTCCAGGATAGGAAGAAGTATATTATGACTGACCTGCAGGGATATTCTAAGGGAGATGAATGTGTTAAAAAGAGACACAATGTTGTAGTTTTTCATTTCATAATATATCATAAAACTTATGTTTGTATCTTGTACTTATAATACTAATAAACTGATTAGTCTTTCGGGAATTGATCCCCTATGATCATTCAAATGTTATGTAATAATACACTGACTCTGGTTGACTAGGGTTTGGTCAATACAGTTGGTATGAGAGGAAGTTTATTAAAAACCTTGGAAGCTAGATTCATAAAAAAACTCTGATTGGATAACATTACCCTAGATAGACCTTGAGGATTAGTATAGAAAAACTTCTTAGAATTTTGGTAATGTAGAGATTTTGCGTACTTTCCAAGCAATAAATACCTATCTAGATATGATAAGGTAGAGGTGGCTCTAGCACAGATGTACCTAGGAGTTAAAACTCCGACAGGGAGTTTCAGTCTTGACTCGGAGTATCCTGGTACACTAAAATGGGCCTTGCTTCTTGGTTATGAAACTCATGGAGGATATTCTTAGGATAATTCACAATATCATTACAAAACATTATGAAGGATTTTGAATAAATAATACCTCAAAGAAAACATTTTTTTATGATTATAGATTATATTCATAAACTGTTCAATTTATTTTATGTATGTTTCTAGTTTGGAATTATGTATTGATATACCTAAACTAATCTTGTGTATTCCATTGTTTATAAATGTAACCTAGTGGAAGTAATGGAAACTGTATCAATGCACATAATCCATGTATATATGTCCCTCCTACTCAAGATAATTATAGTGGAGCTGGTGATGCAACTAGTTCTGAACAACTTATAACCATACTGGGACAACTCACTTAGGTTATGAATAATAACCTTACCCATATGGAGCACCCTGATCCCCAATATGGAAGATCAATGTTAGATTGCTTCATGAGGAAACAACCACCAATAATCAATAAAACTAAAAATACAATTGTAGTTGAGAAATAGATAATTTCCTTAGAGAAAATATTTCATGATTTGGAGAGTAGCAAAAGTGAAAAAGTTTTCATGGAAATTTATCTCCTCACAAGAGATGAAAATCAATGGTGGTCATTAATTATAAACACAAAGGAGGGTGAATAATTATCAAATATGGAATATAGGGAGTATAAAGATTTTTTCTTCGAAAAATAATTTCCTCTTGACCATCGAGCTTGTATGGAAAGATAATTTTTGAGTCTCAAGTAAAAGGAGGATGAAAATTTCGCAAAGAATGAGGC
This sequence comes from Viscum album, assembly GCA_963277665.1. Lineage (NCBI taxonomy): Eukaryota > Viridiplantae > Streptophyta > Magnoliopsida > Santalales > Viscaceae > Viscum > Viscum album. The sequence goes on from OY728127.1 coordinate 1,719,401,784, forward strand.
TAAATTTACAAGTTTATCATGGAATAAAACAGATTATATACATAACACAAGGAGTGATATTGATCGATTCTTATATGGGTTAAAACCATTTCTCTGTTGAGAATTAGTCTCATAATCCTTCTCATCGTACAAAGATAATGTCTCCTGTGTTATCAAGATAGAAAAGGAATTCTCAAAGTCTGGTGACTTTAAAGAAAAGAAAGAGAATAAGGGATCTGTTGAACCCATTGGAAAAGGAAATAAGGGGAATAAGGGAAAATTTGAATTTCCATCTTGTAGTAATTGTTGGAAGAAACAGCCAGATACTTGCCTGAAGTGAAAGGGATTTTGTTACAAGTGTGGTGAAAAAGGCATCCATGATCATGATTGAAAGGGACAGAAAGAGTCTATCAATTTTGAATGATACAATTTTAGTGATATGGGGAATTATAAAAATGAATGTCTTAAGCTCTAAGGGAACATACCTTAGAAAATTCCAAGAGGGAAAGACCAAGCTTATGTGATCACTACTACTAAGAATGATGATCTGAATGACATGATGGTGGGTAATTTAATGGTTTCCTCAAATTTATTCAATTCTTTATTTGATTCTGGATCACCACATTGTTTCACAACATCCCAGTTTTCTAAGAAAATTAGATATTTCCAATTTGATTTAACATGAAATTTGTCAGTCAAAACTCCTAAGGGAAGTGTCATTGCAACAATTTTTTGTGAATCAGTCCCCATTAGGGCATATAAATGTTCTTTATCTACTAATTTCATCTTCATACCCATGATTAAATTTTATTTAATCCTCGATATAAATTTTATTTTAAACCATGATGTAAAAATTTATTGCAAGAAAAAGGAGGTTTCAATTTTCGATGATAATAATGAGTACCTTATCTTTAGAGCTGAAATGTCCCCACCTGATTTTTCTCTAGATCCACCCCCAATAGCTCTACTAAATTCAATTCTTGGAGAGGAATGGAATGAAAAAACTATGGGTGAGGAAAATAATGTTCAAATAGAAGACGTATCTATTGTGCAAGAATATGTTGTTGTGTTTCCAGAGGATTTACCTAGACATCCTCCAGAATGATAAATTGAGTTTTTGATTGATTTAATTCATGGTTCAAAGCCAATATCAAAGAAAGTTATATAATGGACACTGTGGAGTTAGTGGAACTAAAGAAACAGCTGGAGGAATTGATTAATAAAGGATTTATTCACCCTAGTGTTTCTCTATGTGGATCCCCTGTTCTTTTTTATAAGAAGAAAGATGAATCTATGTGGTTGTGCATTGACTATAGGGAGATCAATGCTATAAAAATAAAGAACAAGTATCCCCTATATCTCATTGATGATTTATTCCATCAACTTCATGGAGTTCAATATTTTTCAAAGATTTAACTTTGATTTGGATATCATAAGTTGTGTGTAAATTAAGAAGGCATTCTGAAAACAACATTTCGAACTAGGTACGGGCATTACGAGTTTACAGTAATGCCTTTTGGACTAACTAATGCTCCATCTATTTTCATGGATCTAATTAATAGAGTTTTCAAGGAATAACTTGATGAAATTTTAGTGTTATTTATTAATGATATCATGGTATATTCAAAAATAAATGAAGATCATGAAAATCACTTGCACACAATTCTAGAAACCCTCAGAAGAAATGAATTATATGGGAAATTTAGCAAGATTGAATTATGTCTTCATGAAATTTCATTTCTTATCCATATTGTCTCTAAGGATGGAATCTCTGTCGATCCTTCAAATACCATTTCAATCCAATAATGGCCAGCACTGGAAAGTATAACTAAGTTATGCAGTTTTATTGGTTTACCAGGATATTATCGGTGATTCATCCAGAATTTTTCCGGATTGGAAAAACCATTAACCAAGCTCACATGTAAGGGGATAAATTTGTTTGGAAAGAAGAGTGTAAATAATGTTTTGAAGAATTGAAGACATGATTATTCAAAGATATTTTCTTTACCCTACCATCAGGGAATTATTGGTTTTTTTATTTATAGTGATGCTTCAATGAAAAGACTTGGTTGTGTCATTATGTAGAATGATAGAGTTATTTACTATTCATAACAATAGCTAATAATTCATGAAAAAAAAATCTCACTCATGATCTTGAGTTAGCAGCTATAATATTTTCTTTGAAGATATATAGACACTCTCTCTATGGTGAAAATGGTAGATATATACCAATCACAATAGTTTTAATTAAATTTTCTCACAAAAAGAACTCAATGTGAGGAAATGACAATGGCTTGAACTACTCAAATATTATGATTTCACTATACACTACCACTCGGGGAAGGAAAATAAGGTGGAATATTCATTGAGTAAAAAAGATCATGGAGTTTGGAACAAGATGAGAGTTTAAAGGGATCCTATGTTCATTGATCTAGAAAAGATGGGTATGTGAATTATCTGGGAAGGTGAAACATCAATACTTTTTCAAATGGTTACTAGCCCATATTTACTAGAAAGGATAAAAAGTTCTTAGACTAATGATGAGGAGTTTCAAAATAAATTTAAAACTATAAATGATGGGAGATTAATTGACTTCGTATATAAAGATGGAATTTTAAAATTTGGGAAGATACATTGTGTTCCTGGTATACCTAATCTAAAAATAGAATTGTTGGATGATGATCATATCTCAAATTTCCCTATACAAAATGTTATCACTAAGATGTATAGAGATTTGAAGGAAACTTTTATTGGGAAAACATGAATAGAGGGATTGGTTATTATGTGTCAAGATGTATGGTTTGTCAACAGGTTAAGGCTGGAAGACAATATCCTAGATAAGTCATGAAACCACATCCCATACCTGAGTGGAAATGGGATGATATTATGATGGACTTTGTCATGGTCCTACCAAAGACTCCTTGAAGGAATGATGAAATATGGGTCATTGTTGAGAGTCTAACCTTGTCATCACATTTTCTTGATATAAGAGAAGATTTATCACTTGAATGTTTAGTAAGACTAGATATTAATTATGTTGTAAGACTTCATGGTCAACCCATATCAATTTTTTTTATCTTGATCCCCATTTTACATCAAGATTCTGGAAAAGTCTTCAAAAATCCCTGGATACGAAACTTTATTTGACCACTACCTATGTCCCACAAAATGTTGGAAAATAAAAACAGACTATTCAAATATTAGAAGACATGTTGAGGTCATTCTCAGTTGACTTTCAAGTGTTGTGGGATCAGTATTTACCTCTGGTATAATTTTCCAATAACAATAGCATCCATTTAAATATTCAGATGACACCATATGAAGTGTTAAATGGAATGAGATGTCGCACACCTACCTTTTTAGATGATGTTGGTCAAAGAAAACTTTTAGGACCAGAACGTTTTTAGGAAACAATGGAAAATTTTAATATTATCCAAACCCACATAAAAGGAGCTCAATGTAGGCAAAAGAGTTTTGCCGATAATCGATGGAAGGATTTAGAATTTCAATTAGGAGATCATGTTTTATTAAAGGTATCTCCTTGGAAGGGTGTTATATAATTCGGTAAGAAGGAAAAAATTAAGTCCCATGTACATCAGAAGTTTCAAAATTCTAGAAAAAATTAGAGTTATAGCTTTTCGTTTGGCAACGCCGCCAAGTCTCTCCAAATATCATGATCTGTTACACATATCATTGTTGAGACAATATATGCCAGACCCAATGTATGTACTCACCTATAAATAAATAGAACTAGAACCCAGCCTTTCTTATTGTAAAGATCCTATCGGAATTCTTCACACCGGAGAACAAGTGTTGAGAAACCATACGACTCATCTGGTGAAAGTTTTATTGAAAAACCAAAAGATGGAAGATGCAACGTAGGAACCCGAGGAACTTATGATGAAGAACCACCTGATTCATTTTATGCAGCAATATTCTAGAAATTTAGAGGAATAAATTATTTGAAGTAGAGAAGAATGTAACACCCCAAGATTCTATGCTATGATTCTCATTGAATAATAAACTAGCTTGTGGTGTACACAATTTCAAGTTTAAACACACCAGGACCAATCAAACATGCAATTATGAATTTTAATACCCAATTGTGAAATTTTATAGATTTTATTTTTCAAAATGGACTTCATTTTTGGATTCATAATATTAAAATTAGCTTAGGGTGATTTTTTGGTATTTTTCTGAAACCATTAAATTATTTATAAATAGTGAAAAACACAGTGTTTTTGTTCACAACTGACTTTTAATTTAAATAATTATTTTTTTATATAAATATATTTTAATTAAAAATACATCCATAATACCTATATAAGTTCAACTCAATTCATTGGAGTTATTTTATAATAAATTCAGAGGTATAAAATTTTATTGAACATTTTAACGTCTTTTACCATCCTTCTAGACGCATTTAAAGATTCTCATAAAATGTATTTTTACCATTTCTGTGAATTTAATTTCAAAAATCTGAGAGACACAGTTGAAATAAATAAGTAAAATGTGGTTCAATAATATGAAAATAATTTTTTTATGAATAGTAACTTTTGACTTTTATTTACCACGGTTAAAAGTAAATAGGGTGATTAATGGTAAAAAATGATATTATAATTACCCTAACACATGTCCTAATTCTATTGGATAAGTTTATTTTGACCAAAATCATCCTTAGGAATAAAATATGATCTTTTTGGTTTAGTTGGATTAGATTTTGACATTTATTATTATTTTATTTAAAGAAGTGTTAAAAGTGTTATATTCAATATTTAATAACTAACCCATTTTTAATATAAAGTTATAGAAAATATAAATTCGACTATAAATATTAATTAGAAATATAAAAAAAATTCCAATATAATGGTATTTTATTTATAATTTTTCAACATAAAATAATTAAATTTATTTATGACACGATGATGTTGTAGTAATTACCATATTATTGAAATGTTAAAATAATTGATATTATAAATATTAATATAGTTGTTAATTGACGATTTTGATGTATTCTATGAATTTTCAATGTTAATATGACATGTTAAAGTTGATTAAATAATTTTTTTTGAAGTGATAAACTTTTTATGAAAGTCACATAAACTTGATACTAAATAGTGTCAAAATTCACAAAAATGAGTTTTTAAAACAAATACTATATTATTAATTTATATAATATTACTGAAAATCTAACGATTTGGAAGAGGACTTAGATAAGGTTATATATATCAATAATGAACCACTTTTGGTTCTTTGGGATTTTTATATTATGTTTATTATCCATTTATTATAATATCACAATAATACATGGTAAAAGTTAAACTATTTAATGAAGAGTTAAATCTAAAAGATAAGGTTAATATGGTGACCTAAACCTTTCTAAAACATATTGGTTGTAAGGTTTCCGACCCATCCCCACCTTATCCAAGAAATAAATCCTTTTTGATCAGTTACAAACTAAATATGATTGTATAATAAAATAATATTTCTTGATTTTCTTAAAGTGACCCTCACATCTCTTATAAAAGGATACTTCCCCTTCTCTAAAAATCACAACTTCAAATCCATTTGACTCGGCCAACCCCTAAAATATATCAACCAAAATACCGTAACTACAACCTAGAGGCCTTAAATTGATCAAAAATACATCATAAGGATCCCTTTTGATCACATAAAAAGGAAGCACCCGAAGAAGAGAGAATAATTTCATCACCACCTCCAATGTTCTTTTCTTCTTCCACTTCCTCTTTCTTTATTGTTTCCATAAAAAATAATAAAACTTGTAACTTATACTAACTATGATGTTATTATAAATATGGTATAACCATATTCATTATTCTATCCATCCTATGAATGACAAAGTCACAATACATGTTTACGTACGGCTTACCGTCTCCATGTCAAGGTGTAGTTTTTATTCAATACTTAATTATTCGTATGGGTATAATAATGAGTATAATTGATGTATATAATAAATATAAAATTTTATTGATTCTGTATATATTATATAAAATCCAATTAGATACTATTTCACCTTCAATAGAATGGTATTTTCGCTCGTGTGTACGTATGGATTACCGTTTCCACGAACGTGAAGAGATTCATTCCCCATCATAACCATTAAAGAATAATTTTCATTTTATGAATAAAAATAATTGTCAGAACATACTATCATTCTGGATATGAATCAAATATATCTTATCGATATCAAACATGCCTTACATAATAAAATATATAAAGTAAACTGAATCAATTAACACCTGAAACAATGATACTACTGAAATTTTATTAACAAAACAATAGTAGAAGATCATATATAATATCATATTTAGGTATATGGTCGTTATAAAATTTAAAAAAATTATTTAACTATTATATAGGATTTTAAATTACCCTTGACCAATGAAACATCCAAGGTAAGGGTACACACTACAATCTCTTCATTATCCTAGTTTGTTTATACGTGAGTATCTTATAGGACCTCTTTATCATCCACATCCATGTTTCATAAAAATGTATTTCAAAACCTTTTTACTATTTCCAAGACTATGGGTTAAAGTCATTTATAACCTTGTTTAAATTTTTATAAATTTTTATAAAGGAATCTTTCCGTCGTTTTCCAAACAAGGTCCTTTACAACCTTTTCAACAAAATTAAGGAAAGAATGTTTTTTAAACTTATTCAGCTAGTGCAGCTATTTTCCACCATTATAACACCTTCAAATATTCCGTTAAAATATTATAAAAATATTTTGAAAATAAACTTTTTCTTTTATAATTACATTAATTATAAATTAATTAAAAATAGAAATAGATATTTCTCTCAAACAATTTTGATTTCATCTATGACAACATCCTTTGATGGATTTTACACTTGTTTGAAGTGGATTTATAATGATACAATCTTCAATATTGTATTTAAGGTTTTTTGATATGTTTGACTATGAATTTGTTATTTTTATACCATTCATGGTTTATGGTTAAAGTATTAACATTTCGTATGCTAGTTCTAATATGACTGTTTATGTCATGTTCCAACCTTTTCATATGTGGAATGCATTAGACTTAGTAAATGATGGGTGGGGTCTACTATAGCTCCTCGATTCATCAATAGGTCTCATGAGACTAGATAATGTTTTGGTAAGAGGACTTGAGAAAATATCATTTTTGTTTTGGCACGAGGCCTTGACTATGTGGTTATGATGTCTGGAATTATGAATTCTATCATTATAAAATTGGATATTGATATTACATTTGATTATTAAACTAGTAGAATATCCATGTTAATAATTAAATGGAATTATTTGATTTATATTTTCCATATTATATTGAATTTTGAGTTTAAAATTATTGTGTTTTATTCTTATACATTGCCTTACATGTTTATGCTTATTATTTAATTTTCCTGCTATATTGTTATCCTTACTAAGAACCTGATCTCTCCCCTTTCTATGTTTTATTTTTCCAAGGATATGAAGATGTATATTCTGAATGACATATAGGGATGGTATAAGGGGGTTGAATGTGTTAAAACGAGACACAATGTTGTTGTTTTTAATTTCATAATATAAGGTAAATCTTATGTTTGTTTCTAGTACTTCCAAGGCTACTAACATTTTAAGTCTTTCAGGATTTGTTCTCCTATGATCATGTCAATGTTATATAATAATGCACCGACTCTGGGTAACTAGGCCTAGGACATTAAAATTATGTAATTTATAGAAAACAGTTAAAATGAAATTTAAACATTATATATACTATATATTTCTAAATATAATTACCATAAAGTGATTTTGTTTGTTTGTTGGTATAAAACAAACTTTTGTACTTTTAAATAGTTTGTTAAAATAAAAAAAAAATCTTTTATATTAAAAAGGGGTTTTATTTTTATTTTTAGTTAATTTTTCACTAAATAATTAGTTATATATAAATTTATAAACCATAATTTTATAAATTAGTTAATCCTTTTCAAAAACAGCATTCTAACGTCTAGGTTATAGTCTTCCTATTTAAATAAATATAATAATTAAATTATGTTTCTTAAAAAATCAATGTAGCATATAATATAAACAAAGATAGTGTTTCAATTAGAACAAGAATAACTTTTCATAGCATGATATAGAATACATAAAATAATTTTAATTTAAATAATAATAATAATAATAATTTATTAAAACACCGGGTGTAAAATTTATCTTGAAGAAAATGTGTATCATTAATGAATAATCAATATTAATAAAAAATTTAATGGTTGTTTTAATGGAAAATAAAAAACAAATCATTATTTTTTTATAAAAAACGTTTCTATTAGGTCTTGGAATATATTTTTTTAGTTTCTATAATCCCATTATATATTTAAAATACTTGTACTGGGGGAAGTGATATTGATTTTCCAATATCTAAGGATTAAAATTTGGAGTCCTATTACATAGAAATGTCAGGGTTTGAGAATAAAATAAATTTCCAAAGAATTAATTATAGAACATCATATATATAGATAATTTTAGAATATTATTCTATCCTCTTCCGATAGGGGAGGGATATTCTTGGAAATTTTCTCACGATTAATTTTTTATAAATTCAATATCAATAGAAATAATTCCAAAATTACAATTCTTATAATATAAGATAATATGAGGCTATAATATCATCATCCAATATATTTTATAAATGTTTTGTATTATTTTAAACCTTATAAATTTGAATAAACCTTTGTTAACCTATTTTAATTTTAACTATTAAAACAACTCTCTCTATATTAAAATAGTGTAATTTTTACATATAAAGTGTTAATTGAAAAATAAATATACAATTTATGATATATTAGACCATATCATATTTCATTTTGCATTATATAATATTTTTATCATTTCTAAATAATTTGATACAATATTAGTTTCACAATATATCATTAGTGTCAATTTTGATAATATTCATTATTTTGACTTTAATAAATTCAATACAACAGGATAACTTGGATCCACTTCATTTAATAGACCTATGAGATTTTATATTAACAAATAATATTCATTTATCATATTATTTAATTGAAAATATATTTATTTTAATATTTATAATGTTATTTAATTTAGTTATTCATTAGTTAAATAATTATTGCATTGTCATTTTGTAATTATTTATTATAATTTTTCACTATTTTTTATTAGAATACATGATGTATATATGTTTTTTATGTCTAATAATAATATTTATAGTGAATAATATATTTTATTATTCCTCATATTAAAAATACTCTCATTTTTAAACATAAGAGTGTGACATTTTTTCAGTCTCTTGGATTTTAAAAATATTTATGATTTTTTAGGAAAAGTATCCATTAAATAATTCAATTTGTAACCATTGGTTTTAAGGATGAAAGTAAAATCATCCGATAACATTTTTTAAAGTGTTATGGTAGTTTTCTAATAATTATAATATTTTTTACCCTCAATTACCAGATTTATCATTAACCATGGAAATAAAAATTACGATAGTAACAATTAATATTCTCCAAATATAAAATAGATCTATTTAATAAATTTGCACTATATAATTATAAATATGTAATAAATTTATAAAAATTATAATCACATAAGTGGTAGAAATTAATTTAAAATTAATCCCATAAATAGGATGAGATGAAATGGATTTAAAATTATATAATCTAAACGATTGAAATAATTTTTTTATCCAATTTCAAAATGAATTTGGTTAAAATAAAATAAATTAGATTCATTTATGTAAAATTTAAATATTTAAATTTTAATAGAAATTGAAAAATTAATTTAAATATATAAACAAGTTAGAAAAAACCCAATTTTCAATTGAAATTCACTATTTTTCACTATTCATCAAGACATGGAACCACATGGAAAAATTAAAAAGGTTCTCACAATGTAAATTTTTATATTCATATTTAAAATAAGAATAATATTTTATCAAATATAAATATTAAAAGTGTAAAAAACAATATTAAATAAAATTTCCATATAAAAAGGTGGAAAACCTATCTTTTTCGAAAAATACATCTCCTATTTGTAAAGAATAATTTGTACTTATATCATCACTTGAAAAAACATGAATGATTTTTGAACATTATATTTAATTTATTTTTTAATTATATAATCCAAAAGCTGTTATTTAATTTTTTATCAGTATATAACAAAGTTGTGACCATTTAAACAGTTTTCCAAAAAATTGTATCCTTTTTTTATAAAAAAGGGATTTACTTTAATTTATAATTAATTGGTCAAAAAATAATTAATTATATGTTCATGTATTAACCATGTTAGTATAATTCATTTAATTTTGTCTATACCCTCCACTATAAAGGCAATGTTATTATTGTATTTTTTTTAAATAATACCATAATGATATTAAGTTTCTTAGAAACTCAATGTTGCATTTAATGAATGGTAAGATGATGTTGTGTGTAGATAAATATTAACTTCATGTTGAAATCAATGAAATACATAAAATAATTTTAATATAATTAAATAATAATATTAATAATAATTTATAAAAACATATTATGCTACATTATACCCACTTTAAAATGAATATAATTCTTAAAATTCGTCATTTTAATACAAACAAATGAGGATACTCCTACATCATCATATCCTCAAGTTCCCATGTAGCTTTTTAAAATTTGTGGTTTCTACAAAAAAACATTTACCATGTGATTTTTTTTATAAAATTAAATCTATGATGCAAAATTTCAAAAAGTTTATCTTTATAATAATGATTTTTCTCAATCAAAATGACCTCTGAGTATAGTACATGTGAATGATCATGTATGTACTTCGTCAAAATAGATACATGGAACACATTAGAAATCGGAAATAGATTTAATTTAAAAACCAATCAATAATCTATCATTTTGATAGGATTAATAATTTAAAAAGGAAATCAAATCCTTGAAATTTTAAATTGCACATTGAAAATCAAAGGTGGGTATTTTATAATTTCATTTTGGGAAACCCATATCATAAAAAGAGTCAATAAAACATCCTCTTAAAAAGACTGAAAGTAAAAGGTGAGTATCACTATACAACTAGGATTTATATTAGGACAACATTGACCAAAAGTGAAAACATGGACATGGATGAATATTATAACTATCATGTTTTGATATATATTGATATAGAATATGGAATTTGAATAAATTTTATAATACGATATACTTTTCCTAATTATCTAGGTTCACATTATCCAATATTATATAATAATCCTTCCATTTATCCTTTTTTCCTTCAGATGTTATTACAGTTTATTATCCATATTAGCCTTTAGATCAGGGCAATAATTTACATAGTGGAAAAACTCTCCATATTCATAGAACTGAAGTGTAACTTGTGCATTTGTTTCATCTTTCTCTCCATTAATTTAATTGACTTTCATCTTTGTATCACTCTGATACTCTTTTTTCTCAATGTACAGGATTCCCAAATTTAAATCATATTCTATATCCATTCATTCATTCCCCAGAGTTACCCTACCCTTATTTTTGGACAGTATGAAGTTGAATCTTTTTAATCCCTCCATATGAAAACCCACTAGAGTTTCCATTAATCATTATCTTCTATTCATTATCACTAGAACATTTTGGGTTACCAAATCCCATTTCCACTATTATTTGACACTGAAATATTTCTTGATAGCTTCCAATGTCTCTTATGGATAGTTTATTTCAATGATTGGGATTCAATCCACTAATGAATTGATCAATTTTAATTTCATGTAATATGATATTTCCATAAGTATACCTTGCATTTCTTGTAAAATTTAATTCATAGGTTCCAAAAAATTCATTATAACTTTATTTTAACTTAATAAATTCACTCTCCATTTTCCAAAGAACAATACAAGGAAGGTACATATTGAAAAATATGTTCTTGAACTCATCTCAATCAATGGATTTATTTTCTTATTCTTTACTAATATTCTTGATAAGACTTCACCAATTATATCCTTCACTTTCTAGATGATAAATAACTAAGAAAACATTTTCATGTACAAATCATTGATAAAATAAAAATTAAATTTTCAATAGTGTTCATCCATTTCTCTACCACAAGGGGATCAGAAGAACCACTGAAAGAAGGTTCATGGTTCCTCTTTAAAGACTCAATAGTGTTTTGTTCCCTTATTTTTCTCATTTTAAAGTATAGCATGATTCATATACCATGTGAGTATATTGATAACATGTTTCATTCCTAATCAAATAACATATATTTTATCAATAGGGAAATCATTACATTTATCATTTCATTCAATATTTACCTATGTCTTTTAGGCTCTATCCATTGACTAATACTGAAAATTATAGTGTGAGCAACACTGATGATACTAAGAAAATATCATATTCATAGAAAATTACTGATAAAATATCAATATATGACACTATATGTTTAAATTAGTTTATTCATTATTGTTACCAAATCACTAGGTTTGTGACCTATACTTAGACATATCCATAGGTATCTTTATAAGGTTTTATTATCATAATTTTTATTGGATTACTAAACATATTCTATGATACAAACTGTATCGACCAAGGATTTTCATGCAAGGATATTAAATGTTTTTCGATAGATATTCCTTAAATTAAAAAATATATTTAAGAGGACTATAATAATTTAGTGTCTTTGGAAAATTGGAAAAAAAAACTAACTTGGTGAAATATCATTAACAACTCCCAAAAACATCTTCCAGTTTAGTAATCCTACTTAAAAACTCTCTTTATAACATGGGAAAGGAAAATATCAGAAAGGGTGTTCTCAGATGACTGGTAATCGTAAATATACGTGATAAATTAGAATAACATAGTGGTATGAATACATAATAATATATTTTGTAGATCATACCCTACATGTCAAATATCTTATATGGGGGTCATGGTATAATGATTGGTAGTTCATAAGACAAAAAATTTAATGGAATCAAATTAAAAAATCAATGAGATCATAACACTAACATAAGACACAGAATTGTTTCATAAACATAAAATTATAACATTGTGAACACGTATAAATAGAAACATTTTCACTTAATATGTTATTGACAAGAAATTAGGGCTTTTCATTAAAAAAGGTGATGAAAACAAAGTCCGTGAATAAAATTATTTTCATGAAAACTAGGTCCACACATAAAAAAGTGAAAATGAAATCCGGTTCACACATAACATATATAAATCATGTGTTAACCACAATTACCCATAAAATTAGAGGTAGATATTTTTACAACCCATCACCTAATTAAATCATACATATATATTCCACAAGACCATAAATAATTAATCACGTTGGAAATCATGAAAACAAATTGTTTTTGTAAAAAAATCTATGTAGAATATCTAATTAAAAAGAAATGGTATCCAAAAACCTGATTCCATAAAAATATAAAAATTTCAAAGAAATAATATTAATGGTATCATTTGATCATATCCACATTAAAAGATTAATAACAAAAATTGATGTCATGTTAGATGGGAAATAATTTTGAAAGATATTTTTAAAACATATATTGAGGAAAAAATCCTTTCAACATTAAAAAACAACTATTTAAATAATAAAACATTTCTCAAACATTTTTAGTTGAAATTAACCATAAAAATATATAACATAATATTTGAAAAATATTTTATGTTTTATAGAAATATTTTTCCTTGAAAATAATAACAAGATAATTTTTGAAAACATTTTTAGAAAACATATTTTTCTTTAATAAAACCAATTCCAGAACAAAGATATAATATTATTACATCAAAATTTTAATATCATGAAATGAATTATATTCCTAATAAATAAAATTCAATTTCATTATATACACCATGTAAAATTGTAACACCCCAAGCTTCCATGGTACACATCTCTTTGAATAATACAGTAGCGTGTGTTGTATGCAACTTCGAGTTCTAACACACACCACAACCATTCAAACTAGCCGTTATGAATAGTAATACCCACTTTTTGAAATTTTGAAAATTTTAACATTCAAAATAGACATTATTTTTGGATTTGAAAGATCAAAATTATCTTAGGGTGAATTTTTGGAACTTTTCTGATAACTTTCATATTTTGATGAATAGTGAAAATTACTAAATTTTAATTAAAAACAACTTTTTTAATCGAAATAATTGATAGTGATAAATTATGATTTTTAGTGATTTTAAAGTATAATTAGATTATATTTTTACCATTTAATCCAATTTTGGTCATTGTACATAATTTCACATTTAAACTGGACATAAGCAAGTTCCAATCTTTTGATAGTTATCATTTCATAAAATCACGCTTTTTGTTTTGACAACGAGAATTAATTTTAAATTAATTTATGCCACTTATTTTTTTTTAATTTAGAAAAATGGATTCCATATTTAAAATCAAGAGGTCCAAATTGTGTAAATAGGTATCTTTTATTTTTATACATTTTGAAAAATTGCTTCGGAAAATATTTTATCTACCATGGTTAAAGGGTAAATCCAGTAAATATTTAGAAAAATATATTATTATAATAATATTAAATTACCATAAAACGTGTCCGAACCCAATTGGTTGATATATGTCTAACCATGGGAATCTTTGGGTCGATTTTGGGACCCCATGGAGCCACTTGTAAGTGATAATGACACTTTATATTAATTAAGTTAATGTAAACACAAAAATTGCATAAGCATATATATTTTAGTAAAAAATTACATAGGGTTATACATGTTATCTATTTGAAAATAAATATTAATTATAAAGATAAAAATATTTCCTACATTATTTTATTTTAATTATAATTTTTAGACATTGCAAAATTAAATTTATTTATGACACAATAATGATGCAGTATTTTCCTTATTAATGAAAGAATCAAATAATTGGGATTATAAATGTTAAAATAAATATAATTTGAATGTTTTGATGCCATCCTCGAATTTTATTGGTTATTATGACATGTTAGTATTACTTAAATTAATTTATTTTGAATTAATAAAGTTGTTAAGACATTAAAAAAATCAATTATTAAATATTGTCAAAATTGACATAAAGGAGTTTTTAAAAAAAATAATATATTATTAATTGATATTATATTACTAAAAGTCTAAGGATCAGAAAAAAGACATAAATAATGATAGGTGTTTCATTAATGGACAACTTTGGGTGTCTCTTTTAAGTATATAGTAATCTTATTAACTATATAATATAAAAATACAAAGAGACATTGTAAATGTCAAACTATTTAACTAAGAGTTAAATCAAAAAGATAAAGTTAATATAGTGACCCAAACCTATCTAAAACCTATTGGTTGATTGGTTTTTTACCTATCCTTACATTAACCTTTAAATAATCTACTTTGGATCCATTAGAAACTAAATATTAATTTATTATAAAATAATATTTTTGGCTTTTCCAAAGGTGCCCCTCACCCCTCTTATAAAAGGTCACTCCCCTTTCTCTCTAATACACACTTTCAAAGCCTTTTGGCTCGCCCAAACCCTGCCCTAATATCCTCTAAACTTCACTCACTTCATCTTAGAGTCCTTCCTTTAGTCATAAAGCCAAATTAAGTAGCCCTTTTGATCAAATCAAAAGGAAGAACCCGAAGAAGAGGTAATGTGTTCACCACCCTCTTTCAAGTTCCTTTCTTCTTCCACTTCTTCTTTCTTTGATATTTCAATTATAAAATAATAACTCCAGTATATTATATATATATTGATGTTAATATAAATATTTTACAACAATATTCAGTATTCTATCCATCCTTTCAATGACATGTCACCATACGTGCGTACGTACGGCTTATCGTCTCCACGTCGTGGTGTAATTGTTATTCAAAACATTATTATTTGGATGGGTACGATAATGATGTTTAATTGAAGTAAATAGTAAATATTACATTATAATTATTCTTTATATATGATATACCATCCAATTATATATTATTTTAATATCAAGAGAATGATATTGTCGCTCGTACGTACGTACGGACTACCGTCTCCATGAACGTGATGAGATTCATTCCCCATCATATCAATTCAAGACTAATTTTCATTTTATGATTAAAAATGATGTTTAATGACTTGATATAATTCTGGATATTAATAAGATACAAACTATGTATAAAAATCATGACTTATGTAACAAAACATATAAAAGAAAATGAGTAAGTGAACACCTGAAACGACGATAATAGTACAATATTATTAATAGAGTAATATTAAAAGATCATATATGATATCATATTTATGTATATGATTCTTGTATAATTTAATAAAAATTATTTCACCATTATATAAGAGGTTAACCTACCCTCGACCAAGGAAGAGTACATGGTAAGGGTTTATTTCACAATCTCTTCATTATTCGTGGTTGTTTATAAGTAATTATCTACTGGGACCTCTTTATCATCCACATCCATGTTTCTTAAAAATGTATTTAAAATCATTATTAATATTTTATAGAATATGGTTTAAAATAATTTATATCCTTATTTGACTTTTTATAATATGTTTATAAAGGAATCTTTCTGTTGTTTTCCAAACAAGGTTATTTTTAACCTTTTCGACAGAATTCAGGTAAGAATGTCTTTTTAACTTATATGGTGTGTATGGCTATTTTCCGCCACTGTAAAATCATTGAAGATTCCCTTAAAAGATTATAAGAATATTTTCAAAGTAAATTTTTTATTTTATAATTATGTGACTTTTAAATGATTTCAGAAAAAGAGATATTTCTCTCAAATAGTTTTGATTTCATCTCTGTCAACATCCTTTGATGGATTTTAAACTTATTTGAAGTTGATTTATTATGATACAAAACTTCCATATTGTATTGAAGGTTTTGTGATATGTTTGACTGTGGATGTGTTATTTTTATACCATTCATGGTTTATAGAGAAAGTATTGATATTTCGTATGCTAGTTTTAATACGAATGTTTATGTTATGTTTAAACCTGTTCATATGAGGAATTCATTGGACTTAGTAAGTGACAGGTGGTGCCCTCTATAGCTCCTCGATGCATCAATAGGTCTCATGAGACAAACTAGTTTCTTGGCACAAGACCTTGACAAAATCGTATTTGTATTCTTGGTACAAGGCCTTGACTATGTGGTTATGATAGTCTGACATTATGCATTCCATAATTATGAAAGTGGTTATTGATATTGCATGTGATTATACAACTAGTAGAATATCTATGTGAATAATTAAATTGCATTATTTCATTTTATTTTTTCCATATTATTCTGAAGTTAATGTTTAAAAGTCTTTTGTTTTAGTTATACATTGCCTTAAATGTTTATGCTTATTTATGAAAGTTTTCACTATATTGTTATTGTTACTGAGCATCTGAGATCACCCCTTTCAATGTTTTATTTTTCCCAGGATTTGAAGAAGTATTTTATGACTGGCCTTCCTGGATATTCTGAGGGGATATGAGTGTGGACTATGGAGACTATGTTGTTGTAGTTTTTATTTTATGATATAATGTAAGACTTATGAATGTATCTAGTGATTCCAAGGATACTAAACTAATTGGTCTTTTGAGACTTGATCTTTTGTGATCATTCCAATGTTATGTAATAATGCACCGACTCTGGGTATCTTGGGTCGGGGCATTACAGCTATTATCAGAGGAATTTTAGTACAAACCATGGAAGCTAGATTTAGATAAACTCTGATTAGAGCACATAGACCTAAGAAGGACTTTGAGGATTATTATAGAAGAACTTCCTATAATTTTGGTATTGTAGATATTTTGTGAGCTTTCTATGAAATAAATACATGTCTGGATATGAGAAGGTAGAGGTGGCTCTGGAACAGATGTACCTAGGGGTAAAACCCAAAAACACTGTTTTGAGCTAGACTCGAACAGGAACTGTTGCACGACAACGGGCCTTGCTGCACTTTTGGTTACGACATTCCTGAGGGATATGATTAGGATAATTCTCATTTTATTTAAAAACCATTATGAAAGTTTTATTATTATATACTTTCTAAAAAACATTTTTTATGATGATGGATTATATCCACAAACTATTCAATTCAAGTTTAGTGTTTTACAAGTTTGGATTTATGTATTGCAATTCATAAACTAATCTAGTGTATTTCGTTGTTTAGAAATGGATCCTAGTGGAAGAAATGGAAATAGTGTCAATGTACACACTCCATGTAGGGATTTACCTCATTCTCAAGATAATTATAGTGGATCTGGTGATGCAATTGATGCTAATCAGCTAATCACCATACTGGGAAAACTCACTCAGGTTATAAATAATATCCTTACCCGTATGGAGCACCAAGATCCACATCATGGAGGATCAATGTTAGATCGCTTAATGAGGAAACAACCACCAAATTCAAGGTGAGTAAAAATCCATTAGCAGCTGATCAATGGATAAAATCCTCAGAGAAAATATTACATGCCTTGGGGAGTAGTGAAAGGGAAAAAGTTATCATGGAAGTTTACCACCTCACTGGAGATGCTGACCAATGGTGGTCATTAATTCAAAACAAAAAGGAGGATGATGAAGTATAAAATACTGAATGGAGGGAGTTCAAAGATATTTTCTTAGAAAAATAATATCCTCATGACCATCGAGCAGATATAGAAAGGCAATTTCTGAGTCTGAGACAAAAGAAGGATGATAATGTCGCAAAGTATGAGGCTAACTTTACAAGGATAGTGAGGTATGTTATAGATTATATACGTAACACAAGGAGTAATATTGATTGTTTCTTTGATGGGTTAAAACCGTTTCTCCGTCGAGCATTAGTCTCACAATCCTTCTTATCGTACGAAGATATTGTCTCATGTGATATCAAGACAGAAATAGAATTCTCTATGTTATATGACTTTAAATCAGAGCAAGAGAAGAAGAGATCTGATGATCACTCTGGGAATGGAAATAAGGGAAAGAAGGTAAAAGTTTAATATCCATCCTGTAGTAAATGTGGGAAGAAACACCCTGGTACTTGCTTGAAGAGAATGGGAGTCTATTACAAGTGTGGTGAAAAAGGCCACCAAGCACGTGATTGAAAGGGGTAGAAATAAGCTACCGATGTTCAATACTAAAATTTTAGGGATATGGTACATTATAAAAATTAATTTCCTAAGCGTTAGGGGAACTTACCTCAGAAAATTCCAAGGTATCAAGGCCAAGCTTATGCTATCACAACTGCTGAGGTAGAAGCTCTGAAAGACAAGGTGTCAGGTTATTTAATGGTTTCATCATGTTAAGAAAATGCTTTATTTGATTCTGGATCATCTCATTGTTTCATATATTCCCTGTTTTCTCGGAAAATTAGATATTTCCAATTTGATTTAATAAGGTATTTGTCAGTTAAAACTCTAAAGGGAATTATCATTGCTACAAAGTTTTGTAAATCAATTCCCATTAGATCATATAAATGTTCTTTATCTGTTGATCTCATCATCATACATATGATTGAGTTTTATATAATCCTTGGTATGCATTGGATTTCATACCATGATGCGAATATTTATTGTAAGAAGAATGAGGTTACAATTTTTTATGATGATGATAAGGAACACCTTATCATTAGAGACGAATCGTCACCACCTAATTCTTATCTAGATCCATCCCCCAATAGCTCATCTAAATTCAATTATTGGGGAGGAAGAGAATGAAATTATTATGGGTGAGGAAAGGAATGTTCATATAGAGGATTTACCTATTTTGAGAGAATATGTTGATGTTTTTCTAGAGGATTTACATTGAAATCCTCTAGAACAAGAAATTGAGTTTTCCATTGATTTAATTCCTGGATCAAGGACCATATCGTAGACCCCTTATAGAATGGAAATTGTGGAATTAGTGGAACTAATGAAACAAATAGATGAATTGATTAATAGATGATTTATTTGCCCAATTGTTTCTACATGGGGATCCCCTATTCTTTTTCTTAAAAAGAAAGAAGGATCTATGAGGTTATGCAATGACTACATGGAGATCAATGATATAAAAGTAATGAACAAGTATCCCCTACCTTGCGTTGATGATTTATTCAACCAACTTCATGGATCACAATACTTCTCAAAGATTGATCTTTGACCTGGATACCATCAGATGTCTGTGAAGAAGGAATACATTCCAAATACATCATTTCGAACCAGGTACGGGCATTATGAGTTTATAGTAATGCCTTTTGGGCTGACTAATGAACCCTCTATTTTCATGTATCTAATGAATAGAGTTTTCAAGTAATATCTTGATGATTTTTTGGTGGTATTTATTGATTATATATTGGTATATTCAAAAAGCTATGAAGATCATGAAAATCACTTGCACATTATTCTGAAGACTCTTAGAAGACATGAATTATATGGGAAGTTTAGCAGGTGTGAATTCTGGCTTCAGGAGATCTCTTTTCTTGGACATATTGTCTCTAAGGATGGAATCTCTGTTGATCCTTATAAGACTAAGGAAATCCAAAAATGTCAAACACCGATGAGTATAAATGAGGAATGAAATTTTATTGGTTTAGCAGGTTATTATCAGTATTTCATCTATAATGTTTCCCAATTGGCTAACCCATTAACGAAGCTCACACATAAAGGGGTTAAATTTATTTGGACAAAATCGTTTGAAGAATGTTTTTAAGAGCTGAAGGGAATATTATTCAATGATTATATATTGACACTACCATTGGGAAATGATGGATTTGTAATTTATAGTGATGCATCAAATAATGGACTTGGTTTTGTCCTTATGCAGAATGATAGGGTTATTGCCTATGCATCACGACAGCTAAAAATTCATGAGAAAAACTATTCTACTCATGATCTTGAGTTAGCTGCTGTAATATTTTCTTTGAAGATATGGAGACAATATCTCTATGGTGAAAAATGTGTGATATATTCTGATCACAAGAGTTTGAATCCTATTTTCTCATAGAAAGAACTCAACATGAGGAAAATGTGATGGCTTGAACTACTCAAGGATTATGATTGCACGATACACTACCACCCGGGGAAGGAAAATAAGGTGGAAGATGCTTTGAGAAGAAAGAATCATGGTGTTTTGGACAAGATGAGAGTTGAAAAGGATCCTATATACATGGATCTAGTAAAGATAGATATGGGAATCACCATGGAAGGTGAAACATCAATACTTTTTCAAATGGTTGCCAAAACATCTTTACTATAAATGATAAAGAGTTATCAGACCAATGATGAAGAGTTTAAAAAGAATATTAAAGATGTGAATGATGGGAGATTGAGTGACTTTTTGTATGAAGATGGAATTTTGAAATTTGGGAAGAGACTTTGTGTTCCCGATATACCTGATTTAAAAAGGGGTTTGTTAGATGA
The DNA here is from genome assembly GCA_963277665.1 of Viscum album. Classification (NCBI taxonomy): domain Eukaryota; kingdom Viridiplantae; phylum Streptophyta; class Magnoliopsida; order Santalales; family Viscaceae; genus Viscum; species Viscum album. The sequence goes on from OY728127.1 coordinate 1,719,423,088, forward strand.
CGCTCAGAGCTCCAATTTCTCTATACACCCTGGGAGCACCAAAATGTATAGAGACTTGAACAAAAAAAATTGTGGGACATCATGAAGAGGGATATTGCTGATTTTGTGTCAAGATGTATGTTTTGTCAACAAGTGAAAGCTAGAAGGCAACAGCATGGATGAGTCATACAACCTCTTTCAATACTTGAGTGGAAATGGGATAATATCACGATGTACTTTGTCATGGGGCTACCAAAGACTCCTAGAAGGAACGATGTAATATGGGTCATTGCTGATCATCATACTAAGTCCTCACATTTTCTTGTTGTAAGAGAAGATCTACCACATGAACGTCTAACAAGTCTATATATTAATGAAGTTTTGAGACTTCATGGAGTACCCTTATCGATTGTTTCTGATCGTGATCCCTATTTTACTTCAAGATTCTAGAAAAGTCTTCAGAATGACCTGGATATTGAACTTCATTTGAGCACTTCCAACCACCCCCAAATTGATGGGCAATCAGAACGGACTATTCAAACCTTAGAATACATGTTGAGATATTTCTCACTTGACTTTCAAGGTATTTGGGATCAATATTTACCTCTGGAAGAATTTTCCAATAACAATAGCTTCCATTCAAGTATTCAGATGGCACCATATGAAGCGTTATATAGAAAGAGATGTCACACACCAACCTATTGGGATGATGTTGGTGAAAAAAACTTGTAGGCCTAGAAATGGTGGAGGAAACTATGGAGAAGGTGAAGGTAATTCAAAACAACATCAAAGCAGCTCAAAGTAGGCCGAAGAGCTATGCCGATAACCGATGGAAGGATTTGGAATTTCAGGTAGGAGGTCATGTTTTCTTGAATGTATCTCCATGGAAGGGAGTAATAATTTTCAGTAAGAAATGTAAATTGAGTCCCAGGTACATAGGACCTTTCGAAATTCAAGGATGAATTGGGGTTGTAGCTTACCATTTGGCAATGTCACCAAGTCTCTCCAAAGTTCATGATGTGTTCCACGTACCACTGTTGAGAAAATACATGCCTGATCCAACGCATGTACTCACCTATGAGGAAGTAGAACTAGAACTAGATATGTCTTATTACGAAGATCCTATCAAGATTATTGATACAAGAGAATAAGTGCTAAGAAACCGGACGACTCTTCTAGTAAAAGTTCTCTGGAGAAGCCATAAGATGGATGTGGCAATGTGGGATCCCGAGAAACTTATGATGAAGAACCACTCGAGTCTTTTAATGCAGTAGTATTCTATAAATTTCTAGGAAGAAATTATTTTAAGGAGGGGAGAATGTAACACCCCAGGTTTCCACACAATGCTTCTCTTTGAATAATACAATAGCGTGTGTTGTACGCAACGTCGAGTTCTAACACACACCACAACCAATCAAACTAGCAGTTATGAATAGTAATACCCACTTTTTAAAATTTTATAAATTTTATCTTTCAAAATAGACTTCATTTTTGGATTCGGAATATCGAAATTATCTTAGGGTGAATTTTTTGTACATTTCGGATAACTATCATATTTTGATGAATAGTGAAAATTACTAAATTTTAATTGAAAACATGTTTTTTAATCGAAATAATTAATAGTGATAAATTATGAATTAGATTAATTTTAAAGTATAATTATATTATATATTTAACATTTAATCCATTGTTTTTCATTGGTCATAATTTCACATTTATACTAAACATAAGCAAATGTCAATCTTTTGATAGTTATTATTTTTTAAAAACACACTTTTTGTTTTGACAACGGAATTTAATTTTAAATTAATTTCTAACACTTCTGTGTTTTGAATTTAGAAAAATTAATTCCATATTTATAATTAGGAGGTCCAAATTGTGTAAATATGTAACTTGTATTTTTATACATTTTGAATAATTACTTCGGTAAATATTTTATTTACCATGGTTAAATGGTAAATCCGATAAGTAAGGGTACAAATATAATATTATAATAATATTAAATTTCCCTAAAACATGCCCTAACCCAATCAGTTGACACATGTCCGACCATGGTCATATTTGGGTCGATTTTGGGACCCCATGGAGCCACTTGTAAATGATCATGGCACTTTATATTAATTAAGTTAATGTAAACCCAAAAATGACATAAGCATATATCTTTTAGTAAAACAATTTTTACATATGGTTATACATGTTATATCTTAGAACATAAATATTAATTAGAAATAGAAAATGATTTCCTACATAATGGTATTTTATTTATAATTTTTGTACTGTGAATAATTAAATTTATTAATGACACAATAATGATGCAGTATTTTCCTTATTAATGAAAGAATCAAATAATTAGTATTATAAATGTTAAAATAAATATAATTTGAAAGTTTTTATGCCATTAACGAATTTTATTGTTTAATATGACATTTTAGTATTAATTAAATGAATTTGGTTCAAATTTATAATGTTTTTATGACTATAAAAAAACAATTATTAAATAGTGTTAAAATTGACATAAATGAGTTTTTAAAACACATATTATATTATAAATTGACATTATATTCCTAAATATCTAAGGATCGGCCAAAGGACTTATATAATGATAGGTGTATCATTAACAGACCACTTGGTGGTAACTTGGACGTATATAGTATGTTTATTAACTATATAATATAAAAATACAAAGAGACATGGTAAATGTGAAACTATTTAACTAAGAGTTAAATCAAAAAGATAAAGTTAATATAGTGACCCAAAACTATATAAAAACTATTTTCTGAGTGTTTTTCGACCAATCGCCACCTTAACCTTTAAATAATCCACTTTGTAGCCATTAGAAACCGAATATGAATTTATTATAAAATAATATTTCTAGATTTTCCAAAGGTTCCCCTCACCCCTCTTATAAAAAGGAACTCCCCCTTCTATCTAATTCACACCTTCAAAGACTTTTGGATCGCCCAAACCCTTCCGAAATATCCTCTCAACTTCCTTCACTTCATCCTAGAGGCCTTACTTTAGTCATAAATCCAACTTAAGGATCCCTTTTGATCAAATCAAAATGAAGAACCCGAGGAAGAGGTAATGTTTTCACCACCCTCTTTCAAGTTCCTTTCTTCTTCCACATATTCTTTCTTTGACATTTCCATTATAAAATAATAATATTGGTATCTTCTATAAACTTTGATGTCATTATAAATATGGTACAACCATATTTATTATTCTATCCATCCTTTGAATGACATGTCACTATATATGCGTATGTATGACTTACCGTCTCCACATCGTGGTGTAATTGTTTTTCAAAACTTTATTATTTGGATGGGTATGATAATGATGTGCAATTGAAGTAAATAATAAATATAACATTATAATGCTTCTTTAAATATTATATAACATCCAATTATAGAATATTTTAATATCAAAAGAATGATATTGTTGCTCGTGCATACGTACGGACTGTCGTCTCCACGAACGTGATGAGATTCATTCCCCATATTATCAATTCAAGACTAATTTTCCATTGATGAATAAAAATAATGTTTATGTACTTGATATCATTCTTTATATGAATAATATACAACCTATGGATAACAATAACGACTTATGTAACAAAACATATAAAATAAAATGAGTAAGTGAAAACCCAAAACGGTGATAATACTAAAATATTATTAACAAATAAATATTAAAAGATCATATTTGATATCATATTTCTGTATATGATTCTTGTATAATTTAATAACAATTAATTCACCATTATACAAGAGGTTAACCTAACCTCGACCAAGGAATATTACAAGGTATGGGTTTATTTCAAAATCTCTTCAATATCTGAGGTTGTTTATACATAATTATCTACTAGGACATCTTTATCATCCACATCCATGTTTCTTAAAAATGTATTTCAAATCATTCTTACTATTATACATAATATGGTTTAAACTCATTTATACCCTTGTTTGACTTTTTATAATATGTTTATAAAGTAATCTTTCAATCGTTTTCCAAACTAGGTCCTTTTTTACCTTTTCGATAGAATTAAGGTAAGAATGTATTGTTAACTTATACGGCATGTGAGGCCATTTTTGGCCATTATAAAATCATTGAAACTTCCCTTACAATATTATAATAATATTTTCAAAGTAAATGTTTTATTTTACAATTATTTGACTTTTAAATGATTTCAAAAAAAAGTGATATTTCTCTCAAATAGTTTTGATTTCATCTATGTCAACATCCTTTGATGGATTTTATGCTTATTTGAGGTTTATTTATTGTGATACAAAACTTCCATATTTTATTGAAGGTTTTGTGATATGTTTGACTATGGATGTTTTATTTTTATACCATTCATGGATTATGGAGAAATTATTGACATATCATATGCTTTTTTTAATACGAATGTTTATGTTATTTTTAAACCTGTTCATATGAGGAATGCATTGGATATAGTAAGTGACGAGTGGATCCCGCTATAGCTCCTCGATGCATCGGTAGGTCTCATGAGACAAACTATTGTCTTGGCATAAGGCCTTGAAAAAATTCTTATTTGTAGTCTTGGCACAAGGCCTTGACTATGTGGTTATTATAGTTTGTCATTATGCATTCCATAATTATGAAAGTTGTTATTGATATTTCATGTGATTATTCGACTACTAGAATATCCATGTGAATAAGTAAATGGCATTATTTTATTTTATTTTTTCCATATTATGCTGAATTTAAAGATTAAAAGTCTTTACTTTGGTATACATTGCCTTAAATGTTTATGCATATTTATGAAAGTTTCTGCTATATTGTTATCCTAACTGAGCATTTGAGGTCACCCCTTTCTAGGTTTTATATTTCCCAGGATGTGAAGAAGTATTTTATGACTGACCTACAAGGATTTTCTGAGGGGATATGAGTGTGGACTATGGAGACAATGTTGTTGTTGTTTTCATTTTATGATGTAATGTAGGCCTTATGAATGCATCTAGTGATTCCAATACTACTAAACTAATTGGTCTTTCAAGACTTGATCTTTTGTAATCATTCCAATGTTATGTAATAATTCACCGACTTTGGGTAACTGGGGTCATGGTGTTACAAAAATAATATAGGTGCATAAGAAAACAAGTGTCTTTGTGAAGGAAAATTGAGACAAAATTACCTTATCACTTTGTTTACTTATGAACCATAAAACCCATGAAAGAGGTATCATTAAATGGTTATGTATATAACCATAAATTTATAGATAAAAATCATATATTACCTTCATGGGAATCATATACACCACACAAAAGAAACAAGTAGTGAATAATGCAGGAGTCCCACAATAATAAAAGTGAGAAAAAATCTCTTACCTTAAGTGTTTCCTTCCTTTGTAAATGTTCAAAAATCATATATAATAAGTATAAGATTTTTATAAATATAAAAAATAATCATATTAATATATATAATACCATATAAAATTTACTTTTTACATTATGTCACTCACTTATTAATAATTAAATGTTAAATTTGTGTTTTGGGTAATAACCACTTTGTTTTTCGTATATGTTTTGACATTTGTTTCTTAGTCATCTTATATTGATTATAATTTAATAATTTATATAATGATAAATAATATTTAAACAAAATATATCATAATTATATATATTTATATTAATTCATAAAAGTTATATGTTTAAAATAAATACACTCTTAATGGAGGCATCATGCCACATGTACGCATTAACACTGTTTTCATTTTCATTTTGGATTAAAACAATGAATGGTATATCAAATAATATCACTAAATAATAATTTTTATGTAATATATATGACTTATTTTTGTTAAAATAATTCTTAATACATTCCATTTAATGTGTGAAAGAATCACATAGCTTCACAAGGTGGTAGTTTGTCCTATACACAAATGACGTTTTCATATTCCCACAAAATAGAAAGCATAATGGTATGTGCGATATAAAAATTAAAGAATCATAATAACATCATAATAATAAAATATATCATATATAAAATTTTAATCCATTATTATTTCTCAACCTCTAAAGTTGGTAATGAAAATATGAAAAAACATCAGTTCACGAGGGTGTAGTCTACCATACACACGAACGATTACTCTGTATCCCATTTCATTGATGTGTGTGAATTTTTAGGTCGTACACTTATCATAACAATATCTCAATATATTTGAGACACTTATTTTGTTATATAGACATCAAATAAAATAATAAAAGGTTTCTATGGAGGATATTAAACAAAAATATTCATTGATGAGCATAACCTCTTATTTGGGTATCTTCGTTTAATGATCACAAATGGACATCCATGATTGGATTTCATCCAAAAGCAAGGATTTTATAATGATGGTATGGAATTAGGGATGTAATTTTTTCTGGTTTTGGATGAACTAAAAACGTTTTAAAGAGCTAATAAAAGGGAAGAATTTATTCCCTTTTATAATAGAGGGGGGTACTCTTGTAATTTTTCACAAGATAAATTTTTTTTAAATTAAATAACAATAAAATACCAAAAAAATAGCATGTATTAGAATATAATATATGATTTGATTTTAATTTCTTCAAAAAATAGATTTTTTAAAAGATTTTTGTTATTTTAAAAATTATAATTTATATTAACCCTTAGTAAACCTATTTTAATTTTAACTATGGTGTAAAATTAGTCTATATTAAAATATAGTAATTTTTACATATATAGTTTTAATTAAACCACAAATGGACCATTACTGATATTTTAGACCATATATCATCGCATTTGACATTATATAATATTTTTATACTTTCCAACAAATTTAATTAAATATTATTTTCATAAAATATTATTAGTGTCTATTTTGACATTATTCATTACTTTGACATTAAGAGAATCAATACATAAAGATAACATAAAACAATTAATTTAACATACCCTTAACATATCATACTGTCCTAGAAATTTTTTATTCATCATTAATTAATTAAATTATAATTTTAATATTTATAATATCATTTAATTGATTTTTTAATTAATTGAATAATTACTCCATCATCATTATGTAATTATTTATTTTAATTATTTATTAATTAAAAATTATAAATAAATTTTAATGAAGTATAAAAACCTTATATATTTTATAATAATATAAATAATCAATAAAATATTATATTAAACACCATATTACAAATATTATAATTATTAAAATTTAGAGTGTTCCATTTTATCACACTCATTGAATTTAATAATATCAAAGTTATTATCATAGAAACATCACCATTAAAAAATCGAATTTAAAACTATAGGTATTAAGGGTATAATAAAATTCATCTAATAATATTTTGGAATGTTTTAGTGTAGTTTTCGAATATTTACAATATTATTATCATCCTTAATTACCAGATATATCCTTAATGGTGTTCAAAAATTACTAACGTTACTAATGATATTGTCCAAAAATAAAAGGGAAATATTTAAAAAATTACTAAATTTTGACTCCAAATATGGAATTCATTTCTTAAAATTATATTCATTAAAGGTTTAGAAATTAATTTAAAATTAATCCCACAAACATGGTGAGACAATGGGTTTTAAAATTGAAAAACTCCAAAAGTATGAACTATTTTTCAACCAATTTTAATGAAAATTTTGTTCCAATGACCTAAATTGGATTAAGTTATGTAAAATTTTACTAATTATACTTTAAAAAATATTATTTATATAATTTAACAACATAAATAAGTTAGACGTAAAGCAGTTTTCGATTAAAATTCAATATTTTTCTCTATTCATAAAAATATTAAACTTATCAAAAAAATACCAAAAATCACCCAAAGTAAATATTAATATTATTATTTAAAATAAAAAATTTATTTTGGGAAATATATTTTAAGAAAGTTTCCAAAACTAGATTTACTACAATTCCACTATCAAAAGGTGGGAAAAGTCCATTTTTAGATAAAAAATATCTTATCCATAAAATTTGATTTATTATTATGTTATGTATAGAAAACACATAAGATGAATTTCAAACATTATATTTAGTTTATATTTCATATATAATTCCAAAACATGATCTGTTTTTTTAACCATATAAACAACACTTTTGAACATTTAAATAGATTTTCAGAAAAAAATACTTTTATTTATAAAAGGGGTTTTATTTTCATTTTCAGTTAATTGGCCGCCGTAGAATTATTTATATATATATTTATTAACCATAATTTTATAATTTAGTTAACCCTTTTAATACCCACTATTTTATTATCTAGGTTAAATTTATCTTATTTAAATAACTATAATAATTAAATGATGTTTGATACAAAATAAATGTTTCATGTAACACAAACTAAAATAGTTTTTCATTTAGAACAAGATTAACATTATATATTATTAAACAAAATACCAAAATTAATTTTAATTTTTTTAAATAATAATAATACTAATAATTATACTTGAAAACACGGGGTGTCACATTTATCTTGAGGAAAATGTGTATCATTAACAAATAATCTGTATTAATAAACAAATAGAATGGTTGTTTTAATGGCCAATAATAAAATTTCATTATTTTTTTTTCAAAAAAATTTTCCATAATTTCTTGATAACTATTTGTTTTTAATTTCTAGAATCTCATGATATGTTTAAAATACTTGTATTGGGAAAGTGAAATTTATTTTTCCATTATCTATGTTTTAAAAGGTGGAGTCATATTCCATGAAACATGTCAGGCTTTGAGAATAGAATAAATGTCAAAATAATACATTATAGAACACTATATATAGAAATTAATTTTTGAGTAGGATTCAATTCTCCTTGTAGTAGTTAATTAGAACCATTTACAACTCACCAAGGTCCAGTTAAACTAGGCATGGTTGGTGTAGACATCATGATTTTTTGGGTATTTGATAAGATGGATCATTTAAAGACTCTATAGATACACAAAATTAATATATAATGTCTCAAAATGAGAAAATGGTGACTAAGTATTCATGGATTATCCAAGGGCTTAAAAAGATAAAATTGAAGATGAATAGATATTTAATGAATTTGTGAGTCTAAATATGAATTTAAAATTAAAAATGCATATATTGAAGATTTATAAGCTTTTTAAGAAAATGAGTAGTTTGTAAGGAAAATAATAATTCAAATTATATATTATAATTTTAAAAATACCCTTTTGAATTTTAATTATCATGAAATATATTTTTTATGTTTTGTTATGTTAATTTTTATTTTTAATTAAAATAATATTTGGTGAAATATTTATAATGATTTCTTTTATTGTTTGTTGAGGGTTTTATTGAATTATATTCAATATAATTTGTGCTCAATGACGGTTTATAATACATTATATGATTGAAGTAGAACCATATCTATCTTTTAAGAGAAAAATACATCGGATACTATTTTAGAGGAAAGAAAATAACTAAAAACAGACATTATAGATTAATATATTATTTTTTTATGAATTCATCCCAATTATTTTAGGATCAAAATTAATTTACATGTTATAGAAAGTGTAGTACTAGTGAATTTTTGTTCCCATTTCTTTTATTCAAATATCCCTCTCTTTTTATAATTTTTGAAGTTCACTAAGAACCTATAACTATGTGGTCTGAATTTTTTAGATCTTAGTTTATCATGTTGTTATCTTCCATGGATCAATAGTATAGACTAACGAGAATTCACGCAAATAAATTATTTTTTACTGGTTGATAAAGGGAATCCTGGGACAAAAAGTCACAGTCCATCTAATAGGCTTACAGTTGATTAAGCTCTTGGTTCATGTGTCTTATTCAAATGTGGTTGATGGATTCCATAGAAAAGTTTAGAGATATTGTCTTTTAGGTTTTCAATTGAATAAATTTTAGGCTTGCAATGTGGATATTAGTTATTAGGTATGTATAACATTTTATAGAGGTATACATGATCAATATATGTGTAGAAAAAAATAATATTCTCATTGGAAATTATAAATTTTTTGAACACTGCATTTTTTGATTCAATCAAAATTAATGAGTTGAATTCTAACTCATCTTAATTGTGAGAAATACTCTACTATTTTAAATATAGAAGAATATATAATTTCATGTTTTATAATTTTAGATGGTTAATGGTATTTGAAAAAATATATAAGTACCACATTTTAGATCATCAAATTTCCTTGTATCTAAATGTTTATGCACTGGGTTTCTTATCCATGTTTCAACATTATACAAGGGGAAGTTGTGACCCTAATGAAACAAAGATATATAATTATTGTAAATAACAATTAGTATCTTATTGAAAATAATTGTTATATTATAATCATTTTTATAATGTTATTTATATATTACGAAAGTATTGTGAGCCCAATCAGAAAACTATTGATGGCACTAAGAATTGTATGAAGCATTTCCTAAAAGACCTAATTATTAAAACTATTCAATATACACACTTAATTATGTGATATTTTAAAAAGTAGATTATTATAATAGGACCACTATTAAAATGACAACTAGATTCTTAATTTGTGGATCATGTAATTCTAGTCATGAGGAAATAAATTGTATTTTTTTCATAAAATAGCGGACTCGAACAATCTAACAGAGAATATTTCTAGCTTTCAAAAATTGTTTTTTCCTATAATTTGAAATGTTATAAAAATTAACATTAAATGGGAAGTCATAAAATTAAGTACTCAAATTTTTATCTAATTATAAAAGTGTCAGGGATATCAAACATAAATGTCCTAGGTTGAATAAGAAAGTAAAGGAGTTTAAAATGTCATTAAAAATAAAACAACTGAAAATATATATATCTATGAGAGATAAATAAAGTGTTTTTATGGATCCATTTTCTAATAGATCTCTAGATGATAGTTATAATATTTTAATGTTTGATGTATTTTATTTTAATGTTCCAATAAATTCACCATTAAATAATAAAATCATTAACCGAAATATAAAAACTGATAGAATTTTTGAAATATCATTATAGTACATGTTTAAATTATAATTAAATATTTAATCTCATAATAATGATGAAGTGTTATAATTTACATAAAAAATGTATAAATTAGATAAAAAATATCAATAATTTATTATATGTATCAATGTTACCTCAAGAATTAAACTAGATAAAGAGCTAACATTACTGTAAAAAACGGACATTTTTGAATTAAAAAATAAATTTTCAAATGTGATTGTTGAAAATATAAAAAAATAGTGTGATTTAGATAATTTTAAGCACACTATTTCAAAATTAACATTTCAAAATATGGGAAGGATTATGGAATTTTCTAATGAGAAAAACGAGATTATTATGTTTAAATCAAAATTTCAGTGTCTAAAATTTGTTTTAACCAATTGGACTATTGGAATGATGTTTTTTGAGAAGATATAGATTATATTGATACCATATAGAACACTAACCAAGCATGGAAAAAAATCCATTAGATTTAATAATTATCATTCAAATTATATTGTTCAGATCTATTGTTCATTTTTTCAGATATTGGTGAGGTGGATGTTGGTTGAGGTAGAGCCCATTAAATGAAATCAAATATTTTAAAAACATTATTGTAATATTTCAAAAGTTGAATATAATATCAAACATCAATTGAATAATATTATTTGGGTACCACTGGTAGAATATTGTATGTTCTGGAAAAAATAAGTATTAACTACCTTTGATTTAATTTTTGATTAAGTGAAGTCTATGTATACCTGTAGGTAAAATTCTATATTCAACACATGGTAATTTTTTTAATTAAAAAAATTGAAAATTTTATTCATTTTAATATATTCATGGTTATGTTATTTTTGAATGTTTTACTTTAACATTTAACTCATATCTAGGGGAGTTTGTATTTCATTGATTAAATTTTTTTATAAATTATTTTATCTATTTTTAAATTAAAAAATGATAGAAACAATGTTTTTGGAATAAATACAAGAACTGTCTTTGATAAAAGAATATAAATGAGTGATGATGTTAGATAACTACTTAGATGATTGTTTTTCAATATACTTTTTTCATATCCCTAATAATTTGGTTGACTTTTTTACACTATATTAATAGTTAATCTCCAATAATTTTTCTTATTTTTTTAAATCATATGATGAAAAAAATAGTTTAAGAAATATATAATTAAATTAATCAAAGATATATGATATCATGACATCTAGAATAAATTCATTTAATCTGTTATATTTCATGAGATAAAATTTGAATTATGTCACCCATATAATGTGGTTTGGTCACCTTTAATAGTTGTATAATATTATATATATAACATCTTGACCTAGGTGCCACACACTAATTCCCGGATCCATTTTTTTATAGGATCTCAGGAACACGTCCTCGTATGCCAGAGGATGATGACAAACAGTAAGGGTCTAATATACCAATCATGGTAAGACTACACACTCTTTTATCAAAGTAAATAAAAAAATTTAATATAATAAAAAATAACTGAACAACATGTAAACAAAATTTAAGAGAACCAGTATCACAAGATGGACAAAACTGAAAAAATAATATCAAAACTAAAAAAGAAAATATACATTAACAATGTATGTGTCAGGTGTCTAAAATGAAACCCAAGATGAAGACACTGATGAATTCCCCAAGAAGGTCCTGAATATTTATTGTTCCCCTCATCCAAGATCCTTCCCATATCATCCATCTAGAAAATGACCCTTTCACTTAACCTATCTTGAAAACAAAAATTCTCTTTGGGTACTGATCTGGCACCCCGAGTTGGGTGTGAGTACAAATTGGTGGGCCACCACCGATGATAACCAAATCAAAAACCTATCAAATAATAATGTAGTCAAATGTATAAATAAAATAATAAAAATGCATAAGTAAATAGTGTTAATGTGATCAATTAATATTTATTTTTCCACATAAACTCATAGGTTCATGTAAACACCCTTACCTAAATCCCAGCATTGGATCATACTAAAGCTAGAAGTATGTTCGGAGAAAAACATATCTCTAAATGTTATTATTATAATTTATTTAGTTCATACATAATTTCCCATGTTACCATTGACACATTACATAATATAATGACCATGTATTTATTCTTCAATTCACAACTAAATTAACAAGATACCATTCATACCTTTCACATTATAATGACCATGTTCCCATTATTTATTTTACAAATAAATAACCATGTTACCATTCATACCATTAAAATTAGAATGAATATTTTCCCATTATTTATTTCCAAACTAAATTATCATGTTACTATTCATACACATAATTAATTGGACAATTAATTATTCACATCCATTCCATTACTAACTAAAAAATTAGCTGAAAACAACAATTCAATTAGTCAACTCAACAATTAACTAATCACATAATCACCCTTAAATAATTACCCAATTAATTAATAACTTCAAATACATTAGTCCATTCATCAATAAATTCATCAATATCAACAAATCGAAATAGAATAATTAATTATATAATTAATTATCTCGATTTTTCAATCTCAATACCTCAATATTGTTACTTTAGTTAGTTATCTAAAATAAAAATCACGATAACTCATAAATAATTATATAATTAATTATCTCCAAATCAAAAATATACATATCTCATAATTAAATCTATAATTAATTATCTATAAATTTATAATTCCCTAAATCCCCAATTCACATATCCTCAATTAAATAATTCACAAAATTAATAAATTAATTCAAGAAATAAATGGAGAAATATATAATACAAATACAAAAATAAAATAAATGTAGTTTTAATAAAGACAGTGGAATTTTAATTATATACCACCTACCTCAATTCTTTTATGTGTGATCTCCCAACCGATATCCACAAAATTTGAGTAGTACACTGACGTAGAATGAGATCTGGATCTAAAACCCTAAATCAAGATTAAACAAATCAAGATCTATTAAATAAAGATATATAAAAAACCCATGATCTATATCCAAAAAAAACATATCTATATATCCTCAAAATAAATGGAACAACCCCTTTCTAATATAGAGATGAAAGGAATAGGTACGGGTAAACCAATTGGAATTGGATTCACTTTTTGTGAGAGGTGTAGATCTTTGATGCGAGCATTGAACCTTGAATAATGGAGGTAAAGAATTATTAGAATCCATAATCATGGATCCATAATCATTATACATAATTTAGGGTCGAATGGGGGTTGATTAGTGATTAATTAGGTGGTTTGGGAAATTGAAAAACTAATTTTCGGGTCAACATAATTCATGTGCATGGTTTCTTGGGATAAGAGAATAGGTTTTGCTAAATGTACACCTAAACTATGATTGTATATGGAAGTGGTTCATGGTTACTCCTAATAGGGTTCATTTTTTGAAAACTAATTCATCAACCACGAAATTATTCTATGTCAAGGTTGCACGGTTTTTGGAATGGGGCACACGGTTATGGAAAACAATATACCAGGCATGTACTACCTTATTTCTTCCATTTTTATACAATTTTCACCCAAACACACCCCAAGGTAATACCCAACGGAAAATAACTCAACAAAATTCCAAATATTACCTATAAACGAGGTCAAGACATTCACAAAAAAGTTCTAGGTTTTATAATCCACCACCATATAACCACACATCCCCGAACTCCAATGCCAATCATCTCTAAGACTATCAATCAAAAAGATCTTTCCATTGAGCCTTCGTATCTTATAATATTTCCCATAAATCCTTCTTCAAACACCCATGTTTCCACAATAAATGAACTTTAACACCCAAAGATTTCATAGTATGTTATCTCTTCAAAGAAAATCATAAACTTGTGTTACACGCAACAAAGAGCTCGAGTGCACCACGACATACCAAACTAGCCATTCAAAAAGTGGTTATGAATATTATTAATTGAATTTTGAATTGTATATACCCCATATAATTTTATAATTCATATAATGTTTTTTTTGAAATAATATATAAACAAATTCATTTTTTCAGATAAAAGAAGTATTTTCCCAAAAATACAATTTTACCGCCTTTTAATGGAAAACTTTTTTTAAAACCACTAATTGAGACTTTTATATATTAAATTTAATGAAATTAAATTATTTTTTAGAATCGGGACATAAAAATTTAGTTTTGACAAATTTTTGGTACTTTTCTAATAACTTGGATATTTTGATGAATAGTAAAAAATACTAAATTTTATTCGAAAACAAATTTTTTAATCGAAATAATTTATAGTGTTAAATTATAAATTATAGTTATTTTAAAGTATAATTAGATTATATTTTTATCATTTAATATAATTTAAGTCATTTGATATAATTTCACAACTATAATGGACAAAAACAAGTGTCAATCTTTTGATAGTTATTATTTCTTAAAAACACACTTTTTGTTTTGATAATGGGAAGTAATTTTACATTAATTTCTGCCACATTTGTGTTTTCCATTTGAGAAAAATGGATTCCATATTTCGAATCAGGAGGTCAAAATTGTGAAAATAAGTAACTTTTATTTTTAGATTTTTGGAATATTTAATTCAGTAAATACTTTGTTTACCATGGTTAAAGGGTAAATCTGGAAAATAAGTGTAAACAAATATTATTATTATAATATTAATAAATTACCCTAACATGTTTCGTATTCTTATTGGTTGATGCATGTCCGACCCTGGTCATCCTTGGGTCAATTTTGGGACCACATGGAGCCACTTGAGAGTGATAATGACACTTTATATTAATTAATTTAAAGTTAAGAGAAAAATGACATAAACATATACCTTTTTGTAAAACAATTTTAAAAGAGGTTATGTAAGTTATATTTTCAAATATAAATATTATTCTGAAAGATAAAATTATTTCCTACATCATTGATTTTTTTATAATTTATAGACATCAAAAAATAAAATTATTTATGACACAATAATGATGCAGCGCTACCTCATTAATGAATGATTTAAATAAATAAGATTATTAAAATTAATACAATATCCAAAACCTGTATAATTATTATTGGATGATTTTATTTGTAACATTATTCATCTTATATTAGACTTTAATGAGTTTTTGATCTTTAGAAACCGAAAATAATTATGTAATAAAATAATATGGTCAAACTTTCTTAAAGAGCCCCTCCTCCCCCTTATAAAAAGTCCTTAGCTTTATCCCATTACTCACACCTCTCCAGCCCCATGTATCTTCCAAAATTGTCCCAATTAATATCCCTACATACCTATATTCCTCTTAAAATCCTTACCTTAGGTATAATTCACTTCAAGGAATCCTTTTGGTTTAAACCAAAGGGAGTTACCCAATTTAAAGGTAACATCTCCTCTAAAGTTATTTTCTTTTATTTTACTTCTCCAACCCCCTAAAATCTCTTTATTTCTTTATATTATAAAAAAACCAGTATCCTCTATATACATGGTTTTTTTATGAGAATAATTTTAACTAAACATACATACACCTCCATTTAAGGGGTATAGAACAAAATGTTTTTGTGGACGGCGTACTACTGCCTCACGAAAAGATGTTTGTTCAATATTCTACTACATCCTCTTATGGTGGAAATTATGATGTCAATATAATTATATTTTATATTTATGATATTTATTTTATCTATATTCTTCTTTAATTATTTTTTATATCATACCTTTATTCTTTTCATGTTGTATATGCACGATAATTTCACTTGAGGAAGTGCGGACTACCTCCCCCTCAAAGTGATATGACTCATTCATACCATACATGGAACTTAAAAGGTATGGAGTTAATGAAATTACATAACATATATGAAATATTAAATTATAATAAAATAATAATATAGCTATGTACCATTTGGTTTTATTTCCTTTTAAAATAAAAATAGTAAATGGAAGTAGCTTTCATGAGTACGTACGGATTACCGTCTCTATAAACGCGATGAGATTCATTACCCATTGTAACCATTAAAGAATAATTTTCATTTTATTATTAAAAATAATGTTTAAGAACTTAATATCATTTTGGATATGAATCAAATACATCCTATCCATAACAAACATGTCTTACGTAACAAAACATATAATGAAAAATGAATTAGCTAACACCCAAAACAATGATAATACTAAAATATTATTAACAAAGAAATATTAGAATATCATATATGATATCATATTTATTTATGTGGTTATTTTATAATTTGATAACAATTATTTAACTATTATACTGGAGGTTAACGTACCCTCGACCAATGAAAAGTACATGTGAGGTTTAATTCCTCTATCTCATCATTATTCAAAAAAATTTATGTGTAAGTATTTACTGACATATTTATTATCCATGTCCATATTAGATAAAGGTGTTTTCAAAATGATTCTTTCTAAGGGAATATTCAACTAAAATATGATTTTAACAGTTTAAATATCTATTCTTCTAAATCATTCTAATTAATGTCCATGTTTTCCAAATCGTTTTTAAAGGATTTATTTATATAAAAATTAGTGTTTTAAAATGTTAATTCTGCCAAAGTTATCAAAGTGATACAGGACAGTTTGATTCAGAAATATCATTTAAATATCCTCCTTTATAAATTTTGTGACTTTTTAATTTTTTTTATGAAAAAAAGATATTTCTCACAAAGAGTTTTAGTAATAATTTTCAACTATGTCCACATACTTTTGGATATTATTCTTGATTGAGGTTGATTTATTATAAATACAGTCTTCAATATTCTATTGAATGAGTTATGATATTATTGACTATGAATTTTCTATTTTTATACCATTCATTATTTATGGTTAAATTATTGACATTTCTTATTCTAGTTTTAATACAAATTTTTATTTGAGGTTACTTTATTTTCATATAAGGAATCAATTGGACATAGTAAGTAAAGGGTGGAGCCCGCTATAGCTCTATGATGAAACAGTAGGTATCATGATAGAAACTAGTGTCTTGGCATAAGGCCTTGACAAATTCTTATTTTTAGTCTTTCCCCGAGGCCCTGACTATGTGGTTATGATGTTCGACATTATGCATTCTATCATTATGAAATTAGCTATAGATATTAAATGTGATTATTCGACTAGTAGAATATACACATGAATAAGTAAATGGAATTATTTGATTTATCTTTTCCATTTTATACTGAAGATTACTTTTAAAAGTATTTTTTGTTAGTTTTATACATTGCCTTAAGTGTTTATGCTTATTTATGAAATTTCCTTCTATATTGCTATCCTTATTGGGCATTTGAGCTCACCACTTTCTATGTTTTTTTTCATTAGTATGAAGAAGTATATTATGAATGACCTGTAGGGATAGTGTAAGGGATGTGAATGAGGTAAATGGAGACAATGTTGTTGTTTTTTTTAATTTTAATATTTAATGTAACGTTCATGTATGTAATCTATTTTCTATGACCGCAAAACTAATCGGTCCTTAGGGACTTTATTCCTTGTAATCATACCAACACATTAAAATAATGAACTGACTCTAGGTAACTGGGGTCGGGGTGTTACAGTTGGTATTAGAGAATGTTTATCAATAACCTTGGAAACTAGATTTAGAAAAACTCAGATTTCATAACATTACCCTATGATAAATTTTGAGGATTAATATAGAAGAAAATCCTAGAATTTTGGTATTGTAGGGATTTTGTGTATTTTCTAAGAAATACATCCATGTCTGGATACGAGCAGGTATAGGTGGGTCTGGAACAGATATACCTAGTAGTGAAAACACCAAAAAGGAGTTTCGAGCGAGACTTGGGGTATCGTGGTACAATACAGTGATCCTTAATGCACTCTTGGTTATGACACTCCCAAGGGATATTCTTAGGATAAATCAAATTTTCATTACAATCCATTATGTATAATTTAAGAGTAAATACTTCCTCAAATAAAACATTTTTTATGATTATAGATTATCTTCATAATCCCTTCAATTTACATTAGTTATTTTACAAGTTTGGAATTATGCATTGTGATTCATAAATTTACCCAGTGTATGTCATTATTTTGAAATGGTGCCTTGTAGAACGAATGAAAACTCTATTAATACGCATGATCCAAATTGTATGAAGGATCATATCATTCATGGTATTAATCCAACATTTAGAATGGGAAATATTCTCCCACGTATTCTCATCATACAATGAAATAGTATCATGTGTTAAGAAGATAAGTAAAGAATTCTCCGAGTCCTATGGATTTGATGGGAAGTAAGAGAAGAAAAGGATGGTAGAGAGAAAGATGGATAAATGGAAGAGGGAAAATAAGGATTTTCCTATATGTGATAACTGTGGAAAGAATCACCTTATTAAACTCTTGAAGGGAATGAGAGTTTGTTATAATTGTGGAGAAAAAGGACATCAACTACGTGATTTCAAGGGTATGGTTTCAAATATAACATGCCTTATCTTCAAGGAGTTGGGACACTAAGTGAATTAATGTCCATATCATTAGAATATGCCCCAAATGATGATATTGGATAATAATAAAGTTATTATACTACCATAGATGAAGAGGAATGACTAGTATCTTATATTATTATTAAATAATTTTTTTATTTGAGTGTTGTATCAACAATTTAATGGTTATATGAATTATGGAAATAAATAAGGATTGTACTACAGCACTATTTCATTAGAGATTTGATATTATATGGTTTTAAGAAAAATGACTCAATAGTTAGTTATATTCTTTGAAAAATACAAGGTTAAAGTAAATATAAACTTTTAATATGGTCCCGATACTATTGTAATGATTTGGTAATAATAGATGATTGTTTTGGATAAATTATATTAGATATTATTGACTACCTTGGAACTAATTCATGGTTTTTTTATTCCATCATTGTTGGTGATTTCAACATTTTTTGATTTAAGGAGTATATAAAAGTATTTAATGATTTACAGAAGGAATAAAGAAGTACATGCCTATTCAAATATGGTTTTCTGGAAATTCATTTTATTACCAAATTTTAAAATAATACATGATGAATATATTCACAAGTATATTATGTGACCTTCCTTATAAATTTTGGACTGTGAGTTCAGAAAAAAGTATTGAGGATAAGTATAAAGGTTGTAATAGATTAAGTTTGAAATTGGATACTATTTTTAAGGTTAAAGAATTTATTAAAATTATTTTTGGATTGTTATTAAAAGGAAAACCTGGAGGTCTGGCGACAACTCACCACTTCCAGCAAGGCCATGAAACTTGAACCTGCAACCGAAGGGCGACAAGGGTACATCACCAACCAATAGCCTACATGATGTCCTAGTTTGTATAATGTAGGTTTTTTAAGTAGTATGAAAAATGAATTATAAATTCCTTATTTTTTGAGCCCTATTAGATTATGATAAAGAGAATATTTTTAAATTCTATTATCTTTTGGAGTGAAATATGAGTTTGTGGTAGAAATTAGTTGAAGGATGAGACTCTACGTATCAAGTATATTTTTTCCTCTTATTCTATGAATAAATTAATTCTTAAACTTTTGGGAAGGGATATTAAAACCAAAAATTTATTATCCAAATACCTTTTGTTTTGTTAAACCCATGATATTTTAAATCATCATAGATTGATGGCTTTGAGGCCCTCAGTTGTACACTAGTTTGTGATTGATGATCACAATCACTCCCTATAAATATTTATGTTTTTCCTCAAATTATGTGTCTCAAATTTCCACTATTTTTCTCCTAATCTAGATCATAATTTTGTGGTGAATTTTTCATTTCTCTTTCCCTATTACTAAGACTAAATTTCATTAACCCAATTTCGTATGTTGGTATTCCAGAAAGGTATTTTTGTATTTTGAACTTCATATTTTAAATGAAAATTTTTAAATTGAGAGGATGAAATTTATTTAAGTATGGGAGAATGTAACGCCCCTTGATTTTATAGTATTTTATGTCTTCAAATAAATTCAATAAATTGCAAAACATGCAACACCGAGTTTGAGCGCACCACGATGTACCAAAACTCGCCGTTCAAAAAGTAGTTATGAATAGTATTTGTAACACCCCAGGTAAATAAATAATATGACATTTTTATATTTATCCATATTTTTGAATAAAATGTTAATATTAATTTAAAGTAAACTCTATGCTCGATGGCGTACCTAATACGCAACAACAAGTTTCTTGGAAATCTTACGTTGCACTCTAATAATAAAATAATATTATTTTAAATGGTATTTAACGCCTAGCTGTTGTAATGGTGGTAATGAAAAGAACTAACTAGAACATTATTATATATGTTTTTCAAATATTTTTACTTTTATCTAATAAATTTCAGAGTCTTAAAATGTGAATGTATCCAATTTTAAGCGTAAATATTCTAATATTATTTAAAAGTTCGATTAACCGCCTTTTGATGGAGAACCCTTTTTAAATCCACTTTTTTCCAATTTTATATGTTATATTAGGCTAAATAAAATCCTTCTTTAGAATCGGGATATCAAAATTTACTTTGTGTAGGTTTTTGTTATTTTTTGATAATGTCCATTTTTAATGAATTAATGAAAAATGTTGTATTTTAATTCAAAACCTCTTTTTAATATAATTTATTTATATGACTAGATCATATTTTGAATTGGTGATAAAGTGAAATTATAATATATTTTTACCATTTAATCAAATAGTGTTCATTGGAATTAATTTCACATCGAAATTGCACTTAAACTAGTGTCAATCTTTTAATAGATATTGTTTCTTAAAAACACGCTATTTGTTTTGACAACGGGAATTAATTATTAAATTAATTAATGAAAACTATAGGTTTTGAATTTTTAAAATAGACATCATTTTTAAATTCGGAATATCAAATATATCTTAGGGTGAATTTTTGGTATTTTTCCGAAAAACTTCAATTTTTGATGAATAGTGAAACCACTAAGTGGTAGTTAAAAAACTGATTTTTCATTTAAATGAAACATTACCACTTTTGTGATTTGAATTTCAAAAATCTGACATACATGGATATCATTAGGATGTAAAATGTGGTTCAATGGGATTAAAATAATTTTTTTGGTGAATAGTAACTTTTAAGTTTTATTGATCGTGATTAAAGGTAATTAGTGTAATTTAAGGTAAAGATAATGTTATAATAATATGAAATGACATTGACACATGTCCTACCCTTATTTGATGAGTCATGGCCGACCAAGACAATCCATGGGTCAACTTGGGGACCCCATGGAGCCACTTTGGTAGGAAAATGACATTAATAACTTTTTATTTAAAGTTTTAATAAAAATGTCACAAACATGTATTATTTTACTAAAAAAATTACATGGGGTTATACGAGTCATATTTTTGACCCTAAATATTCATTATAAATATAAAAATATTTCCTACATCATGATATTTTTTTATAATTTTTAGACAGTAAATAAATTTATTTATTTATGACACCATGATGATGCAGTGATTACCTCATTAATGAACGATTTAAATAAAATGAAACGATAAGGTAAAATATAATACTTACACTTGTGAAAAACCTATTTTATGGATTTATTTCGAACCCTTATCACCTTACCCTCGAAATATATAATTTTGGGACCTTTAATATCCAAAAAAAAATATAATAATGTAACTTTTCAAGGCATTCCAAGAGTTCCCCTCCTCCCTCTTATAAAAGGCCCCCACCTCTACCTCATTACCAACACCTCTCAAGCCTTTGGCTTGACCAAAATCTTCTCATTTTATCTCTTCACATCCCTATCTTCATCTGAGAAGCCTTACCTTAGGTTGAAATCTCTTCAAGAAACCCTTTTGGTTCAAACGAAGAAGAGTTACCCGATTTAAAGGTAATGTCTTCACTTGGGTTTTTTGTTTTATTTTACTTCTCCAACCCCCTAAACTCTTTTCATCCCTTTCTTTTGTAACAAAAAAATTATCTTCAATATACTATGATATTTTTATGTGAAGGATTCAAGCTACACTTACACATACCTTCGTCTAATGGTTAAAGAACATACTGTTTCGGTGGATGGTGAATTTCTTCTTCACAAAACGATGATTGTTCAATCTTCTTTTAACACCTTTAATGGTGGACATTAAGATGTCACTCTATTTATATATGATATATATTATTTTTATTTTTTCCTTATGCTTCTTTATTTTTCATTTATGTCATTCCTTTATGGTTTCCATTCTTGGTAAACACGACATCTTCATTTTAGGAAGTGCGGACTACCGCCCCCGCAAATTGATTTGATTCATTAATGCCATATGTGGGACGTATAAAGGATGGAATTAATGATATTATATATGATATTATACTGGAATTATAATATACCTCTATATAATTATTATTTCATTCCATTAAATATGAAATATAAATGAATGTACCGTTCATGCGTACGTACGGCTTACCGTCTCCATGAAGGGTGCATTTAATTTCTTACCTCTAAATGTTATGTAATATTATAAATTCATGTATATAATGGATATATATTATATATATTATATCTACATCATTAATATAATTCTGGATATAATGGATATTTTATGACATGAACAGCATGTAATTATAAGAAGTTTATTTTTGACTCAAGTACCAATGATCGACAAAACGACCGTTGTTAACTTAAATAATTACATAATGTTCAATAAATGGTAATAAATGATATAAAAGAAACAATGAACTTAAAAAATGTTCTTAAGAAAGTATAAATTAACTCTAGTTTATTATTCAGGAGGTTAGAGAATGATCGAGTCAAGCCGGACACGAGGTAAGGGATCTTACCTCTCTATTTCTTTTTAAGTACTCTCATTTATGTCATTTATTTTAAGCTCATCTTTCTAATGTTTGTGGATGTTATTTTTTAATCTATACTTTTTATGTTCATATTATGAGAGACCCTATTTTATCTCATAAATCCATTTTTGGATGTTTTTAGTGGAGTCGTTAGGCTGGTGAGTTTTCGTAAGGGATTTTTCATCTCACTTTTATTCATGTGGGATTTATGCTACATTTGCCACCATTTCCTTTGAGTGGTGTATGTAATGCCCATTATTCTAATATTTTTGTAATATACCTTCTTTTATTATTATTTAAATCAATGTTTTATAGTCCTTGTTTCATGGGGTGTACGTTTCGAAAGTTACCCATGTGGGTAAGGGAACCTTTCACCCTCCTCTTTTTAAAAGACTTCTTTTGTTAGGTATTTTAATTTACATCTTATTATGTTGGGATATGTTCTTCTATATCCTTATTTATTTAAAATTTATTTAAAAGTGATGAGATTCCCTTTTTGTCTCATCAAATATTTTTCTAAATTTTAAAGTGACGTCGTTAGGCTGCCGAATTTTTACAAGGGAACTTCTTAACCCAATTTCGATTTCTTTGGGTTCAACTTGTAGTTATTGAATATGTCATCATATGAATATGTGTGAATGACCTATGGTTGTTTTAAAATTAATATACACATATATTAGGTGTATTTATATTTGTCACATATAATTATGGGATTGATTTATCCTTAATTTAAAGATACCTTATTTACAAGGGATTTTATCTCATTTTACTTTTCTATTGAGACTTCATTGTTATTATGCACCAATTCACTCTTATATGGTGTATATCCTGTCCTTTGGCATATTATATCATGAATTCATTTATTCTCATTATATTATAATGTTCTGATTAAATGTTATTCCTCAATTATTTTTATTCAAGTTTCTCTCATTTTGTTAAATACTCTTTAACTAAAATATTGTTTTAAATGTTTTAATGATTTATTCTTATAAATATTTCTCAATAATATCCATGTTTTCAAAATAGTTTTTAAGGATTTGTTTATATGCATATTAATGGTTTAAAATGTTAAAAGCTTCAAAGTGGTATAGGACTTCATCTCAATCTCCCTTCATTGAGGCATATTTTGTTTTATACACAACTTTCTTTTATACAGTGTATAAATCCCTTTGACTTTTACATTTATTCAAAATGAATCTTTTTATACGAAGCATTTTACTAAATGAAAAAAGTGAATGTTTTTGTCGTACGTATGCGGCGACAACGAATTCTCTGCCGCCGTGACCATTATTTGAGTTCTGGCTTCCTCTACAAGCCATAACTTTTTTTTAAATGATAAATAAATACCATGTTTTACATTTCTTTTATTTTTGTATTGAAAATTGTTTTGATAGTGTTTTTATTATATCAATGTGTTATTGATATCTTGTGATTGAAATATGGAAATGTAATGTTTCCTTTATGCATGTTTTATATGAAACGATTGTGTTATGGTTCTTGGGCATTGTTTATGAAGACAGGTGGTTCCATGATAAACTAAGGGCAGGTGAGCCCGATATATCTCTTCAATGCATTGGGTAAAGCAAAGGGGTTAAACGCTAATGTTTCTCCGAAGAGATTTAGGGAATATACTGTTGTGGTTATTCCAAACGTAACCATGGGGGTTACTCCCTGCGTAAGAATGTTATGAATGCCTCAAGTTACCTTTACGTCTTATGATTTCTATGAGTTATTCCTAAATTTATGATTTAATGAGGTATGTTAAATTGATTATGTTTTATGAGAAAATTATGATTTCATTGATTCTTATGTATACATGGACTAATGTTTTCTCTTCGTATTGTTATAACCCTTACTGAGCTTTTTATGCTCATCCCAAGTTTTTTTGAAATGTTTTTCATAGGACATAAAGTGGAATAGGGTCAAGGATGGGATCAAGGAAATGTTATGCGGTCTAAAACAAGGAACTAGACATGACTCTTTTGTTCAAGAGTTTTTATTTTTCGAAAAAAAATGGAAAATGAGTAGATGTGCCTACTTTGTAATCTTTGAGATGTAATAGTTATGTCCTAATTATCTAAAACTCTAAACCTGAAAATATCCTCAATGTGAATTATTCATTTAATTCATGATTATGTAATGTTTTAAGGTCGGGTCCTTATAGTTGGTATCAAAGGTCGGTTTAGATAACTTTAGAGGTTAGAGTGTTGTTTAAGCATAAGTGACAGGTTGTGTATAACCACAATGTTATTATATTAGATAGTGTAATTGTTATTTATGAAAGTTGTAATGAGTTTGAGATAACTTGGATAATTATATCTTAGTTTTTATCTTCCTCTTTAGTACTTGATGATTTTTTTGATATACTCACACTGACCTTTTTTGTTTTAGTAAATGGATGGATCTAGAATAAACCAAAGTGACAATGGGTTTGAAGGAAACTGTAGTGGTTCTCTAATTAAGAGACTGGATGAAATGGGGGATTCAATGAGAAATCTCGTGGTTATTCTAAACCAAATATCAGGAGTCAGGATCAACCACGTGAACCTTGGTGAGTTCTCTAATGCATCATGTACGAGAGAACCAACTCGATGTGGAAGTTCAGGTAATAATTATAAAGGAAACCATTAGGGTTTATATGATCCTTACTTTTGAGGTAATTATGGGTTACTATATGATGGAAGATGAAAGGCATGAGGTTAAATTGAGGTTAAATTATGTTATAGTTATTTTTGAAGATTTTATCTCATTTTGTGGAATGTTATAATAATTATGTAGTTTTGAAAAAAGGACAACACGTAGACCATGTGACAACCTGTCGCGTCAGACGAAGATGCGGGAATTGAACCCACAACCAAAGTGCGACTTGTATTTATTGCCTACCACTGAACTACGAGAAGTCCCTGGTTAGTTTGACTAATTCCTTTTAGTTAGATGATCTTATAAATCTATAATATGTTGATTTTGGTTTATCTATGGAAATTATTAACCTATCATAGAGGAAATGTGATTAGTTTAATTACTTTTTAGTATGAGACTTTAAGAGTAACTGATGATTGGAGATAAATGTTAAGGTTTATCTTGGAAGACTATGTGATTAAATCCTTCAGAGATTTGGGATTAAATCTTAGTTTTTATTACTTTGAAGAATTTTATGGATATATGTTTATTGAATGGTCTTTGTTGAACTTTGGGTATTGTTTGAAAAATTTTGGAGATTAAGAATAGATTTTTTTATAAAGGATCATCCTTTTTGGGTATTATCTGATCTTGTACTAACCTTTTTGGTTTAGGTTTTGGTTTTGGTCTAAAGACATGGGAATTATATAGTTCTCTTTTGTGGATTAGGTGATTCTTTAGAAGTTGATTATAGTGCTCTTAATGTGAACAAGTTATCCTAAATACTCGTCTTTTAGAGAAAATATGAGTTTGTGTAAGAAATCTAGAAAAAGTTGAAAGTCAACATGACAATTAAGTATGTTTCCTTATGTTTTAGTTAATCATATAAATAAATCCTCAATGAAAATTAATTTAAAACAAAAATGTTGTCGGTTAACTTTTCCTACTTGGGAATCAAATACCGTTAAACCCATCACAAGTTTGTGATTTTTTTGTGGTTAAATTTCTCATAAACATGTTTTCTATCACTCACCATTAGAACATGACCCTTTTTTATCTTCCATATCCAATTTTTCATGGAATCCTAGTATGGATTAACTCGTGTGATCTTTGTACTTTGATTTCTTTATTTTAAAGTGATAGTTTTACCGACTCTTATTCCGATGTGAGACTTTCAATGAAGTTTCTGAGCCCAATTTTAAAATTGAAAGGACGCAATTCAAAAAAGTGGGGAAGGATGTAACACCCCAGGTAAATAAAGAATATGAAATTTTTATATTTATCCATATTTTTGAATAAAATGTTAATATTAATTTAAAGGGAACTCTATGCTCGATGGCGTACCTAATACGCAACAACGAGTTTCTTGGAAATATTACATTGCACTCTAATAATAAAATAATATTATTTTAAATGTTAGTTAAAGCCTAACCGTTGTAATGGAGGGAATTAAAATAACTAACTAAAAATTATTATATATGTTTTTCAAATATTTTTACTTTTACCCAATAAATGTTAGAGGCTTAAAATGCGAATGAATCCAATTTTATGTGTAAATATTCTAATATTCTTTAAAAGGTCGATTAGCCACCTTTTGATGGCGAACCCTTTTTAAATCCATTGGTTGACAATTTTATATGTTATATTGGACCAAATAAAATTTTTCTTTAGAATCAGGAAATCAAAATTTACTTTGTGTCGGTGTTTGTTATTTTTTTTGATAAAGTCCATTTTTAATGAATAAGTGAAAAATGTTGTATTTTAATTCAAAAAATCTTTTTAATCTAATTTATTTATATGATTATATCATCTTTTGAATTGGTTTAAAAGTGATATTAGAATATATTTTTACCATTTAATCCAATGGTGGTCATTGGAATTAATTTCACTTTGAAATTGGACTTAAACTAGTGTCAATCTTTTAATAGATATTATTTCTTAAAAACACGCTATTTGTTTTGACAGCGGGAATTAATTATTAAATTAATTAATGAAACTTATATGTTTTTAATTTTTTAAAATAGAAATCATTTTTGAATTCGGAATATCAAATATAGATTAGGGTGAAATTTTGGTATTTTTCCAAAAAACTTCAATTTTTGATGAATAGTGAAACCACTAAAAGGTAGTTAAAAAACTGATTTTCCATTTAAATGAAACCTTACCACTTCTGTGATTTGAATTTCAAAAATCCAACATATATGGTTGTCATTAGGATGTAAAATGTGGTTCAATGGGATTAAAATAATTTTTTGGTGATCAGTAACTTTTAAGTTTTATTAATCGCGATTAAAGGTAATTAGTGTAATTTAAGGTAAAGATAATGTTATAATAATATCAAATGACCTTGAAACATGTCCTACCCTTATTTTATGATTCATGGCCGACCAAGACAATCCATGGGTCATCTTGGGGACCCCATGGATCCAATTTGGTAGGAAAGTGATATTAAAAACTGTTTATTTAAAGTTATAATAAAAATGTCAGAAACATGTATTGTTTTACTAAAACAATTTTTACATGGGGTTATTCAAGTCATATTTTCTACTATAAATATTAATTATAAAGCTAAAAATATTTCATACATCATGATTTTTTTTATAATTTTTAGACATTAAATAAATAAATTTATTTATGACACCATGATAATGCAGTGATTACCTCATTATTGAATGATTTAAATAAAATGAGAAGAAAAGGTAAAATATAAGACTTACACATGTCAAAAACATATTGTATGGGTGGATTTCGAACCCTTATCACCTTACCCTAGAAATATATAATTTTCGGACCTTTAATATCTGAAAATAATTTTATAATAAAGTAACTTTTCAAGACATTCCAAGAGTTCCCCTCCTCCCTCTAATAAAAGGCCCCCACCTCTACCTCCTTACCCACACCTATCAAGCCTTTGGGTCGGCCAAAATCTGCTCATTTTATCTCTCCACATCCCTCTATTCATACTAGAAGCCTTACCATAGGAAGAAATCTCTTCAAGAAAACCTTTTGGTTCAAACCAAGAGGAGTTACCCGATTTAAAGGTAATGTCTTCACTTGTGTTCTTTTGTTTTATTTTTCTTCTCCAACCCCCTAAACTCTTTTTATCCCTTTATATTGTAACAAAAATAGTATATTTAATACACTAGGACGTTTTTATCTGACTGATTCGATATAAACTTACACACACCTTCACCTAATGGTTAAAGACCATAATGTTTCTGTGGATGGTGAATTTCTCCCTCACGAAACGATGATTGTTCAATCTTCTTTTATCACCTTTCATGGTGGCCATTAAGATGTCACTCTATTTATATATGATATATATTATGTTTATGTTTACCTTATGCTTTTGTATTTTTCATTTATTATGTACCTTTATGGTTTCCATTATGGGTAAACGTGATATCTTCATTTTAGGAAGTGCGGACTACCGCCCCCTAAAAGTGATTTGATTCATTAATGACATATGTGGGACGTATAAAGGATGGAGTTAATGATATTATATATGATATTATACTGGAATTATAATATACCTCTATATATTTATTATTTCATTCCATTAAATATGAAATATAAATGAAAGTAGCATTCATGCGTACATACGGCTTACCGTCTCCATGAATGGTGCATCTCATTTCTTATCTCTAAATGTTATAAAATATTATAAATGAATTTATATAATGGATATATATGATTTATATGATATCTAAATCATGAATATAATTTTTGATATATTTTATATTTTACCACATGAACAACTTGTAATTATAAGAAGTTTATTATTGACTCAAGTACCAATGATCGACAAAAAGACCATTATTAACTTAAATAATTACATAATGTACATAAAATGGTAATAAATGATATAAAAGTAATAATTAACTTATAAAAGGTTCTTAATTAAGTATAAATTAACTCTAGTTTATTATTCAGAATATTAAAGAAAGATCGAGTCAAGTCGGACACAAGGTAAGGGATCCTACCTCTCTTTCTTTTTAAGTACTCTCCTTTATATCATTTCATTTAATCTCATCTTTCTTATGTTTGGGTATGTTCTTTTATATTCTGTACTTTTTATGTTCATATTATGAGACACCCTATTTGATCTCATAAATCCATTTTTGGATGTTTTAAGTGGCTTTGTTAGGCTGGCGAGTTTTTGTAAGGGATTTTTCATCTCACTTTTATTCCCATGGTATTTATGCAACATTTGCCACCATTTCCTTTTAGTGGTGTATGTAATTCCCATTATTCTACTCTTTTTTCAATATAATTTAGTTTAGGAGTATTTAAATCAATTTTTTATAGTCCTTATTTCATGGGGTGTACGTTTCAAAAGTTACCCAAGTCGGTAAGGGAACCTTTCACCCTCCTCTTTTTAAAAGACTTCTTTTGTTAGGTATTTTAATTTACATTTTATTATGTTGGGATATTTTATTCTATATCCTTATTGATGTAAAATTTATTTCCAAGTGATGAGATACCCTTTTTTCTCATCAACTTGTTTTCTAAATTTTAAAGCTACATCGTTAGGCTGTCGAATTTTTACAAGGGAACTTCTTAACCAAATTTCGATTTCTTTGGGTTCAACTTGTAGTTATTGAATATGTCATCCTATGAATATTTGTGAATGACCTATGTTTGTTTTACACTTAATATCCACTTATATTAGTTGTATTTATATTTTTCACACAGAATTATGATATTGATTTATCCCTAATTTAAGGATACCTTCTTTATAAGGGATTTCATCTCATTTTACATTTCTATTGAGACTTCATTATTGTTATGCACCAATTCACTCTTGTATGGTGTATATACTGCCATTTGGAATATTATATCATGAATCCCTTTATTCTCATGATATTATAATGTTCTGACTGAATGTTATTCCTCAATTATTTGTATTCAAGTGTCTCTCATTTTGTTAAAAACTTTTTAACTAAAATATCATTTTAAATGTTTTAATAATTTATTCTTATAAATATTTCTCCTTAATATCAATGATTTCAAAATGGTTTTGAAGGATTTATTTATATGGATATTAATGGTTTAAAATGTTAAAAGCTCCAAATTGGTATAGGACTTCGTCTCAATCTCCTTTCATTGAGGCATATTTTGATTTTTACACAGCTTTCTTTTATACGATGTATAAACCCCTTTGACCTTTACGTTTATTCAAAAGGAATCTTTTTATATGAAGAATTTTACTAAATTACAAAAGGGAATGTTTTTTTCGTAATTATGCGGCGACAATGACTTCTCTGCCGCCATGACCATTTTTTGAGTTTCGACTTCCTCTACAAGCCATAACTTTTTTTAAAATGAAAAATAAATACCATGTTTTACTTTTCTTTTATTTTGGTATTGAAAATGGTTTTGATAATGTTTTTATTATATAAATGTGTTATTGATATCTTGTGATTGAAATGTGGAAATTTTATGTTTCCTTTATGCATGTTTTATGTGATACGATTATGTTATGGTTATTGGGCATTGTTTATGAAGACGGGTGGTTCTGTGATAAACTAAGGGCGGGTGAGCCCGATATAGCTCTCCAGTGCATTGGGTAACGCGAAGGGGTTAAACACTAAAGTTTCTCCGAAGATATTTAGGTAATATATTGTGGTCGGTATTCCAAACATAACCATGAGGGTTACTCCCTACGTATGAATGTTATGAATGCCTAAAGTTACCTTTATGTCTTATGATTTCTATGAGTTATTCCTAAATCATATAATTTAATGAGGTATGTTAAAGTGCTTATGTTTTGTGATTAAAGTTTGATTTCATTGATTATTATGTATACATGGACTAATGTTTTCTCTACGTATTGTTATAACCCTTATTGAGCTTTTTATGCTCATCCCGAGTTTTTTTGAAATGATTTTCACATGACATAAAGTGGAATATGGTCAAGGATGGGATCAAGGAAATGTTATGTTGTCTAAAACAAGTAACTAGACATGACTCTTTTGTTCAAAAGTTTTTATTTTGTGAAAAAAAATGGAAACTGAGTAGATGTGCTTAATTTGTAATCTTTGAGATGTAATAGTTATGTCTTAATTCTCTAAAACTCTAAACCTAAAAAGATCCTCAATGTGAATTATTCATCTAATTCATGATTATGTAAGGTTTTAAGGTCGGGTCCTTATAGTATTATCTGAATATTGAATTTTATATACTCCCTACTATTTTAAAATACATATTATTTGTTTCTTAGACATAATATAAGAACAAATTCATTTTTTCAGATAAATGGAGTATTTTTTTTAAAATGTAATTTTACCGCCTTTCAATGGAGAATTTTTTTATAAAACCAATATATTGTAATTTTATATATTCAATTTAATGAAATTAAATTATTCTTTAGAATAAGGATATAAAAAATTAGTTTGTATAAATTTTTGAAACTTTTCTGAAAACATTCATATTTTGATGACTAGTGAAAATTACCAAATTTTAATTGAAAACATATTTTTTAATCAAAATAATTTATAGTGTATAATTATAAATTGGAGTGGTTTTAAAGTATCATTAAATTATATTTTATCATTTAATATAATTTATGTCATTAAGTGTAATTTCACATTTATACTGTAAATAAACAAGTGTCAATATTTTGATAGTTATTATTTCATAAAAACATGCTTTTGGTTTTGACAATGAGAATTAATTTATACCACTTATGTGTTTTGAATTTGGAAAAATGGATTCTATATTTGGAATCAAGAGGTCTAAATTTTGTAAATAGGTTACTTTTATTTTTATAAATTATGAATATTTACTTCAGTAAATATTTTATTTACCATGGTGGAAGGGTAAATCTAGTAAATAAGGGTAAACCAATATTATTATAAGAATATTAAATTACCCTAATATGTATCCTATTCTTATTTTTTGAAACATTTTCTACCATGGGAATCCTTGGTTGATTTTGGGACTACATGGTGCAACATGAGAATGATAATGATACTTTATATTAATTTATAAAGTAAAGACAAAAATGACATAAACATATATCTTTTAGTAAAACAATTTTTATATGGGGTTATATAAGTTATCTTTTCAACTATAAATATTAATTTGAAATATAAATTTATTTCCTATGCAATTGTATTTTTTTGATAATTTTTAATCATAAAATAAATAAAATTAGTTATGACAAAATAAGGATGTAGTGTTTACCTCATTAATGAATGATTTAAATAAATGAAATTATAAAAATTAAAACAATATCCAAAACATGTAAAATTCTTATTGGGTGATTTTATTTCGAACATTAGTCACCTTATATTCTACTTTAAAGAGTTTTGTACCTTTAGAAACCATAAATCATTATATAATAAAATAATATTTCAAAACATTATTAAAGAGCCCCTCCTCCCCTTTATAAAAAGACCTCAGCTCTAACCTATTTCTTACACCTCTCAAGCCCCTTGGCTCATCCAACCTCAGCGCAGTTAATCCCCATGCATCCCTATATTCCTCTTACATGCCTTAACTTTGGTAGAAGTTACTTCAATGGAACCTTTTGGTTCAAACCAGAGGGAGTTTCCCAATTTAAAGGAAACATCTCCTCTTTAGTTATTTTCTTTTATTTTACTTCTCAAATCCCCTAAAATCACTTTATTCCTTTATTTTATAACAACACCAATATCCTAAATATACTATGATGTGTTTATGAGATGGATTTGAACTACACTTACACACACCTCCATCTAATGGGTATAGAACATAATGTTTCTATGGAAGGTGAACTACTGCCTCCCAAAATTATGATTGTTCAATATTCTATTACAACCTCTTATGGTGGCCATTATGATGGCACTATAATTGTATATGATAATTATGTTATTAATTTTAGCTATAATATTCTATAATTCTCATTCCCCGATGGTAGTGGCAAGATAGGATAATTGACTAATCTTCAATTAAGTTCTTTAAAACATTCTTCACAATATTTTTTATATAAAAAAAATTAACCCTTTATGTGTGAGCTTGGTTAATAGGTTATCCAATCAGGAAAAATTCTGGAAAAATGGCGATAATAACCTGCTAAACCAATAAAACATTGTACCTCAATTATACTCCTCAGTGTTGTCCATTCTTGTATTACTCTTGTCTTAGAAGGATCAATATAGATTCTATCCTTAGAGATAATATGAACATAAAAATAAATCTCCTAAATCCATAATTCACACTTACTAAACATCCCATATAATCCATTTATTCTATGAGTCTTTAGAATAGTGTTCATGTGGTTTTCATGATCTTATTAGCTTTTGGAGTATACCATGATTTCATTAATAAATATCACTACAATATCATCATGATATTCCATAAAAAATCAATTCATTATATAATTGAAAACATAGGGTTATTTAGTTAGTTTAAAAGGAATTACTTTAAAATCATAATGCCCATACCCGGTATGAAATGCTTCCTTTATAATGTCTTCCTTCTTAACGCACAACAGATGATATCCCGATCGAAGGTCAATATTTGAAAAATATTGAGCTCCGTGAATTTGATTGAATAAATCATCAATGTGAGGTAGGGGAAACTTTTTCGTTATTTTTATATCATTGATCTCCCTATAGTCAATGCACAACCGCATAGATCCATCTGTCTTGTTAACAAAAAGAATGGGTGCTCCCCATATAGAGACACTACGGTGAATAAATCCAATATTATGCAATTACTATAGATGTTTCTTTAGTCCCATTAATTCATCAGTGGTCATTATATAATGGGTCATTGATATGGGACTTTAACCAAAAATTAAATCAAGGGAAATCTCAATTTCTCATTTTATAGGTTGTCTAGGTAAGTCCTCTAGAAACACCTCAAAAAATTCATACACAATAAGTACATACTCTATTTGAACATTCCTTTCCTCACTAATAGGTATTTCACTCTCTTCCTCCCCAATAATAGAATTTAATAGAGCTACTTGGGGTGTATCTAGATGAAAATCAGATGGTGATGTTTCATCTCTAATGATAAGCTACACCTTATCATTATCAAAAATTGTAACCTACTTCTTCTTATAATAAATTTGTGCATCATGGTCAAAAATCCAATCCATACCAACAATTATATCAAATTCAATCATGGGTATGATGATAATATTAGCATATAAAGAACATTTATTTGTCATAATGGTATCTGATTCACAAAACGTTATTGCAATGATACTTCCCTTATGTGTTTTTATTGAAAAACCCATTGTTAAATCAAATTTGAAATATCTAATTTTCATTAAAAACTAAGAATATATGAAACAATGTGATGATCTAGAATCAAATAATTCATTGTCTAAATTAGAGGAAATGATTAATGTACATGCCACCATGTCATTAGGATCTTCAACCACAGTTGTAGTGATCGCATAAGCTTGGACTTTCTCCCTTGGCCTTTTCTAAGGTATGTTTCCTTGGCCCTTAGGACATTAATTTGCACAATTCCCCATTTCTCTAAAATTGTAACATTCAACATTGAAAACCTATTTCCCTTGCAATAATGAGATTGGTGGACTTTTTCTCCACACTTACAACTAACTCCCATCCCCTTTAGACAAGTACCAGGGTGTTTCTTCCCCCATTTAATGCAGGATAGAAATTAAAAATTCCCCTTCTTCCCCTTATTTCCATTTTGAGAGTGTTCAATAGATCTCTTCTTCTCTTTATTTGCATTAAATTCTTAAGACATAGAGAAAACTTTTTATGTCTTGATAGCACATGTGACTATACCTTCATACGATGAGATAGATTGTGAGACTAGTTCTCATCGAAGAAATGGTTTTAACCCAGCGAAGAATCAATCAATATTACTCCTTGGTTTATGTATGTAACTAGCATCATGCCTTTATAACAGTGTAAAGTTTTCCTCATACTTTCTGTCATTCTCATACTCCTTTTTCCTTAGACTCATAAATTGTCTTTCCATATCCACTTGATGGTCATGAGGAAAGTATTTTTCTAATAAAATCTCTTTAAACTCCCTCCATTCCATGTTTGATACTTCTTTATCATCATTTGTGTATTGAATTAATAACCACTATTGATCTAAATCTTATGTGAGGTGATAAAATTCCATGAAAACTTTTTCCCTTTTGTTATACCCCAAAGCATGAAATATTTTCTCTAAGGAACTTATCCATTTTTCAGCTTCAAATGGATTTTTTGTCCCATTGAATTTTTGTGGATGTTTCCTCATCAATCGGTCTAACATTGATCCTCCACATTGTGGACCATGGTTTTCCATATGGTTATGGTTATTATTCATAACATGAGTGAGTTTTCCTAGTATGGTTATAAGTTGTTTAGCACTAGTTTCAGTACCAACTCCACTATAATTATCTTCATTTGGATGTAAATCCTGACATGGATTATGTGTGTTGATTTGGTTTCCATTCCTTCTACTAGGAACTATTTATAAACAATTCCATACACTAGATTAGTTTATGAATCGCAATACAAAATTCAAAACTAGTAAAATACCTAATAAAAATTGAACAGTTTATGTATATAATCCATAATCATAAAAATGTATTCTTTGAGGAAGTATTTACTCATAAATTCTTCATAATGGATTGTAAATAAAATGTTAATTAACTTAAGCATATTCCCTGACAGTGTCGTAACTAAGAGTGCAGCAAGGCCCATTTTCGTGCACCAGTTATCATTCGAGTCTAGCTCAAAGTGGTGTTTTTGTTTTTTACCCCAAGATACATCTATTCTAGATCCACCTCTACCATCTCGTATCCATAAATGGATGTATTTTTTGTAAAAATCAAAAAAAAACTCTACATAACCAATTTTCTAGGAAGTTATTCTATATTAATCCTCAAAGACTATCTTATGGTTATATTCTCTAATCAGAGTTTTTCTAAACCTAGTTTCCATATTTTGTACTAAACTTCCTATGAGACCAACTATAATGCCCTGATCCCAGTTACCAAGAGTTGTTGCATTATTACATAACATTGGTATGATCACAAAAGCTCAAGTCTCGAAAGACTGATTAGTTTAGTAGCCTTAGAAGTACTAGATACATAAAAAAGATTTACATTACATTATGAAATGAAAAACAACAACATTGTTCCCACTTTTAACACACTCATATCCCATATACTATCCCTAAAAGTAAATCATAATATACTTCTTCACATCGTGGTAAAAAGAAATCATAAGAATGGAATGAGATTAGATGCTCAATAAGGATAAAAATATAACAAAAACTATTATAAATCTGCATAAAAATATAAAGCAATGTATTAGACTAAAACACAAGACTTTTAAACTTAAACTTAAGAATAATATGGAAATGTTAAATCAAATAATTCCATTTACTTATTTAAAAGGATATTCTACTAGATAAATAATCACATGTAATATCAATTACTAATTTCATAATGAAGGACTGCATAATGTCATACATCATAACCACATAGTTAAGGCCCCATTCCAAGAATAAAAATAAATCTTTTATCAAGGCCTTTTTCCAATCACTAATTTTTCTAATGAGAACTACCGATGCATCGAGGGGCTATAGCAGGACCCACCGGTCACTTACTAAGTCCAATTCATTCCTCGTATGAAAAGATTGAAACATAATATAAACATTTGTATTAAAACTAGCATTCAAAATATTAGTACATTAAATAGAAACCATAAATTATATAAAAATAGAACATTCATAGTCAAAAAATTTACAAACCGTTCAATAAAATATGGAATATTTTATCATAATAAATCAACTTCAAACAAACGTAAAATCAAACAAAGGATGTGGACATAGGTGAAATCAAAACTAATTGATAGAAATGTCTATTTATTTTTTTAAATCATTTAAAAGTCATGTAATTATAGAATAAAACGTTTATTCTGAAAATATTCCTATAATATTGAAAGGGAAGCTTGGAAGTTGTTATAATAGCTGAAAATAACTACACTCGCCGTATAAGTTAAAAATATATTCTTTCCTAAATTTGTCGAAAATATCATAAAGTACCTTGTTTGGAAAATGATGGAAGGATTACTTTGAAACCATTTTATAAAAAGTAAAAATAGGGTATAAATAAAATTAACCCATAGTCTAGTAAATAGTAAAAATCTTTTGAAATACATTTGTAATAAACATGGATTTGGATAATAAAGAGTTCCCAGTAGATACTTCCGTATAAACTACCTCAGATAAAAAAGAGATTGTAAAATTAACCATTACTTGTAATTTTCCTTAGTAAGGGTAGGTTAAACTCTTATATAATTCTGAAATCATTGTTATAAAATTATATCAAAAACACATAAATAAATATTATATCATATATGATCTTCTAATATTTCATTGTTAATGATATTTCAGTAGTATCATTGTATTTGGTGTTAACTGATTCATTTTACTTTATATGTTTTGTTACGTAAGTCATGATTATTATAGATTGTATGTATTTTATTCAAATACAGAATTATATTAAGTTCTTAAATGTTATTTTTAGTCATCAAATAACAATTATTCTTGAATGCTTACGATGGGAAATGAAATCTCATCATGTCGTGGAGACGGTAAGTTGTACGTACGCACAGGTGACAATATCATTATATTAGTCATGAAATAGTATATAATTGGATGGTATATTATATATAAAGAATAATTAACATATTATATTTTTTATTTACATTATTTATTCTCATTATTATACCCATATAAATAAATAATTATTGAATAAAAAACTACAACACAGTGTGGAGACGATAATCCGTACGTACACACATATTGTGACTTGGTCATTCATAGGATGGATAGTATAATGGATATGGTTGTATCATATTTATAATAACATCTCAATATTTATAATTTATTGGAGTAATTATTTTAGTATGTCAAAAACAATGAAAGATGAAATGGAAGAAGAAAAGAACATTGAAAGAGGTGATGAAATAATTACCTTTTCTTCGGGTTCTTCTTTTGATTTTGAAAAAAAGGGCTCCTTAGGTTGTATTTATGATCAAATTAAATCCTCTAGGTTTAATTGA
Source organism: Viscum album (assembly GCA_963277665.1). Taxonomy (NCBI): domain Eukaryota; kingdom Viridiplantae; phylum Streptophyta; class Magnoliopsida; order Santalales; family Viscaceae; genus Viscum; species Viscum album. The sequence goes on from OY728127.1 coordinate 1,719,462,432, forward strand.
TGTAATATTGGAGGATATTATAGCAGTGTTTTCCTAATACAAAAGGCTTTTGAGGTGTGAAATTAATAAAATGGAATGTACCCAATTATAAGAGAAGTGAGGGGCACTTTAGGAAGAGCTTGAAATATTATTTTATTATAAAATAATTTTCTGTTTATAACAGATCCAAATAGATTTATTTTGAGGATAAGTTGTTTATGGGTAGAAAAAAAAATCAACCAATATTTTTTAGACAAGTTTAGGTCACCATATTATCCTTATATTTAATATTTAACTCTTTGTTAAATAGTTTAACATTTAACATGTCTTCTTGTATTTTTATATTACATGGTTAATAAACATACTATAAAATTCCAAAATAACCATAAGTCATTAAATAATTACTTATATATCATTATATAACTCCTTTAACTGATCCTTTATTTTTAATACTGTTATATAATTTAATAAAATAGTATTTGTTTCAAAAACTAATTTATGTCAATTTTGACTCTACATAGTACTTGGTTTTTTTGAAACACATAATAATCTGATTTCTTGGGAAAAAAATTATTCAATAAACCCTAACATGTCATATTATCCTGTAAAATTAGTGTAATGCATCAGAAGTCTCAATTTATATTTATTTCTATATTTATAGTATCAATTATTTTAATCTTTCATTAATAAGGTAATTATTGCATCATCATTGTGTCATAAATAAATTTAATTATTTAATGTCTAAAAATTATAAATAAAATTCCATTATGTATTAAATATTTTTATATTTATAATTAATATTTATATAGAACTTTATCTTATGTATATACTAATATTAAAAATTATTTAGTTATTAAAATTTGAATTTAACACTTAAATCTTCTTTAAATAAAAAATAATAAATGACCTAATCTGATCCAAGTGGATCAAAAAGGATCATATTTTTGTCCTAAGGTTGATTTGGGACGAAATATACTTATCCAATAGAATTAGTACATGTTTTGGGGTAATTATAATATCATTTTTACCATCAATTGCCATATTAAATATTAACTGTTGTAAATAAAATTCAAAAGATACTATTCATCTAAAACTATTTTCATCCTATTGAACTAAATTTTACATAATGTTATCAATCAATTCATTCTAATTTTTTAAATTCAATTCACATAAGTGGTAGAGTTACATTTTATGCAAATTTGCAAATGTGCCTAGAAGGTGGGTAAATGGCGTTAAATATTTCAATATAATTTTATATATCTAATCTAAATATAAAATTAATCCAATGAATTAAATGGAACATATTTTAGTATTATTTATCTTTTTTGTCTTAAAATAAATTTAAATAAAATAAAAAATTATTTATATAAAAAGTCAATTTTAAATAATAATGCAGTGTTTTTCACTATTCATTAAAAATTGAACATTTTTAGAAAAATAGCTAAAGTTCACCCTAAGATAATTTTGATATTCCAAATCCCAAAATGAATTCCATTTTGAAAAATAAAGTTTCAAAGATATCAAAATTTGGGTATTAATATTCATAATGGGTAGTTTGATTAATCGCGGTGTGCTAGAACTCAATGATGCGTACAACGCAAGCTATTATATTATTCCAAGAGAAGCGTACCATGGATGTTTGAGGTGTTACATACATTTTTTTATTTTGAAGTGTATACTCTTCAAATATAGGAATAGTTTCACCGTTATGAGATCTTGGTCGTTGTTGCTAGTTGGCAGCCTTCGATGTTTGGGGAAAGGTGCTTGAGGTCATGTGACCAACCGGGTTAAGAGCACATTTGGTCGGCACCCAAATCTGGTACATTAAAAACACCCTATATTGAAAAATATTATTAATTGGGATTGTTATTTTATGATATCATGAATCAAATTTTATTAAATTATTTATGGTTAGTTTGATTTTGGATGTACTATCTTCATATCATTCACCAAATTACTAATAATGGTTAGTGATTATGTTTACTGATAGAGAAAATTTGTTTACATTTCATATGAATATGTGGTTTATGATTAACCTCATTTATAAAAAGAAAGTTTTATACTCATTATGTGACAGTTGGGCCCTACTCTAGCCCATTGATCCATAATTTGGTCTCATGAGACAAAACATATATGGAATTAGCTGAGGTCTTGGCCATTTAATTTCATATACGGATTTGGCCATGACCTTAACCATTTATTCTGAGATGTCTTGGTCAAGGCCTCAATGGTATGTTTAAGATGTACAACATTATGTATTACCTTATTATGATATTATTATTTAATAATTCATGTGATTATTTTACTATTATAGTATCTATTGTTATGTTTATATCTCATGTGATTATTAATGGAAATATTTAATATTCTTCTATTCCATCCCTATTCTTATCAGGATTATGTTTTAATGGCATTTATTCATTGTTATTTAGTATTCCTTATTATTTATGTTATATTACACTAAATTTATTACCCTTAATAAGTATATGAGATAACCCATTTCATATGTTTTATTTTTCTATAGGATATGGATATATATATTATGAATGACTTGCAGGAATAATCAATGGATTTATTGGCATTTCCAAATAGAGTTTCTATATTTTGTTTCATTGAAAATTGTATTATAAAATTTATGTATGTATCTATTTTTCCAAATATAAAAAAAAATTGGCCATTTGGGGTGTTATCTTTTATTTATAGTACCAATATAATTAAGTAATGTGTCGGCTTCGGGTTAACTGGGGTTGGGGTATTTACAGTTGGAATTAGAGAAATTTTAGTAGAAATCATTAAAACTAGATTTAGAAAACATAGAGTATGGAACATAACAATAAAAGTTCCATTGATAATAAGCATCAAATAAAATACTATAATTTTATTAGGGTAGAGACTATGTGGGTCTTCCTAGCAATACATCCATGTCTGGATAGTACATGTGAATGTGGTTCTTTCATAGATGTACCTAGGGGTTACAACTCCTGCAAAGTTCATCGGCCCTAACTCAATGTAACCTGGTGCATGAAAATGGTCCTTAATGTTCACATTTTCTGACACTCCAAGGAAATATTATTTTTATAATTCACATTTTTTTTAGAAACCAATTAGGAAGGATTTAATAATAAACATGTCCCCAAAGAATTCATGTTTACAATTAAGTTATTAGTTATGGATAACTGTCTAATGTATGTTATGTGTTTTTCTAGTTTGAAATTGTCATTATGATTCATATACTAATTCAGTGTAAGTCATTATTTAGAAATGGATATTAGTGTAAGTAATGAAAATCCATCCAATGTAAGATGATGATGTTTGAGTAGGAGCAGCAACTGGTGCTAAAAAAATTATAACAATACTATGAAAACTGACTCAAGTTATGAACAATAACATTACCCACATGTTGAATCATGATCCACAATGTAGAGGAAACCTGATAGTTCGATTCACAAGAGAATAACCTCCATCATTAAATGTCCCTACAATACCATTTGTAGAAGATCAGTGGATTAGTTTCATAGAGGAGATATTTCTCTCATTGGTAAGTAACAAAAGAGAAAAGGTTATCATGGATGTTTATCATCTATTAGAAGATTTAGATAAATGGTGTTCATTTATTAAAAACATGGAGGAGGAAAAAATTGAAACATTTCATGTATTTATTTGTGGTGATTTTCATAGAAGAGTATTTCCCTCATGAACAACAGGTGGATATATAGAAAAAAATTCTTGAATCTGAGGAAAAATGAGGAAGATAATGTTTCAATATATGAATCCAACATGACAAGGTAAGAAAGGCTTGATTTAGATTTCATTTGAAATCCAAAGAGAAATATTTATCATTTATTTTCAAGCTTAAAACCATTTTTTGTAGGGTACTGGTCTCCCAACCATTCTCATCCTTTGATTATATAGTCTCATGTTCTATTAAGACAGTGAAATAATTATCATTGACTTATGAATTTAAGGTAAATAAGGAAAAAAAAGAAAGTGGTACATAAATATTCATATAATGGGAAATTGGAATTATGGATTTTTCTCATGTGTCATAATTGTGGGAATAAACAACCGAGTACTTAACTGAAGTGGATAGGTGTTTGTTATAAGTGTATGGAGTAAAGAAACCATGCTCACGAGTGTGAGGTAAGAAAGGAATCTCTAGATGTGAATTTTTTATTTTTTATTTTTTGGGGCACTATGAAGATAAATGTCCCAAGCATCAAAGACATATAGCTTAGAAAAACCAATAAGATCAAGTTCTTGCTTATATTGTTACTATGGTGTTCGTTGAATAATTAATGTATTTGTGTTTTTTTATTGATGAATTATTTTATGATATATGGGTTATAATAATCATGAGATATATAAGTATTGTACTATAGTAATTATCCATTAATGATTAAGAATAATGTATGTTTTAAATACTGTTATATAGTGATCAAGGTAAACATATATTTGGTAATTGGGGTTAATATCAACATTATTTAGAGAATATTATGTTAAGTTAAATTTAGTAATTTAGTGACCTTCCTTATAACTTTTTTCATTGAATGTGGACAAGAATGTTTTTTATGAATCATAAGATTAACTACTTGTGGAATAGATCAAGTTATACATGGTAAATTATTTTTCATGGATAACATATACTATTATTCTTGGTATTAAAAAACATTTAATGGTTGAAATAATTTCTTAAGGACCATAATATTAGTTTAACTTTTTTTAGGAATGAAAAATCTTTCTTGAATATTCATTTAAATGTGTAATGGAAGAATTTAATTTATATTAAACGACATAAAAATGTTGAAATTATGTTTATGATATAGAAGGTAATAAAGTAATTTTTTTTCTCATGTTCTTATATGGATATTAAAAAGAAAACCTAAACTCTTGAGAAAATATTTTTCAAAAAAATGTTATATGTTTATATTTCATTTTAATAAATCAATAGTATTTCAACTGATTACAGATTTATAGCTCTGTGATGGTTAACATTCTAAAGACCATGTTCTTTACCATTATCGATCAGAACAAGATGGTTTGATTATTCTTTGATGACTATATTTTCACTTCATGCTACTTCTATCATATTCAAATTCTTGTTTTTTGGTGAAATATTCATTTTCACTTTCCCTCTTATTAATATTATAATTTATTAACCCAATTTATGATGTGGGTGTACCATTAAATAATTTTTTTATATCAACTATTGATTTTCATAGTACAATTTCAAATTAGAGGAAAAAAATTGTAGGGGGGAGAACGTAGAAACCTAGGACATTATGGTATCTTTTTAAATTTAATTTCTCTTAAAACATAGGTTTGACAGAGTACCAATCTTAAACAAACAATGATATACAATTAAATACCATTGTTTTAAATAGACTATTATAACCTAGCTAATAAAATTAGTGAGAATTAATAGTACTAACCAAATTTCTAAATTTTTGTATTATATATTTAATAAAAATGTTTTTAAATTCATCCAAATTATTTTATAGGCTTAAGATTAGAAATAATCCAATCTTTCACATTAAAAGGCTATATTTTTTAAAGGTAGTTTTACCTTCTTTTTACAGTGCATTTTTTAAAACTAATTTTTGAAATTTTTATTAACTCTATTGAAAAATAAATACATTATTTCTAAAACAAGAATGTCATACTTAGTTTATGCATAAATTTTGGTATTTCTCTAAAAATATTTATTTTCCAGTGAATAGTGAAAACATATGATTTCTATAGGACTATCGTTTATTATATTAATAATAAATTTATGATTTTCATAGAAACAAAGCCTATGAAATTATAAATAAAATTTATGTACCTTATGAATAAAAATACGATATATTTCTATCATGGAATAAGTAAATAAATTTTTTTTAAATGATAAATTATGTATTTGTATTTTTGTGGAACGTAAATGTTTATTTACAGTTTTATATCTAATATATTAATTTAAAGTCAGGTATATTTTTTAAAATAGATTAGTAAATTAATATTTTTTCCTTATTATTATAATATAATTTTATGAGACCTTGGTTAATATATTAAATTTTCATAAATCAGTTATAAGATTAAATTATATGTTTTTGAATAAATGATGGTTATATTAAAAACATTTATCATATGTAGAATGATATTTTCAAAAAATTGTGCTATTTTTTTAATTCAAAATGTATAATGTTTTTTGGGTTAATTGTTTTTATTTTTCTAAAATAATTGAATTTTTTCTGAATTTTGAAATATTGTAATTTTTTTTATTTAATAAATACTTGAATTATTGTGTCATAGATGATGTATGGTTGATCTAGGTCCATAATATCGAAATATCCTTCATGGTGTTAAAATATTTAGTGATAATTCACAAAATATTCCTTGTCTTTAGCCAAAATAATAAACAAATGAATAAAATATTGAGAATTACTTATCTCCTCCAACTATAAATACTACCATGAGCACCTCTTTCCCTCTCACATCCAAATCCATGATGCTTGTAAAATTTGGGTCCAATCCACATAAAAATAATCTTCCCCACATACATGAGGTTATGGTCTCAACAAAAGACCAAAACCTATTTCCCTATGGATGTTCTCAAAGATAATAATTCAAGAGGTGAAATCCTCTTTCGCTTTCTTTATTTTCTTTTCACATTATTTTCTTTTCATATAATCTCCTCACATCCTTTGTCCAAACATGCATGAAAACTCTGGTATCTTTTATATATATATATATATATATATATATATATATATATATATATTAATTTTATTACTTCAATGTAAAATACATCGTCAAGTCTATTATCCTCTTCTTTTTATTCTAATGATGAAAACATCGACCGTGAGGTGTTGATTTACCATTGTTGTGGATGACATGTTTTTGTTCTTCAAATACACATTAAATGATGGTAATAAAACCATTTTTATGGTTAAAACAGATTTTATTATATTAATTACATCTTATTTAATGTTTTGGAACTCGAATATATAGATAATATTTACCAATAAAATAAAACTACAGTTTGATTAACGAAAAAATACGAAAATAATCCAAACAATTATAACCAATGTGTTATCTAATGATACATTCTCACCCCAATTAACTAAATGTATTATATAACCATTTACACTTATATATTTTCATTGATAACATATAATTTCAATTTTTGATAACTATTCTCATTTTACATGATCTTTTGTACATGTATACAAGTAAACAAATCATGATAACCCAGGAAAGGATTACTCCCAAAGGACTAAATTAAATATTATAACTCATAAAAAATGACATAAATGAACACAATAAGTCTATAATACATCAAATAAATGTTAAATAGGATCTTAATTTATTTATTAATGATTATAATTTAATTATACTGTACGTTAAATGTAAGTGTGGAATGATTTCAGGCATAAGGCAAGGGTTTCTTCCGGAACAACCATTTTTCATACTACTAATGATTTATCTATCTTTACCCTGATTTAATTTTTATTTATTATTATTTAATAATCATAAATTATATTTTTATGATCCATATATATTTATATATCTCAATTCTTCTATCATTGACAGGGAATTTCATTTTTTATAAGTTTCTTTTTTCAAGCCCTCTTGATTAGCAAGCCAAATTAAAGAGTACTTTACAATTTCATACACATTATCAAGTACAATCCATTATCTATTATATGGAATGAATGTTTTTATAAAAGATATATTTTTATCATGAAAAACTATTTTAGTAATTTCTAGTTTTATTAAAACTATTAATCCATGTCCTCTTTAAAGAAATTTATATTTTTCTCTTAAACCACACTAAAATAACTCATTTTTAAGGACTCTTTTTATAAGTTTTCACTTCTGTTGAACAAAATTTATTCCTTATATATAAATTATTTTTACTTCTATTTTTTATAGGATAAATATTATTAAAATAATATTTTATATAATTGATTTAAAAAATAACTATTCTTTATGAAGTAAAAAAAGGGCATCTCTATTAATAATTTCTCAATGATTTTGTGAATATTATTTTCTTTTATTTAAATACCATACATAGAAACATAAGATTATTTTGTATTGATATTTTATGATATTTTATATCATATTTTATTAAATTCATTATGATAAGTTTGAATTTGGATGTCCTATCTTGATTCATTCACCATATTACTCAGAATGGTTAGTGATTATGTTTACTGATTGAGGAATATTATTTACATTTCATATGTATATGTTGATTATATTTCAACCCATTCATATTAGGAAACCATTGGAATTAGTAAGTGATATAAGGGGCCAACTATAGCCCCTTTATGCATCGTTATGTCTTATGAGACAATATATATATATATATATGGATTTGGCTTAGGCCTTTCCCATTTAATTTCAAATGTGGGTTTTATTGAGGCCATAACCATTTATTTTCATATATATTAGTTGAGACCTCAACGGTATGATTTAGATGTCCATAATTATACATTACCTTATTATGATATTATAAATTTTAATTCATGTGTTTATTCGACCTGTATAATATCCATGGTTTAGTTTCATTCACATGTGATTATTTATCGCATTATTTAATCATATTTTATTCTGGTAATATTCTTATCATGATTATGTTTTAATGGAATTTATTTTAATTTATTCACTATGAATTATTATTTATGTTAGCTTTTGTTTTATTTGTTAACCTTACTTGGTATCTGAGATCACCACTTCCATAAGTTTTATTTTTCTCTTGGATACAAATATATGTATTATGAATGACATGCAGGAATACTCTAGAAGTTTATGGGTGTTTGAAAATAGAACTTATATTTTGTTCTTTATTTAAAATTATAGTTTAAAACTGATGTATGTATCTAGTTTTCCAAATCTACATAACTATTTGGTCTTTTGGGATGTGATATCTTATTCATAGTACTAATATAATTAATGAAGGCACCGACTCCGAGTTATTGGGTTTGGGGACTTTACACATATAATTCACATGATATGTTCATAGAGGAACATGATATAATGGAGTATATTCATGGAAATCACAATTCCTATAATTTTCCACATTGGTATTACCTCGTATCCAATAATACCACCAAGACTCAAACACTCCTCAATTTTTTGTGGTTTGGACACTATATCATTTAAAATGAATATTCTTCTTAGTTTAAAAAGTCTCACAAGATAAGAAATATATTCATTAATTTTATTTTCAATCTCCCATTAAAAGTATTATTTCTATCATATCCCCTACTGAATCTCTCCCAGAGTATGTTTTTATTTATCAAAAATGTACTTGACATGATGATAAAATGTCTCCGGAACGTGGCCATTTATAAGTAACTTAAAAATCCCCTTGAAGATTCCACTGATTCACTCCACTATGTTTTGATTCATGTTTATGTACCTCTTCAACCCTCCATTTTCCAATGGTTGTATTTATTTTGGAATCTATATCAGATATTCATACCCTCCATTTTTACCCCTATAGATTTCCTCTAATCATCATTCAAACCATCATTGATCTAAATCATTTTCTAAATGAAATTTCTCATATTAAACATAAATTAATTATATCTACATATTGAAATACCAAAAAAATATCAAAGAAATTATATACCAAGCACATTGATAGACATCTTCATAGGTTTTTCATGGAATGGTTTTTGAACTTTTCTATAACTGTGTCAGATGTAGTATCGATGATGTGAATTTAGGTTGTATCCCTATAATAGGATCTGCATTCATTTCCTTATTGATTATCCAATTAAGATAAGATATTGAATAGACTCCCTAAACGCAGGTGAAATGGTTGTTGATACATTCAAAAAACATACTCCATGATTAACAATTTTCCTTTTTCGTAATGGAAAATGAAATTTTCAAAGTTGAACTATTTCCATCATGGTTTTTCTACATTCATTAATTAATACATTGCTATTAATTTTCTAATCATTCATTAATAAAATGTTATAAATTATTTAATCAGTACTTAATCAATACATTAAAATAGTTAATCATTAGTTATTTTATTGTTAATTTTTTTTAAATAATTATTTCACTAATATTTATTCATCCACTATATAATATTTATTCTAATTTATGCCACCAATTTTTAAAAACAACTGTGTTAAATTGAATAATAATATTATTATAATAAATAATCTACTACTAAGACTAATTTGGAAAATATTTAATCAAAATTCATAAATAAATAGAATTATTTTATTTACTAATATTAAAAACTATTTCTAAGCTATATCTAAATAACTAAACAAAAATGTAAATAACAGATTTAAATCTATCAAAAAAATTTAAAAACTATATAAGTAATTATATTTAATATAAATAAGATAAATACCTTTGATTAATTAATATAAAAACTCATCATGCTTCTTGGTCACCAAAATCACCATGTGTGTATGAGGGGACACTAAAAAAAGTGTAGAGAGAGAGGTAGTGAAATTAGAGAGTAATAGGGTGAAATTAATAATGATATGGGGAGGGGATGGTCCCTTTGTATAGGTTTTTGGGGGAAAGGGATAAATCTCTTATGCTACATTATTCCTTCATTCATTAGAAAGGAAAAATCATAGATGCTTCCTTTTACAAATATTTATAAGAAAGGAAGAATCTATCTTTCTACCGTTTACGTGTAATCAATTCATGTCTATAAGAGGAAAAGGAATCATCGAACTTTCGACCTCACAAGATAATAGTAAGGAAACATCATCAATCCCTCCTTTCTACAACAGTTTGAATTTTTTAAAAGTGTACGATTTTAATAATTATTTTAAAAAAAACATATAAAATGTCATTCTATAAGAAATATAGCTATCATAGGATGGATCATCACTGGGAAAACATGTATCATATGGTATTTTGACCATGTTAGACCATAAATACTTCCAAAAATATATAGTTTCACCAACACATTAATTTTTGGAACACACCAACACCCTATAGATAATTGATAGTGTAATATGACTCAATGGGTCATAACATATGATACCAATAAGATACCATCCAATGTTTCTGTATTAAGAGATATCCTAGGGAGTCACTAGTGTAAAAAACAATATACTATATAATGCATCCATTTTTTACATATAAAAATAATCTTGGAATATTTTATCCACTCATTCAAAATTTTAAACTCTACCTTAAACTGAATAGTAAATTTATACCTCACCAAATTTATAGATATGGATATCATAATCAATTGTATGTTAGATAAATCATGAATGATTATGATATTGAAACCATCTAGGATTTTAAAATATACTACTCCTAAACACATTTCTATGTTCATCAAAATATGTTTTAGACTTCACATTCTTTGTATTAATCAAAATTCTTTCCTCTAATACAACATGCACTAGAAATCATAACATCCAAATATAAAAGTGACACTCTAAGAGCTTTGAATATTTATTATGATCAATATGCATAATTATTATAATATATATTTTCAATAATTGAAATATTAGATCCATTAATATACTATAGTATCATAATTTAATACATTATTAAAGGGCTTTATGAATGGATGAATAATATAGTTCATGAGATCCATGAACAACTCTAGTGAATTTATCAAAACAATATGAATAAAAATAAAATAAAATTATCCATACATACTTATAAATTTTATCATTGATAAAACATCTTAATTTACTTTAAATTCATAACAGTCCGTAAATTTAACAGTATTGGTTACCCATCGATCACCCCTCAGCAGATAAAACAAATAATTTATCCATTTTTGGGGACACACATTATTCACATTAATAGGTTTCAAATTTTAATAATCCACAATAAATCACATTCGATAGGAATATTTCATGGTTAAAAATAGTTTTTCCTATTGGACAGTTAATTGAAAAGATACCTCACATCACCTCAAGTTCCTTGATTTGTACCTTGATTTCACATAACTCTATTCATTCCATATTATAATATTTTATTGATATATTCTCATTCCAAAGCATGGGGTCAATCTTGACCTTGATCTCCCATTCATGTGGAAATGTAGAGAAATCATTATGGAAAATTATTCAAAACTACCAAATGTATGGGAATACACTAGTGGAACCATCACCTACTACACTACAATGTCTATCCTAGATTTTAATGTAGTAATGGATCCAAATAACACATTTTTAATCCCATCTCTTCCTCCATATACATCACATTGACCACAAGGGTATACTCCATTATGGTAATAAAATTGAAGTATAAATTTCTAGGGTAGTACAAAATGGGTTCCAAAAACGTTTTTGACAATATAAACTATTAATGACATAAAATATTGTAATATCAAGTATGGTAAAGTGAATAGTTGACCATATCCAATAACTATTACGAAACATGTACGATATCATTATGTAAATGATATTTGATTATTATTTATTGTATATTATTAAGTATATAATATATTTTCAACTAATATGTGTTTTATATTGTCTAAGTCATTCAATTAAGAGTTTATTATTACTTTTTTGGAGTTTCTAGTGGAATGTACACATCAAGAAAGATTCAGATAAAAATTTGAAAGTATAAAATGTGCAAGTTTTAAGTAGAGGATGTGTACATAATAAAGTTGAATTCTTTTCCAACTTGTGTACACTCCCATATCATGGACTAAAAGAAACACACAATGAAATTAATGGAAAACACAATGTTTTCCAATTCTAAAAGAGGTTGGTGTCTTAAAATGTAGATATATTCCATGTTTATTATCACAACATGCAGTGTAATTCCACCTAATAACCTTATAAATATACAATTCAAAATGTGGCATGGTGGTCCACATACCTGTGTAGAAAATGACGAAAAAAATTTCAACCTATGTATACTTCATGTAATATATTTTTTTACAAAAAAAATAGATAGTCCATTGTGTTTTGGGGTTATCTATTCAAGGTTGGAAGTTATTCCCTTTTGTGAATATGAACCTCCACAAAATCCATTAGTCTTTTCATTTTGGTTTCCTTCATTGTCATTCCTACCTTCTCACCCCTTCCTCGAATATCTATAATATGTATGGGTAAGGTTTTGTTTCTTCATGACCTTTGTACCATTTTCATGGTTACAATATTGTATGAGTTCAATTCTATGGTTTTAATGTGATCAATGGTGTGTTATAAAATTAATTATAATTTATATATTTTAATCATATTTTCAATTTTACAATTCGTTGGAAGATTTTTTTCAAAAATAAATTGTGTGGTCATATCAGACTAAGGATGAAACTAATCGATAAAACCATATGAGTTACATTATATGAACCCATGGAAATTAGTTGATCATAGTGCCACATAATTTTTCGTGGTGTTGTTAATAACATGTTTTATGAGATTAATTATTAGACAAAGAAATTCATTCTTAAATAATGTAGTCAATTATCCTAAGATAATGAAGTAATAAAATATTTTAATCTCCATGGTAAAGAAATGTATTTATATATTTAAATAATAAGGAATGATTTTTATGTTATACCCATATCAAATTGAGGACCTTATGTGTTTGTTTTATTTCATTTACATTCTTCCGTCCTCATATTATTTTCCAAAATTTTCTAAGAAAATTTTTTTCCATATCATTATTTTCCCACAATACTATTTCATTTAACTGAATAAACAGGTGACACTCATCGACATGCACTTGCACTGATTTCACTCATTCCATTATTGGGCCACATGGATTTATTGATTATATTTGTGAGTTTATTATATTGAATTTATATATACCAAACTACACTCTCCAATTAAAGTGAAGTAATTTTTTCATCTATGGTCAAACCCATAGAGATAGAATATAAGAAATAAACATAATAGTGAGAAGCTTTTGGAGAAGGACACCTCATGATCACTATTTCGTCTTTGTTTTCAAAAAATAACTAGCATTAGTTTTGAAATAGTTTAATGTATGGTTTCAAGGTTAATTATAGTATTTAGGGAGAATATTATATTAAATATACCTTGGGATAGACCTATGGATTAGGATTAAAATTTGTGAAAATGTCACGCAATTGATCTTGGTCCAACCAATTTGACCTAACTAAGTTTTTGACTACTCCTTGGTCTAGATATAGTCAACAACATAATTTTAGTAAACATATATTATCACAATATATAATAAAATTCTATTGGTCCTAGAATTGACAACTACAAATATGTCAAGGATCCTTTCAAATGTACCATAAATGGATAGGGTGGTTGAAAAAGAAATGATATTAACAATTGTTTTAACAAAATAACTAGCCATAACATTTCCATTTTTATCTAGAAATATTTTAGTTTCAAATACACCCACAAACTCACCCTGTAAACCTATTTGTATTTTCTGCACAAGATGATATTGAATGAAAGAAATGCAACATATCGATACATATTTTACAAGAAAAATAAGCTACCTAAATCATATAAATCTATATTTAAAATAATGAAATATAAATTAAGTAAAAAATGAATGAAGAAACTTTGATGAAAATAGATGAAATATACGTTTCATGGAAAATAAAATTTGATTCATTTGTGATAACAATGAAAAAGAAATGAAGGTGTCTTAGAATGGATACTGGTAACAAAGGAATGCTTAAAAATATAAAAGTAAGAAATAGAAATTTGGGGAAAATAAATCTATATATAAATGGATAAGAATAGAGAAAAATATGTTTTGATGTCAAAAGGACCTATACATAACAGTTTTTTGGTTATTTATTGTCTTTTAATGTTACCCAACATGTACATTATTCATGTCATGTAACTCGTTTAAATGGATTTTTCATCGAGGATTTCACATCGTGTTATGGTATTTTATGATGTGTACTTTGTATCTGCAATATTCTATTATGATAATGGATCTAATAATTTAATATAATTAATCTTCAGTAGAAATTAGGTTTTCAAACTACTCACAGTGAGTATTGATCTTTTTTCATTTATCTCATCATATTTTAAATTTCAATTGTTCATGACATGTAATCTTGATTCAATTCATGTTCTTGGTTCTCACCTTGTATTTAGGATTAATGGGTCAATCATTGGTTGTTAGGTGGTTTGATTTTGTATTATGTGTCATGTAATTTCTATTCAATATGTGTAAGGTATATTTTTCAGATTTTTCAACATCTACACTAGTAAGTATTTAATTCTAATTCATTTAAAAAACAAACCAATTCCCAGTGTATTTTTTAATTAATCATGATTAATTATTAAATAAATTTATCCAAAATATGTATATTATTTTTATTATCCAATTCACCCACACTTGATCAATTTCTTGTCCTCGTGAAGAAAGCTTCTAATCATGGATTCCATATGAAATAATTTTTAAATTAGAAACATGCATTACAGCCAAGAAAATAAAACTTTGTGAAAGTAGAAAAATATTATCCTTCAGAATAAATCCTACAAATAATGTCAATAATTCTTCATATATATATTAATTATTTAGAGTCCTACTTCTTAAGATTAAAATTTCATAATAGTTCCTCTAAATCTTTATGCATTTTTCAAATTACCAAAAAAAAATTTCTCTCAGTAATGAATGTAAATTAAAACCAGAGTAATAATCATACCCTAAATACATATCCATAACCATAAGATTTCATTAGTTTTGAAATATCTACTTCATAAATAAAAATAAAAAACTAATCATGATGGATTCATTAATAATGTTAAACTAACTCTATGGATGAGTGTAGCTAGATAGATAGGCAAAATAATGCTCTAAATAAAGTTTATCCTCTATAGTAAAATACATGAAAATCAAGGAAATTTTAATGAATTAACACGTCCTAGAAAAAAATTTCCCATGCTCTAAAAAGAACAATCTGGGTCTATGAATATTCCATCAAATCATAACGAATATTCCCTATTACTTTCTTTATATTTTATTTTATTTATTTTTCAATGGTTATGTGTCGGGAAGATCTCACATCCATTAAATAACCACATATAATCCATCATAGGATTCCTCAGTCTAGTAATGGTTATTTTTTACCTTCATAATACACTTCCCATCATTGTATTTCAATTTTCAATAGAAGATTGTAAGAGTGTAAAATTTAAAATGTAATCAGAAACCATATTAAAACAATCTATTGAAAATGCCACTATATGCCTCTTTAATATTAATAACCCGTTTATAGAATAGATGAAAAAATACCCACACTTGTTAAAAAGAAAATTAGGCATAGTACCAAGAGTAAGGTAATAAGGAGTAATAGGATTGAAAAAACATTTTTTCTAAAAAATTTATTCGTGGATACAATGGGATAAATAATTTTAGACGTATAGGTTGGTATCATGAAAAATGGATCAAGCAAATTGACTAAAAATTTTTAAAATTGTATTTATTTAATCATAACCTCAATTAAATTACAATGCATGTTATTATAAGCATGCATTAAAACATTATCTCTCAAGAAATATACACAAAAAATAATATGACAATGTAGATCTGTAATCCTCTGGAAAATAGATATATATAAAATAATTTTCCATCATGAAGGGAATATTTTCTAGTAATACGTCAATTAAATGTAGTTGTATTAATATAAAATTTGAATTAAATTCATCAACTCAAAATAATTATATAAATACAAAAAAGAATAAAAATTTATTTCAAAAATATCAAAAAAATTATTATTTTATTTAAATATGTGTAATGATATTTCATGTTAAATCATGCTTGTAAATAAAAATGTCTTCTAAACAAGTGAAATTAGGATATAATCATGGTGTATCTATAATAAATATCAATAATGACTCCCCAAAATTAAAATGATATAGTGTCCGCACTTTTTAAGAAATCATCTTGGGAGATGTGGATATAAAAACATTAACATACTGAAATGGAAAATATTAATTTAAAATAGGGGTTTGAGTTCTTCTTATAATGAAAGGTATTACATAGGGAAAAATAAATGAAGGTGATGAAAATTTTTTCTACCAACAATGTTTGTTAAAAATTATCTTCACAAGATACACCATTAGTAAAAAATTGTTAATAAATATAGAAGAACAATAATTTTTAGGTGAACACCATCAATACCATGAGAAAACAACTCTTATGAATGAAATAAGTGTAAATAAATAAATTTTACTTGACTGAGGAAGAAAGAAATTATATAAAGAAAAAACAAAAGGTATTAAGTTTACAATTGAAATAAATATGACAAAAATATGGGTTTTCTTCCATAATATACTATCTAGGATGTCTTTAGCCATAGATATGGGAAAAATAATCATTTGGTTCCATCTATTGGCTCATAAGTTTTCTACCTCCAATTGTAACGGGTTGCTATATCATTGATATCATGGGAATGCTTCATTGAAATAACCACCTCAGTAATGGGTCACCCAATATGTTCATTTCAAATTAGTAAATTATATGTAAATTGTGTAGGAGGATCATTTTGAGTGTGGATCTAGAGTTAGAGCTCCTCAAGCTATGACTATATGTTATCCAGTTGCAGAAAATGACAGTTTTGAGTCCATATGGTGTCTTAATAGTATGGTAAATGGTCATATAGGATATAGAAGACACCTGTAACAATGTAAAGTAGTAGAAGATTTAATGGATATGACTAAAAATAATGGCCCTGGATGTTGGTCTAGGACTTTGATGTCTCATCCCAAACAGTGGGGTTCTGGATCAGTTCTACTAAAATAATAACATCTATATAGGTGAGGTATGGAGGATCAATCGCCATATTAGGTGTCATGGTGATAGAATTAGGATCTAAAAATGATGGTGGTATCATGAATTTGATCTACACTGACACCACACATATGGATTCTAGATCGATCGGAGAAACCTTAGAGGAAGATGGGAGGTTTGGCCACATTCAATGTTTGGAATTCTCTACTATAAACTTCTAGTGGGTTGTATGGTTCAAACCCACTATGTGTAGTCCAACCTTTGTTGGAGGTAAAGTGGTGATCAAAATAGATGAATAAGTGGTGCCTAAATTTTTTACTGGGTGGGATAATGAGGAGGATGGTAATGGGGTGGGGGTTGTGAAATTGGATGGATTGGAGAATGGGATATAGAGGTGGTGGGAAATCTATAGAAGGTTCCCTGAAGACAATAGAGAACCAACCAGATGTAAGATGGAATAGGTAGGATAGGGGTAGTGGTGGTAGTGGTAGTGAAGTGGTGGTTGGTGGTGAAGATTTTCATGTTGTTTCGGATGTGGAATTAGGGTAAGATTGATCGTATGGGGTATACAGATCTTGATTGGGGGTAGGTTCTAGTTAAAGCGGAGATGGATCCCCTCTAGGATTTGTGAGGTAATTTGGACCCCTTTAATATTGGCCCCGGGTCATTTTAAAAAGCACTATATTTGGGAGCATAAAGAGATATATCAACTCCATCAACCCAAGGGTTGTGAGGTGCTAAAGGATTTGAAAAAGGTGAGATGTCGGGCTAGATGGGTGTTGAAACTACCCCCCATGAGAGAACCATGAGCCCCCTGATCCTGGGTCCTATATTAATGAATGAACTATATGTCCATTTTGATGGTATGGATTTCCATGGATAAGGTTACAATGAGAACCTAAATCTATATTATTCTTCTATGATAATCTCCTCATGATAACTAAGCCTAAGCGATCACCTAGTAATGAATCCATAAGGTGTCACCTCATAGATGGGTTCTCTTAACCATACATGAATCATGGATGATCTATGGATCCCGAAATAATAGTGGATAATTACCTACCACATCCTCCTTGGCTAGGTCAAACATCATGGAAGATTAGGCAGGGGAGATGATGAAATCATAGGTTTGAATATAGAGTCCAATAGTTAAATCACACAAGGTTATCTCCCAAGGCCTGCAACCTTGGTAGTAGGTGATATGTGCCACATTGATCTCCAATGTGGCCAAAAACATAAGTAAATGTACCCAAAATGTCTCCACTAGGACCTATATAATGATAGATAAGTTTATCTTGTCCATAGGGTTAATAACTGCCTCATTTACATGAATGTTCTTGAAAAAATTTAGGTCTTAGGTCTTGTTGGACCTCATGGGTATGGCCTAGAGATAGACCAACCATAATTGACTCTCAGGCAATGAAAAGTGGATGAAAATTTATAAGTTGAGGTTTATGATAGAACCCTAGGAGAGATAGATGGGAATTGTGTCTCATCAGAGGCCAATGGAGTTTCCGAAACATAGGTGGAATTTGGGGATTACAGATCTTTCCCTAGTGGTGGAGGTGTAATAATAGGTCACATGGGTGGGAGATGATCATCTTCATGTTGGGTCATAGACATGACCAATTTTTTTTGGAAATGGAAGATGGTGTCCGTGATCTAGGAAGGTATAGGATGGGGTAGGAAGAAATGTATGATGATTAATGCAATTAAATTGTATTAGTAAGAGGTAGAGGACTTCGATGGTCAGAGGGTGGGGGTCACATGGGAGATGGTTGGCCAAGGTTCGGATGTGATATGGTGTGAACATTGGGTTCATGACTTTTAAATCGTCCATGAAATTTTAGCATCACAAAAATAAAAAAGGAAATGTAATCCTATGTATTTTATTTTTCCAATCCTCTTAATTTTCAAGTCAGGTATTCTTTTTACATGACATAATTCTTATTATTAGAAAATATATAAAAACAGTAAACCATCAAAATCATTATCTAACCTCCTATAAAACAATCCGACTTATTGACCATATCTCTAGTTTCCTCCCAATTATATTTTTTTTATTGTTTATAGATATATAAGATTTCATTTTGATGATGTTTAAAGAAAATAAACAACCCTTGTTTAATGGTTCTTGAAAATATAGGGTAAAAATAGTGGGACAAAATTCCTCATTATAGGTGAAATTTAATTCACATCCTTATGGTCACTATATCAATTTTTCTTTGAGGACATGGTGTTTCTAAAATCCTTATTGGTCATATAATCATCTTTCGTATCATTAAGAGATATGACTTGACAATCCAATAACTCAATGCTTTTCTTGGAAGCCTTTACTAAATTCATAACAACATTTTCTTCACAAACTCTGAATATTATCATTCATTGAATAACATCCATTTGTTTCTTAATAGTGGTATATAATTTTCACCATATATTGATGGGTACATTTCCCTCTTCTTCCATATGTAGGACATGTAAATTAGAAAGAAAGATGATGTTTCCAACCTTAACTAAATCTTTGTTGAGAAGACCATGAGTGTGATTGACTAATTGATCAATAAGTTGGAGTTACATGATAGTTTATTTTTATTCATCAAACCATATTTTTTAATATTATTATAGGATGGATGTTGATACTTCCTATAATATCCCACATGTCACTTTCATAATTGAATGTCCCTATAATGAAATGAATTGATAATCAATCGGGATATTCCATTTTCAAAGGTAACGTAAAACAAAAAAATTTGGATAATTCTTCATTAAATGAGATAAATATATGGTCCATTATTTTTATTAGTTGAGGTAAATTATTTTACAATTCTTTCATAATATGTTATTTGAAAATTTTATTCTTCCAAGGGAATGTTGATATATCGTTCCATAAATATCTATAATAATTTTTCATATTCACCCTAACATTTATCTTGTCTTTTCCTTTATATAATAGGGATAAGGGTGTAAAATGGTTGAATATACACCTAAACATCCTCATTTTTAGGATTCTCCTATATGGTAACTTTTCATGTTTTCTCTAATTCTATATATTTTACTTGACCAAATTTAAGGGTGTTATCATCTCCATCATTATTGATGATTGTCTCACATTTTTCATGTTATTTTAAATATTTCTCCTCAACTCTGCATAATATCTGAATTTCTATTATCATTCTAGTCCTAAGAATTATAATTATATCTTCCTCTCTTGGATGTGTCATGGTATTATATAGAAAAGTTCTTGGTAATTGTACTGATAAATTCTTTGAAATTTTCCCAACATGGCTCTCAATATTGAAAAGGGAATCCATTTGTTTATGTATTTTGGTTTCATATTTTTTAATCCTCTAATATGATTTTATCATGAAGTCAATGATAAGGTTATTATTATTGGAATAAGGTGGTTAGGATTTTTGTGGTAGTCCTAAGGAATCTTGGTGATTCTGTTATTGTTGAGAAGAAGGAAACTAATAAGTTGTAGGGGAAGAAGGTTGTTGTTGATATTGTTGATGTGGTCAAGGAGGTAAATTCAATGGGGGTACCCATGTGTTCTATGAATCTATTTTGGAACTTTTCCACTTTTATATTGTAAATAACCTTGGATAGGTTGTTAAAGGTATTGAGAAAGCCTTTGTTGATAGTACTATTGTTGGTACTATTAGGGATACTGAAACTGTTGATTTTTTCTGGTAACATACATAATTACAATCTTGGATTTGAGGCTCCTCTATAGACACCCTTCAGTCTTGGTATGTGTTTAGGCCTCCATACATATAAAAAAATTGGATCTCCATAACAGGTTGAAGAGGGTTGGTGGAATAATAGAAAATTGAAAGGATTCATTCCTCTCCGCAAAGAATTTATTCCATTTGTTTAGATTTTTATTATATTACAATTAATAGATTATGTGCCTGGGTGGTCCTCTTTCATTTTTCCATAAACTAGAAATGTGGTAAATTTCATCTAGGAAATATCTTCCAACTTAAAGTGTATTTATCAGGATCCCTCCATCAGGGGTGATGTCTATAATTGTATGTTAATATGGTAAGTGTCCCTGGTAAAATGTTTTTAATTTTAGCCACACATTGATTCTACGTTGTGGGAACTTAGGAATCAATTCCTTAATATAGTCCCAGTTTTCCTAGGAATATTATCTATCCATCTAGTTGGAATTTTAAATCTCAATTCAGAGAATTTAATTTTTTATATGTATTTAATATTAGTCATGAAAATATTTTCTAGGTTTTCATGTGTCATGATTGGGCTAGGAGCATTACTTTGAATCCAATCCATGGCTTTGTTAAGCAATTTGAATTATAAGACTCTCATACTAATGGAATCAGATGATATACATTTTTTGTTAAAGGTGTCACTGTCACAACCCCCTCCCCACAAAGTGTAACCCTCCTGGGCCGGCAATGTGATAAGGGAGATAATGACCCACGCGTCCCGCCTCCAGTAAGCCAGGGGTTGGAGACTAGCACTGATGGTATAGTAAACACACAAATGGTAGGCATTACCCTCTAAGGGAACATATGTAGAAGAGAGAGATAAGATAGACACCAATCAACTCCAACTCTGAACTGGAATATAAAAGAAATGCAAGTGCATATATGAAATGTCATTAAAAAATACTACAATTGGAAGGGAAAAAACTACAAGTACCCAAAAGAAAATAAAAACAGCAGTAACCACAAGCTAGAATAGCTCCTACAACCCCAAGCCAGTATAAACCAGCTTGATCTCCAACTCTCTCCAAGTGACCTGAAAAAACAGTATATATATACATAGGGTGAGTATAACAGTCTATTTAGTAGGATCTTCCCTGAAGCCTCTCGTGAAAAAGTAAAGAGAGCATGCTAAAGCACAGTGAACAACAAGTGAAACTAACTCATCACATAAACAGGTATACTAAGTTCCCAACCTCACCATGGCTACTCTCACCAAGTAACGCATACAAGAATATAGCATATAAAAAAGAATATCAAGGGTACCCAACTACGAATTCCCCACTAGTTTGACGCTTTTCCCCAACATCGCATGTCCTAAGCATATCTCTCCAAAAAGGCTTTCCCATAGACACATGGGAGAAGCACCACAATCTGCACCTCATGCACCACAAAGGCTTTCTCGTAGACACCTGGCCGAAGCACCACTCCATCCTCATAACCAAAGTAACCAGGTAGTTTCTGGGAGCCACCACAGCTTCTGTAATGTGTATCATACGCCAGGTATTATACCTCAAGCCATTATATCCCATACACTGAGTAAGGATCCTCAAGACATCATAGCCTATACACGTTACACCTATAGTAGTACATAGGATACTATATCCAGAATATATGTGTGTGAATAACCACCACCCGTTACAAACCTCTACACACATATATGGGGAAAACTAACCGCTGTGCCCAATGGCACAAGTATCTACCAATAGAAGAGAGCGGGGCCAAAGGGGGTAGTCAGCCATTCATCCCCCCACTAGAATGTTGGGGAAAACACCCCCCAGGGCTCAAAATCACCGGGGTGTCAGTTGCCTTTACTAACAGGGTGGAGTAGCATATAGAAACACAAAAGGTACAGAATATATTATAACTCACAACCACACTATGGGAATAACCTAGTCTTAGACACAATGTAGAGACCCGAAGCTTAACGTACATGGACATTACATTACATTTGCGAAATACTTAGTACATAACAAAAAAACACACACAAGGATCGTAATAGTTTAGTGTCTTTGGAAACTCGGAACGTAATCTTCTAATCGTGGTGAAAGATCTTCAATATCTCCCATAAAGATCTTCCCTTTTTTTTACCTAAAAACTTTCTTTATATCCTGGGGAAAATAAAACATAAAAGGGTGAGCTCAAATGCTTAGTAAGGGTAAACAAAAGAAAAATCAATCACAACATATTCATAAGAACATAACTTTTGGAAATCTTAACCTGCAAAAGCGAGCATAATTTCATAACATGGGATAAATCATAGTAGTGAAATGAAATCCCAATAATCATAACTTAAAAAATGAAACTTTGTGGCATACACACATAATCATAGAGAATCATTTCTTGTTAGTCAAGACTCATTGCCAAGACTATCTTAGTGGACAAAGTCCCTTTCTGAATCGAGTAACCCTCGTTTCAGTCCTGTTTCACTGAACCGGTATAACCTACCATTTCAGCCATGTCTATCTCATGAGATATAAAATCTTTACCCAATGCATTGGAGGGAGATATAGGTCCCACCCATCTCATAATGATACCATTATTATGTGTGCCACAAAATCATAAACCATACATCATAGCATAACCCATGTAATAAAAATGGGAATCTTAAACATCATGACATCATAAATCAATTCATATAAGATAAAAGAATTCATAAAAATAATTCCATCACAACATGATCAAATCAATGTAATAATAGGGATAAAAACATAACCCTTTATTATCTTAGATGGAAATTAATTTTGATAAAACAATTGAAATCCATTCTTGAGGAAAATATCCTTTCTACTTCAAAAAAACATTTTTCCTTTCATAACATGTCATACGACTTTAAAATAAAAGAAGTTGATTAAAAATAAACTTGAAAACTTGTAAAGGAAGTTTCGTGGAAATAATGTTTTAAAAATCCATTCATGCCGTATAAGTTAAAAAAACATTCTTCGTTCTTTTGTCGGAAAAGTCAAAAAGTACCTCGTACGAAAAACGACAAAAGATTCCTTTCATACATATTACTAAAAACTCACCGAAGGGTAAAAATGGATTTAAAAAATTGTAGGTGGATGGAAATAATATTACATATTGATGAAACATGGATGTGGATAATAAAATACACCCCAGTAAATACTTACGAATAAATAATCTCCGATAAAAATGAGATTGTGATATTTCCCTTACCTTAGGTCCGATTTGCTTTGTAAGTGTCCGAACCTCCTGTATAATGATTTAAATAATTTCATTTAATTATTACAGAATCATATTCATTGTTATGATATCATATATGGTTCACTTATGACTTTATATTACCCGTTCTTTTGTAAATTCCATGTTAAAGAGAATTTTGGGTAAAATTGTTTCATTTGTCGTCCGTGTTTTGACTTGTAATTATTCATATGATTACTTAGATCATGATTACTTAATTCCAGAACATAAAACATGATTTATATATATATATATATTCAGGATATACATATATATAATAAATCATTAAATGGAAGGAAATACACCGTTCATGGAGACGGTAGTCCGTACGTACGCATGAACGTTGTTTTCGTTTCCTTATTGAATTGAATGGAATTAAGTACATGACATACATATAAATATATAAATAAATCCAGTATCATTATTATGTCATATATTTCATTAGTACATATTATATATACTTTATAATCATTCTTAAATGGTTAACATGGAGAATGAATCTCATCGCATCGTGGAGACGGTATTCCGTACGTACGCACGCGCGGTGATTTCTTTTTCCGTAGGATGGATAGATGGTGAAATAGGGTTGTTTCATACTTATAATGACATATAAGTATATGAGTGATACTGATTTTGTTACTTCATAATGAAACAACCTAAGAAGAAGAAGTGGAAGAAGAAAGAAATTGAAAAGATCGGTAATGGATATTACCTCTTCTTTGGAACGCCTCTTTGAATCCTCCACTTAGGGAACTAAGATTGGTCTTTGAAGAAGACCAGGACCTCTAGGATTATTCTAGGGAAGTGGAGAGGAGAAAATGGCAGGGGTTGGCCGAGCATGAGTGCTCAAATTGGTGTGAGGAGGAGGGGGAGGAGGTGCCCTTTTATAAGGGAGGAGAGGGGCACCTTAGGAATATCTCAAAATATTATTTTATATTAAAGTCAAAATCGGTTTATAATGGTTCCAAAGGGTCTTATTTCGAAGCTAAAGTGGGGATGGGTCGAAATCCTATCAACCAATAGGATTTAGACAAGTTTAGGGTATTATTTTAACCTTATCAATTAGATTTAACTCTAAGTTAAATAATTTAACTTTTACCGTGTCTTTTTGTTTTCTTTCACTATATGGTTAAAACACTTACTATAACATGCCAAACGAACCCAAATTATTTATTATTAATATATATATCCTTATCTAAGTCATTTGGCCGAACCTTATATTTTTAGGAATGAAATAACAATTAGTAATATAATATTTGATTTAAAAACTATTTTGTGTCAATTTTGACACTATTTGATATATGATTTTTTGTGAAAGTCATAACATAATTATATGTTCGCAAAAAGTTGATTAAATCAACACTAATATATCATAGTAACCGAGAAAATTATTTTAATTCCTAAAAAGTCTCAAATTACATTTATTTTGGTGTTTATAACATCAATTATGTCAATATTTCATAAATAAGATAATTACTGCATCATCTTTGTGTCATAAATAAATTAAATTATTTGATGTCTAAAAATTACAAATAAAATACCATTATGTAGGAAATCATTTTAGATTTCTAATGAATATTTACAATCGAATTTATCTTATGTACAACCCTATATTAAAAATGTTTTAGTAAATAAACTTTGATTTTAACTCTTTTAACTCTTCTTTGAATTAAATAATAATAAATGTCCTAATCTAATCCAAGTGGGACTAAATGATAATATTTTACACTTAAGGTTGTTTTTGGTCGAGATACACTTGTCCAATAGAATTACGACATGTGTTAGGGTAATATTAATATCATTCTTACCCTTAATTACCCTATTTACTTTTAACCGTGGTAAATAAAAGTAAAAAGTTACTATTCACAAAAAATTATTTTCATCTCATTGAACCACATTTTACTTACTGACATCAACCGTGTCTCTCCGATTTTTGAAATTCCATTCACAGAAGCGGTAAAATTAAGTTTTATGAAAAATTCAGTTTTTTAACTACCACTTAGTAGTTTCACTATTCATCAAAAATTGATGTTTTTCAGAACAGTGCCAAAATTTCATCCTAAGCTATATTTCATATTCCGAATTCAAAAATGAAGTCTATTTTACCAAATCCATAGCATAGAAGTTGCATTAATTAATTTTATAATTAAATCCCGCTGGTAAAACAAATAGCGTGTTTTTAAGAAACAATATCTATCAAAAGATTGACACTTGTTTATGTCTGGTTTAAATGTGAAATTGCATCCAATGACCAACATTGTATTAAATTGTAAAAATATATTCTAAATATACTTTAAAACCACTCAAATTAATAATTTATCACTATAAATTATTTCGATTGAAAAAGTTGTTTTTAATTAAAATTTAGTAATTTTCACTATTCATCAAAATATGAAAGTTATCCGAAAATCACCAAAATTTCACCTTA
The DNA here is from genome assembly GCA_963277665.1 of Viscum album. Taxonomy (NCBI): domain Eukaryota; kingdom Viridiplantae; phylum Streptophyta; class Magnoliopsida; order Santalales; family Viscaceae; genus Viscum; species Viscum album. The sequence goes on from OY728127.1 coordinate 1,719,489,435, forward strand.
GGCTAAATTCGATACTCCGAATCCAAAAATGAAGTCCATTTTGAGAGCTAAAATTTCTAAAATTTTAAAAGGTGGTTATTACTATTCATAACAGCTAGTTATAATAATATTTTAATAGCATATCGTTGTTTAGGGAAACTCAGTATTGCGTACTACACACGCTATCGAGGAAGGTTGCGATTGCGTGTAATGCAAGGAAAGTCAAGGATGCGTGTTGTGCAAGCTCCTTTTGGTGTAGCGTACAACACAAGACATTAGTGAAATAAAAAAAAATATATTTTTCATAAAATCTCGGGATGTTACATCCTACCCCCCTTAAAATGAATTTCGCCCTCGAAATTCGTCGGGGTTATAAATGGTTTACTATTCAAAAGTTTCTTTAATAGAAACACACATCATAAAAAGGAATACCAAAACTTGTCTTTGAAAACTAAAGTATGAAATGTAACGATTACCCAAATAAACTAATCACTGGGTTTCCACATGGGTGAAAATATGGATATGGAAGAGAAATCTAACCATCATGTTCTGATGGAGAGTGGTAGAGAACATGGCTATGGAAAATCTAGTAATCACAAATCCATAAATTTGTGACGATCTAAGGTACCATCTGATTCATCAGGTATAATATCACTAGGACAACATTTTTGGTTTTCAAGATCATTTCCCTAAAGTTGAAAATTTGAATTAGAATAAATACTTTCTTTATTTTGGTACAATCTCACTGTTGTTCATGCCTTGAACAATTTCCACTTCATCTCTTAAATAAATGAAGTTGAATTTGTTATTCGTGAAGTGTTAGCAGATCATGTGATAGAATGACGGGTCATTCCATCTGTCTCAAACAAAAGGTTAGCAAAAATTATATACATAAGTCGATCTATAGTGAGATTAATCATATATGGTTCCTAAAATGGACTTATACTTCATATATCATACTGCTTATAATAAAACTAGTTTCTACTAAACAGGGACTTCCTGTAGGCCAGTGGTAGGCGATAAAGGCCAGTCGCACTTCGGTTGTGGGTTCGATTCCCACAGCCTTGTCCGACGCGATGGGTTGTCTCCCGTCCTGCAGGTTGTCTTTTTTTCTAAAGCTATATTACTATAACATCCCATCAATAACACTAACTTATGTCCAACATAATCCATTCCAATCATTAGGCTTATCCGTAATACTGCCGTCCACTCTCAGAGATTTAATACCATCGTTGATCCCCATATATCATAATATATGTTTTGTTGGTCACATTCCAAACATTCAAAGTCCTTAATCATGTATTCTCTTGAATACCTTAGTGAAAACATGAATGCAGTTAAAATTTAACACTTTCCACATACCAAAATCCTCAAAATTCTATATACTCAAACAATGATATCACTTAGTCCTTATATCAATCATGAGCTCATGAATACTGTTAAACATTTCGTTTTCTCATTTTCCCTTCATTATGCTCATATCATCTTATTTCCAAAAATATCTCAATCACTTTGAATACCACATTAGACCAATACATAAATATTCCAATACTCCATGATACAACATTATTTTGGAATCCCATTACATAAACACTTAATCATTCCACCACATCGTTATCATATTCAACATCGCCAATGGTGATCGCATGTGACTTCCCTTTGTCCTTTGACTTAAGTGGTTACTCATGTCGATCATCACTAACCCTTGGATTAGGGCATTTATTAGCATAATGCCCCATTTCCTTGCACTTGAAGCATTGAAGTGTTGGTGGTGCATTCTCTGCAGTGTTTTCTTTATTCACATCATTAGAAACCCTTTTTCCATTACTTCGACACTCAGATGCTCGATGACCTTCTTTTCCACACTTAAAACATTTTCTAGTTCCTTTAAGACAATCTCCACCATGCTTCTTTCCACACTTTGTGCATAAGGAAACATTCATCTTGTTTTCACCATTACTCTGAGATTTCTCCTTGAACTCCATCTTTCGTTTCTTGTCAAAACCATGAGATGGATATGTAACACCAACTTCCATTTCTACCTTGATAGCACAACGCACAATTTCTTTATAGCTACTAAAGTCTCTTATAGCTAATGCCCTTCGAAGACTTGGTTTTAAGCCACTGAAAAATCGATCAACTTTACTTTCAGGTTGGATGATAATGCCAGATGCATACCTTGCAAGTCTTGTAAAATTCGCTTCGTATATACCAACAGATTCATCATCCTTTTGCTTTAGTTCAAGAAAATCCTTCTCTATCTTTGTTCGAAGAATATGAGGGAAGTACTTACTGAAAAACAAGTTCTTGAACTCGTCCCATTCCATGGTCTCAATTTCATCTCTTGGCCTCGTATTCTTGATAAGATTCCACCATTGATCAGCTTCACCTTCCAAACGATATACTGCTAAGATGACTTTATCATGTTCAGAACATTGAAGAACTGAAAATATCTTTTCAGTGTTACTGATCCATTGTTTAGCAACAAGTGGATCGGAAGTCCCACTGAAAGAAGGTGGACGTTGCCTCATGAAGGACTCAATAGAATACGGTTCCTTTCTCTGCTCATTTAGAAGTCCAGAATGATTCATAGCTTGTGTAAGGATAGCAATAAGATTTTGCACTCCATCTCCCATAACATTTGTTTGTTCAGGAGGACAATCATTGCATTTTCCATTGCATTGATCAACACGGTTCCTTCGGGTTCCAGCCATCGTCTAAAACCCAAAAAGAATAGTGTGAGAGTAAAAAATCATTCTTAGGGAAAACAACATAATAAAGGGGGAGTACCTTCAATATCTAACATCTAAGGTTTAATTCTATGATCGTTAGTGTAATTCTAGTACTATAACCTATACGTATACTTAGCCTTAGGGACATCCCTAGACATACCTTAGAAATATCTCTAGGGATCTCACTAACGTTTTCGCATCCTAGTTTCCAAAGGTTGACTAAACCTTTCCTTTGATACCAACTGTAGAGACCCGAAGCTTAACGTACATGTACATTACATTACATTTGCGGAATACTTAGTACATAACAAAAAAAACACACACAAGGATCGTAATAGTTTAGTGTCTTTGGAAACTCGGAACGTAATCTTCTAATCGTGGTGAAAGATCTTAAATATCTCCCATAAAGATCTTCCCTTTTTTTTACCTAAAACCTTTCTTTATATCCTGGGGAAAATAAAACATAAAAGGGTGAGCTCAAATTCTCAGTAAGGGTAAACAAAAGAAAAATCAATCACAACATATTCATAAGAACATAACTTTTGGAAATCTTAACCTGCAAAAGCGAGCATAATTTCATAACATGGGATAAATCATAGTAGTGAAATGAAATCCCAATAATCATAACTTAAAAAATGAAACTTTGTGGCATACACACATAATCATAGAGAATCATTTCTTGTTAGTCAAGACTCATTGCCAAGACTATCTTAGTGGACAAAGTCCCTTTCTGAATCGAGTAACCCTCGTTTCAGTCCTGTTTCACTGAACCGGTATAACCTACCATTTCAGCCATGTCTATCTCATGAGATATAAAATCTTTACCCAATGCATTGGAGGGAGATATAGGTCCCACCCATCTCATAATGATACCATTATTATGTGTGCCACAAAATCATAAACCATACATCATAGCATAACCCATGTAATAAAAAATGGGAATCTTAAACATCATGACATCATTAATCAATTCATATAAGATAAAGGAATTCATAAAAATAATTCCATCACAACATGATCAAATCAATGTAATAATAGGGATAAAAACAGAACCCTTTATTATCTTAGATGGAAATTAATTTTGATAAAACACTTGAAATCCATTCTTGAGGAAAATATCCTTTCTACTTCAAAAAACATTTTTCCTTTCATAACATGTCATACGACTATAAAATAAAAAAAGTTGATTAAAAATAAACTTGAAAACTTGTAAAGTAAGTTTCGTGTAAATAATGTTTTAAAAATCCATTCATGCCGTATAAGTTAAAAAAAACATTCTTCGTTCTTTTGTCAGAAAAGTCAAAAAGTACCTCGTACGAAAAACGACAAAAGATTCCTTTCATACATATTACTAAAAAATCACCGAAGGGTAAAAATGGATTTAAAAAATTGTAGGTGGATGGAAATAATACTACATATTGATGAAACATGGATGTGGATAATAAAATACACCCCAGTAAATACTTACGAATAAACAATCTCCGATAAAAATGAGATTGTGATATTTCCCTTACCTTAGGTCCGATTTGCTTCGTAAGTGTCCGAACCTCCTGTATAATGATTTAAATAATGTCATTTACTTATTACAGAATCATATTCATTGTTATGATATCATATATGGTTCACTTATGACTTTATATTACCCGTTCTTTTGTAAATTCCTTGTTAAAGAGCGTTTTGGGTAAAATTGTTTCATTTGTCGTCCGTGTTTTGACTTGTAATTATTCATATGATTACTTAGATCATGATTACTTAATTCCAGAACATAAAACATGATATATATATATATATATATATATATATATTCAGGATATACATATATATAATAAATCATTAAATGGAAAGAAATACACCGTTCATGGAGACGGTAGTCCGTACGTATGCATGAATGCTGTTTTTGTTTCCTTATTGAATTGAATGGAATTAAGTACATGACATACATATAAATATATAAATAAATCCAGTATCATTATTATTTCATATATTTCATTAGTACATATTATATATACTTTATAATCATTCTTAAAGGGTTAACATGGAGAATGAATCTCATCGCGTCGTGGAGACGGAATTCCGTACGTACGCACGCGCGGTGATTTCTTTTTCTGTAGGATGGATAGATGGTGAAATAGGGTTGTTTCATACTTATAATAACATATCAGTATATGAGTGATACTGATGTTATTACTTCATAATGAAACAACCTAAGAAGAAGAATTGGAAGAAGAAAGAAATTGAAAAGATCGGTAATGGATATTACCTCTTCTTTGGAACGCCTCTTTGAATCCTCCACTTAGGGAACTAAGATTGGTCTTTGAAGAAGACAAGGACCTCTAGGATTATTCTAGGGAAGTGGAGAGGAGAAAATGGCAGGGGTTGGCCGAGATTGAGTGCTCAAATTGGTGTGAGGAGGAGGGGGAGGAGGTGCCCTTTTATAAGGGAGGAGAGGGGCACCTTAGGAATATCTCAAAATATTATTTTATATTAAAGTCAAAATCGGTTTATAATGGTTCCAAAGGGTCTTATTTCGAAGCTAAAGTGGGTATGGGTCGCAATCCTATAAACCAATAGGATTTAGACAAGTTTAGGGTATTATTTTAACCTTATCAATTAGATTTAACTCTAAGTTAAATAATTTAACTTTTACCGTGTCTTTTTGTTTTCTTTCACTATATGGTTAAAAAACTTACTATAACATTCCAAACGAACCCAAATTGTTTATTATTAATATATATATCCATATCTAAGTCATTTGGCCGAACCTTAGATTTTTAGGAATAAAATAACAATTAGTAATATAATATTTGATTTAAAAACTATTTTGTGTCAATTTTGACACTATTTGATATATGAATTTTTGTGAAAGTCATAACAGAATTATATGTTCAAACAAAGTTGATTAAATCAACACTAATATATCATAGTAACCTATAAAATTAGTGTAATTCATAAAAAGTATCAAATTACATTTATTTTGGTGTTTATAACATCAATTATGTAAATATTTCATAAATAAGATAATTACTGCATCATCTTTGTGTCATAAATAAATTAAATTATTTTATGTTTAAAATTTACAAATAAAATACCATTATGTAGGAAATATTTTTATATTTCTAATGAATATTTACAATCTAATTTATCTTATGTAAAACCCTATATTAAAAATTTTTTAGTAAATAAACCTTGATTTTAACTCTTTTAACTCCTCTTTGAATTAAAAAATAATAAATGTCCTAATCTAATCCAAGTGGGACTAAATGATAATATTTTACACTTAAGGTTGTTTTTGGTCGAGATACACTTGTCCAATAGAATTAGGACATGTGTTAGGGTAATATTAATATCATTCTTACCCTTAATTACCCTATTTACTTTTAACCGTGGTAAATAAAAGTAAAAAGTTACTATTCACCAAAAATTATTTTCATCTCATTGAACCACATTTTACTTACTGACATCAACCGTGTCTCTCGGATTTTTGAAATTCCATTCACAGAAGCGGTAAAATTAAGTTTTATGAAAAATTCAGTTTTTTAACTACCACTTAGTAGTTTCACTATTCATCAAAAATTGATGTTTTTCAGAACAATGCCAAAATTTCATCCTAAGCTATATTTCATATTCCGAATTCAAAAATGAATTCTATTTTACCAAATTCATAACATATAAGTTGCATTAATTAATTTTATAATTAAATCCCGCTGTTAAAACAAATAGCGTGTTTTTAAGAAACAATATCTATCAAAAGATTGACAGTTGTTTATGTCTGGTTTAAATGTGAAATTACATCCAATGACCAAGATTGTATTAAATTGTAAAACTATATTCTAAATATACTTTAAAACCACTCAAATTAATAATTTATCACTATAAATTAATTCTATTGAAAAAGTTGTTTTTAATTAAAATTTAGTAATTTTCACTATTCATCAAAATATGAAAGTTATCCGAAAATCACCAAAATTTCACCTTAGGCTAAATTTGATACTCCGAATCCCAAAATTAATTCCATTTTGAGAGCTAAAATTTCTAAAATTTTAAAAGGTGGTTATTACTATTCATAACGGCTAGTTATAATAATATTTTAATAGCATATCGTTGTTTAGGGAAACTCAGTATTGCGTACTACACACGCTATCGAGGAAGGTTGTGATTGCGTGTAATGCAAGGCAAGTCAAGGATGCGTGTTGTGCAAGCTCCTTTTGGTGTAGGGTACAACACAAGACATTAGTGAAATAAAAAAAATATTTTTCATAAAATCTCGGGCTGTTACACACAACATCAGCTAACATATCTCAGACTCTGAGCTGACACTTCTAAGACTAGGTATCCTATAAGCACACAACCATTTAAAGATCTTTATTAGATTTCTTCATTCCATTTTTATCAATTCCACTATATATTAATTAATTCTTTAGACATTAATTAACCATGAACAAATCCATATTAAATTTCATTAGCAACACACCCAAAGACAACTGCTCCTTCAATCAGTTTTCAACCTCTTCAATATGTTCCAGCATATCCATCCCTATGTGTTAGCACCATTTATTAAATTATTCATTATAGAAATAATTTTCCACATTCCCAGGCATTCTAGAAAAATATTCTATGCTACTAAATACAAGGGGGCTCAACATGGTGAGTAGATGTACTACCCGTCGAGTTGTTGCCGCCTATAGTAAGAGCGTAGACCCATCCTCCCTTGAGAAGTTAGACACAGAAAGCACGTGGAATACCCCACGCATCTTCACCTCGTTCAGAGGAAGTGTAAGCAAGACCAACTGCCTTGAGAAGTGGGGAAAATTAAAGAAGATAAAAAATCAAAGAACCATCAAGCATCCAACAATCACATCCATCCCATTCCATCATCCCTGGCGTCCTCCCTGACACCCACATGCATAAACTGATGCATCTCACCACTCTAGGCGTCATCTGCTGCCACAACCAAAAGGCCTCCATGCCTCTACATATAACCACAACTATCCAGGATCACATCACAACACAAGCATTAGGAAAAAAGCATCACATCAATGGGATCTTGTCCCTTTAACAATCAAAAGGGTAACATAGAAACCTTTTAGAAATTATCAAAAAAGCAGTTCTTTAATCCATCTTGAATTAACAGATTTATTAAACGTAGGTTCCAAAATTTGAGAAACCTAATTGGTAAGCTATCACAAATAAATAAATATGCTTACTACACTAATTTGATTAACATCAAATTACTACAAGAACCAGATTCATTTTCAGGCCTCTTTAGCTTTATCCAACACTTATCAATTAATCCCAGTTTACATTCTTTACCGATTTTCATCCAGAACAACAGCCAAGCAAAGCAGGCATAGATATCACACTATCTAGAAAAATAAGAGGCAATAACATATGATCGATAAAATTCTTTTATCTATTTCAAAGTATTTATTATGTCAATTCCATTATCATCCAGTGGGATTAAACATGTTAACAATACAGTTGCACGTAAAAGAAATAGATGTAACGAATCCCCTACCTCAAAAATTCTTGACGTTATTTATCCACACAACGGGTCACAATCCTCCTCTCGTGACAACTACATCCACCCAAGGATGCCACGGTAATACAACACCAACCAAACCCCAAGAAAAACCCATTAGAAGAATGGAGATTACAAGATATAATATATAAAGGAGAACAGAAGAAGATGAACCCCAAAATAATGACAATACAACATACCTTATATTGAAGATTGATCAATACAGCTTGGCTGCATCAAAACAGAGCAGAACCAATCCTAGGAGTAAGGTTTGATTGTGCAACTCCTATGGGATGGATTGAAAGTTTCTAGTGTCTCATATCCGATAACAATGAGGAGGAACAAGGGAGAATGATATCTCGTCCCTTTTTGAAGATATAATGGGGTGACAGTTTAAGATAAGCTTAATTCCCAATTAAAATTCGATCGCATTAACGCATGCGGTTTGACCAAGTAAAAAAACTTTATGAGCCATAGGAATAATTATATTAGTATTTATGGCCTTTGAATTGGCCTTAAGAGTCCTGAAAATAAGGCTTTAAATTTATTTTACATCAAAGGAAACGCCAAAAGTGGAAAACTATATGAAGCTGGAAACATTGTTCACCTACTGTTACTGTACACCTACAGTTATTATATACCTATCGTTACTGTACAGCTACCGATCTGTGAAACCGATCTGTGAAATCGATCTATGAAACCGATCTGGGAAACAATATAAACCTACCATTACTGTACACCTACTATTGTTGTACACCTACCGATCTGTGAAACCGATCTGTGAAACCAATCTGTGAAACATTGTACACCAACTGTTACTGTACATCTACAGTTACTGTGCACCTATCGATCTGTGAAACTGATCTTTGAAACCGATCTGTGAAACAATGTACACCTACCATTACTGTACGCCTACCGTTACTGTACACCTACCGATCTATGAAACCAATCTGTGAAACACTATACAACTACCGTTACTTTGCACTTACCGTTACTGTACACCTACCGATCTGTGAAACTGATCTGTGAAACACTGTACACCTACCGTTACTGTACACTTACCATTATTGTACACTTAACGATCTGTGAAACCGATCAGTGAAACAGATCTGTGAAACAATGTACACCTACCGTTGCTATACACCTAATATTACTGTACACTTACTGATAGAACAAATCATAAAATTGGAAACACTGTTCACAAAACTGGAAAAATGGAAAAGTGTTGGGAAGAAGACACCCTAACCTCCTAGAAAACCTCCAAAACCAAAATTCAACAAAGGAATGGACCAAAGATGTCCAGGACATTACATTAGATAACTCTTAAAACATTCTCATCCTCAATAATTTAAAACCTACCCAGAAGAAAAAAGGGGTCCGAACAACCACCCTGTAATATACCTCTCAGGGGAAAACCACCATGAGTTCTTTGAAATCTGGAAGAAAACCATGACATCTGAGAGCAAGGGAACAAACATTCCATATACAAACAATTCAATCATAACATCACTTCAATGGTACATAAAAGAAATGATCAAATAAAACTCAACACAACAACTTAAAATAGCTCTGGGTATTGGACATGCATCTGTGACTCATGTTCCCAGGTATTCTCCTCCAGGCCACCATGTCGCCACAAGACATGAACTAAGGGGATTGAACTCCCACGCAACACCTTCTTTTTGCAGTCTTGGATCTCCACAGGTCGCTCCTCAAAGGTAGCATCATCATCAATATCGATCTCTCCCCAATCGATGATGTGAGAGTCATCATGAAGATAACGACGGAGCTGTGATACATGGAAAACATCATGTATCTGACTCATCTGTGGGGGGAAGTTCTACACGATACGCCATAGCTCCAATATGAGATATCACCTCGAAAGGATCAACAAACTAGGGAGAAATCTTACTTCCACGACCAAACCTTTGATGCCCATGATGGGGAGTCACCTTCAGAAACACATGATCCCCAAAATTAAACTCCAAGGGTATCCTCCTTTGATCAGCATATGATTTATGATGATCTTGTGCTGTCTTCATATTCTCATAAATCACCTGGACCATCTCTATTGTATTCTGCACTAGTTCCGGTCTGAGAATTGATGACTCTCTGACCCCAGTCCAGGACAATGGAGAACAACAAGGCCGACCATAAAAGGCTTCAAACGGCTCCATGCCGATGGTGGAGTGAAAACTATTATTGTAGTAGAAATCCACCAGTGGTAAGTGCCTCATCCATGAACCTCAAAAATCAAGAACACAAGAACGTAACATGTCTTCATGATTCTGGATGGTTCGCTCTGTCTGACCATCCGTTTGAGGATGAAAAAAAGTGTTAAGGGATAGTTGAGAACCAAAAGAATGTTGGAGACCTCTCCACACCCTAGAGGTAAAACGAGGATCTCGATCAGAAATGATTATCCTAGGGAATCCATGAATTATCACCACCTCCTCTAGATACTGCCTCATTAAGACTTCCACTGAGCTCGACTCCTTGATCGCTAAGAAGTGGGACGACTTTGTTAAGCGATCCACTACCACCCAAATATAATCATGTCCTCCCGGAGCTCGAAGTAAACCTATAACAAAGTCCATTGAGATGTACTCCCACTTCCACTGAGGAATCTATAATGGCTGGAGTAGACCACCAGGGACACGGTGTTCGGCCTTCACCTACTGAAAAACTAAACATCGAGACACAAACCCCGAAACCGCACACTTCAGACCAGGCCACCAAAACTGACTCCTCAAGGATCGGTACATCTTTGTCACGCCAGGATGTACTACTAAAGGAAAACTATGGAACTCTATGAGGATCGTCTCATGCATCGTTAAGGGAACAAAAATCCTTCCATGATACAACACTCAGTGTTGTTCGTCCTCCATCCAACCATCAGGGGACTCACCACAAACAACTCGGTCTCCCCCAACCTCCACCTCTAGATCCCCCAACCGGGACTCTTCCACCTTCTACATCAGGGATGACTGTATCGCCATCTGAAAAAGGCAAACCCTAACCCCAACTTCTCCCATATTAAGATGCAATGCTGAAATTTCTTCCATTAATCTCCAGGAATCATCGGATTCACGCACAGCATCACCACGTGACTTTCGGCTTAGTGGATCAGCTACAACATTCCCTTTTCCGGGTGTATATGATATTTCTAAGTCGTATTCCTACAAGAACTCCATCCACTGAAGTTGTCGCATGTTCAAGTCACACTGGGAGAAAACATACCTCAAACTCTTATGATCGGTGAAAACCACAAATCACTCACCAATGAGGTAATGTCTCCACAACTTCAGAGCAAATTCCACGGATGAAAACTCAAGATCTTGAGTGGCATAGTTACATTCATGGTGACATAACTTCCGAGACCCATAAGAAACAACTGACCTCTACTGCCTAAGGACACATCCTAACCCCAGATGCAAAGCATCGCAGAAAACATCAAATTGAACTCCCTCATCCGGAAGAAAAAGAATTGGAGCACTTACTAACCTCTCATTTAGATACACGAAAGCTTCCTGACACTGATCAGTCCATATGAATGCTTGATCCTTCCTGGTCAAAGCTGTCAGAGGAGTCGTAACTTGGGATAAATTGGCTACAAACCTCTTGTAGTAGCCTACAAGACCAAGGAATCTTCACACCTCAGACACTATCTTGGGGGCTTCCCAAGACATGACTAATTCTATCTTCGATGGATCCACAGCTACTCCCTGTTGGGACACAACATGGACCAAAAAAAGGGCTTATTGAGCCCAAAACTTACACTTCGAGAACATCCCAAACAGCTAATGTTTACGAAGAACTCCCAAAATAGCATGTAGAGGCTTTTCATGCTCCTCTTCAAATGCGAAGTACACAAGGATTTCGTCAATGAAAACCACCACAAACTTGTCCAGGAAATCACGAAACATAGTATTCATCAATTCCATGAACACAGCTAAAGAATTCATCATGCCAAACGGCATTACAATGAACTCATAATTCCCATACGACAACAGAAAGCAGTCTTTGGGATATCCCCATCCTTCAAATGCATTTGATGATATCCTGACCACAAGTCAATATTCGAGAACCAACTTGCACCATTCAGTTCATCGAATAAGTCATCAATCTGTGGAAGAGGATGGAAATTATTTATTTTCACTTTGTTCAAGTGATGATAATCAACACACAATTGCAAACTACTGTCAGCCTTCTTCACAAACAAAATGAGTGCACACCATGGTGACACACATGGCCAAACAAAACCACACTGTAGCAGACCATAAAGCTGTATATGTAGCTCTCGTTACTCACAAGGGGCCATCCTATATGGATACATGGAGATAATAGATGCTCTTGGATGTAGCTCGATCACAAACTCGATCTCTCATCGAGGGGTTAATGCTACAACCTCTTCTAGAAAGACATCAGGGTACTCCTCTATGACCCTAGGAAACGCCAACTATTGAACCTCTGAATAACTCAGCATCATCTCATCCATCATGGATGATAAGGATGGAACACGCCTATGACCCATCCGAGGATCTCGCTCACAAACAAACACCACTTGCTCTCCATCCGCACCAGTGAAGATGACTTTCTTCTTAAAGCAATCCACAATACCCTACACCGAATACAACCAATACATGTTGAGGATGACATCATATGGTTGTATTTGTAAACATAGGAAATCTCCCCAAGAGTGGTGTTTCCCCAACACTAGCTCATAGTCTCTACATAATTCAAACAAGTCAGCTCGACCTCCAACTGGCGTAGTCAACGACAAGGGCACTGGAAGCCTCTCTACCTCAAGTCCCAAAGCATGGACAAGGGTAGGTGATATGAAGGAGTGTGTCTCTCCTGAATCAAACAAGGCATACACGAAGGTATAAAATAAGAAAAGGGTACCTAGAATGACGTCTGGCTCATCTAGTGCTGGCAATGCTAGAGCATGAAACTGACCATGACCTCCTCCTTGGCCTCTCTAACCCTGATGACGACCACCACCATGTTCGCTCTCTTCTCTCTGAGGATAGGGAGCATCATGGAGTTATCCTCTGCCTACCCCATCTACCCTCTGCTGATCTAAAGCTGGTGCAACTGGCTTTTGTTGCCTCGGCTGGCACTGCCTCAACGGAGGAACCTAGAGCTTAGCTCCCAGTGCATGATGACAGCTCTAAATAGTCGGGCACTCTCACTGCTGATGGCCATGACCACCATAAGAAAAACAAGCGCTTTATCCATTCTCATAAGCCTGAGAGTTGCTGCCTCTGGAGAAACAAGACGTGAAGGGCTGGGACCTACCCCCATATGAATAGAAACTCTTCTGCCCTGAAAACTGTGAACCCCGGACCACAGCTCTGCTTCATGAGGGATCATGCTGATTCCCCTCTCATGATGATATGGTCCTAGAAAAATTCCTCTTGACAACCTCTTTCCTTTCCAGGACCTCCAGATATGTTTCCATCAAAAATGGGGTGACTTAGCACTGGATCTCTGGATGCAAAGCCTCCTCAAAGTTCCTCACCCAGGCCTACTCATCTGGTAACAGGTCTGAAGCATATCGTAAAAGGTTCCTGAAATGGATTCCAAACTCTCGAACACTAGATCTCCCATGTCGAAGGGTAAGAAGCTCCTGGTGACTGGTCACCTTCACATTCAACAACCGAAACTCGACACTAAACCTATCTTGGAACTCCTACCAAGAGATCGTTGACTCCTCACGATCCCTGAGGAACAAGACCCACCACTTCCTCGCATCTCTCTGTAGCAGCGTCACAACCAAGGACACCCATGGATTCTTCCAATCACGGATCAAAATGAATCCTATCTCGACCTCCTCCAACCAGTCTTCTATTACTATATCTGAAACGAATCCCTCATACTTTTGTAGACTCTGGCGTTGAAACTCTTGGAGTGCCTTCCTCCAAGTGTCATCGTCGTCAACCTCTACCCTGCGGTGATCTGCTGGCACAGCCTGCTGGGCATCTTCTATGCGAGCCTGACGAGGACGTCGTCCTGGAGCCATACCTGCAAAATAACAAACACTTAGAGCTCCTAAACCTGGAATAGGGAAGACTCAACATTAATTAATTAATTAATTTCTTTTGTTCATTTTAGGTTAACATATCCCAAGGGCTACCCATTCAAACACAGGCACAAAGAAAAATGATGCATGATCCTTTCCAAGGTATCTACCCTATAACTAGTATCAACTTGTTTAGTATCCATTGTAAAGTTAATGGTCTGTACATCAGATCATAGGGGGCCCTAAACACCTATGTCTCAGCCGGTCTCCATTGTTTACCTCACATGCTAAACATGAATGACACTTTTTCCCTACCAACCCATGCAACCTCACCTGTGCCTAAATCCAAACTCCATCTTATCCCTAATCCTGGCTCTGATACCACTCTGTCATGACCCCATCCCCACAAAGTGTACCCCTCCTGGGCCGGCAATGTGAGAAGGGAGATAATGACCCTTGAGTCCTTCTACCAGTAGGCCCCGGGTTGGAGACTATCACCGAGGGTATAGTAAACACACAAATGGGAGGCATTACCCTCTAAGAGAACATATGCAGAAGAGAGAGATAAGATAGACACCAATCAACTCCAACTCAGAACTGGAATATAAAAGAAACCCAAGTGCATATATCAAATTTTATGCAAAAGAACTACAACTGGAAGGGAATAAACTCCAAGTACCCAAAATAAAATAAAAATAGCTGCAACCACAAGCCCGAATAGCTCTGGAAACCCCAAGCTAGTAGAAACCATCTTGATCTCCAACCTGCTCTAAGTAACCTGAAAAAAACATTTTATATATACATAGGGTGATTATAACAGTATACTCAATAAGATCCTCCCTGAAGCCTCTCGTGCATAAGTAAAGAAAGCATGCATAAGCACAGTGAACAACAAGTGAAACTAACTCGTCACCTAAATAGTTATACGAAGTTCCCATCCTCACCATGGATACTCTCACCAAGTAACTCATACAAGAATATATCATATAATAAAGAATATCAAGGTTACCCCGCTACTAATTCCCCGCTGGTTTACCGCTTTTCCCCAACGTTGCACGTCATAAGCATCTCTCTCCAAAAAGGCTTTCTCGCAGACACCTGGGTGAAGCACCACAATCAGCACCTCATGCACCACAAAGGCTTGCCCGCAGACACCTGGGCAAAGCACCACACCATCCTCACAACCAAATTAACCAGGTAGTTTCCGGGAGCCACCACAGCTCACATAACGTATATCATATGTCGGGTATTATACCTCAATCCATTACATCCCATACACTGAGTAAGGATCCTCAATCCATCACAGCCTATACACGTTGCACCTATAGTAGTCCATAGGATACTATATCTAGAATATATATGTGTGAATAACCACAAGCCATTACAGCCCTCTACACACATATATGGGGAAAACTAACCGCTATGCTCAATGGCCCAAGTATCTAACAAGAGAAGAGAGAGGGGACAAAGGGGGTAGTCATCCATTCATCCTCTCACCGGAATATTGGGGAAAACACCCCCCCCCCCTGGGCTCAGAATCCCCGGGGTGTCAGTTACCCTTACTAACAGGGTGGAGTAGCATATAGAAACACAAAATGTACAGAATATATTATAACTCACAACCACACTTGGGAATAACCTAGTATTAGACACAACTGGAGCTAACATCTCTCGGACTCCGAGCTGCCACTTCTAAGACTAGGTATCCTATAAGCACAAAACCATTTAAAGAGCTTTATTAGATTGCTTCATTCCCTTTTTATCAATTCCAATGTGTTTTAATTAATTCTATAGACATTAATTAACCATGAACAAATCCACATTAAATTTCATTAGCAACGCACCCAAAGTCAACTACTCCTTCAATCAGTTTTCAACTTCTTCATTATGCTCCAACATCTCCATCCCAATGGGCTAACACCATTTATTCAATTATTCATTATAGAAATAATTTCCCACATTCCCAGGCATTCATGAAAAACATTCTATGCTACTAAACACAAGGGGGCTCAACACGGTGAGTAGATGTACTACCTGTCGAGTCTTTGCCGCCTATAGAAAGAGCATAGACCCATCCTCCCTTGAGAATATAGACACGGAAAGAATGTGGAAAAACCCATGCGTCTTCGCCTCCTTCAAAGGAAGGGTAAACAAGACCAGCTTCCTTGAGCAGTGGGGAAAAGTGAAGGAGATAAACAATCAAAGAACCATAAAGCATCAAACAATCACATTCAACCCATTCCATCATCCCTGGAATCCTCCTCGACACCCACATATATAAACAAATGCATCTCAGAACTCTAGGTGTTATCTGTTTCCACAACCAAAAGTCCTCCATGCCTCCACATATAACTGAAACCATCCAGGATCACATCACAGCACAAGCTGTAGGAAAATAGCATCACATCAACAGGATCTTGGCCCTTCAAAAATCAAGAGGTTAACTCAGAACCCTTTTAGAAATTATCAAACAAGCAGTTCTTTAATCCATCTTGAATTAATAGATTTATTAAACGTAGGTTCCAAAATTCAAGAAACCTAATCTGTAAGCTATCATAAATAAATTAACATTCTTACTGCACTAATTTGATTAACATCAAATTAAAAAAAGAACCAGATTCATTTTCATGCCTCTATATCTTTATCCAACACTTATCAATTAATCCCAGTTTACGTTCTTTACCGATTTACCTCAAGAACAACAGCTAAGAAAATCAGGCATAGATATCACGCTATCTAGAAAAACAAGAGGAAATAACATATGATCGATGCAATTCCTTTATCTGGTTCAAAGTATTTATTATGTCAATTCCATTGTCATCTAGCAGGATTAAACATGCTAAAAATACAGTTTCATGTAAAAGAAAGTGAAGAAATGAATCCCCTACCTCAACAATTCTTGATGTTCTTTATCCACACAACGGTTCACAATCCTCCTCTCGTGACAACAGCATCCACCCGAGGATGCCACGGTATGACAGCACCAACCAAACCCCAAGAAAAACCCATTAGAAGCATGGAGATTACACGCTATAATATGGAAAGGAGAACAGGAGAAGATGAACCCTAAAAGAACGACGATACAACATACCTTATATCGCAGATTGATCGATACATCTTGGTTGTATCAAAACAGAGCAGAACCAATCCTAAGAGTAAAGTTTGATTGTAAAACCCTTATGGGGAGTATTTAAAGGTTCTAGCATCTCATAGCTGATAACAAAGAGGAAGAACAAGGGAGAATGATATATTGTCCCTTTTTGAAGATTTAATGGGGCGGCGGTTTAAGATATGCTTAATTCCCCATTAAAAGTGGATCGCATTAACCCATGCAGTTTGACCATGTAAAAAAACATCCTGATCCCTATGAATAATTAACTTAGGAGTTATGGCCTTTGAATTTTCCTTAGTAGTCCTTAAAATAAGGCTTTGAATTTATTTTACGTCAAAGGAAACGTCCAAAGGGTCAAAACTGTAGGAAGTTGGAAACACTGTTCACCTACCGTTACTATACACCTATCGTTACTATACACCTACCGTTACTGTACACCTACCAATATATGAAACCAATCTGTGAAACCGATTTGTAAAACACTATACACCTATTGTTACTGTACACATACCGATCTATGAAAATGGTCTGTGAAACTGATCTGTGAAAGACTGTACACCTACCGTTACTGTACACCTACCGTTACTGTACACCTACTGATCTATGAAACTGATATGTGAAACTGATCTGTGAAACCAATCTGTAAAACACTATACACCTATTGTTATTTTACACCTACCGATCTGTGAAACTAATCTTTGAAACGTTATACACCTACCGTTACTATACACCAACCGTTACTGTACACCTACCATTCTATGAAACCGATATGTGAAACCGATCTGTAAAACATTGTACACCTACCGTTACTGTACACCTACCATTACTGTACACCTACCGATCTTTGAAACCAATTTGTGAAACACTTTACACCTACCGTTACTGTACACCTACCGTTAATTTACACCTACCGATCTATGAAACCGGTCTATGAAACTGATCTGTGAAACCGATCTGTGAAACACTGTACACCTACCGTTATTGTACACCTATTGTTACTGTACACCAACTGATCTGTGAAACTGATTTGTGAAACACTGTACACCTACCAATACTATACACCTTCTATTACTGTACACCTACAGATCTGTGAAACTGATCTGTGAAACACTGTACACCTACCGTTACTGTACACCTACCATTACTGTACACCTACCGATCTGTGAAACCAATCTGTGAAACTGATCTGTGAAACCGATCTGTGAAATCGATCTGTGAAACACTGTACACCTACCATTATTATATACCTACTGTTATTGTACACCTACCTATAGAAAAAATCATAAAACTGGAAACACTGTTCACAGAACTAGAAAAATGGAAAAGTGTTGGGAAGAAGACGCCCTAACCTCCCAGAACACCTCCAAAACCATAATTTAACAAAAGGAATGGACCAGAGAGGTATGGGACATTACAGGCACAAACCTATATGAATTTAGAAATGAGTTCTTGGGGGTCATATATTTCCATTCCACTAAACATCCCCATAATTTGGATCATATAAATGATTTTAGGTTTTATCTTTAATGTGTATACCTGAATAAGAGGACTCATAGTTTTGGGTGCATCACCGATGATGGATGGAAATCCTTAATCCAAGATGGTGCAGTTTGATAGCAGTAGTCTCCCTTCCTGACGTTTAGGTGGGGCATATTTAATATAATTTATAACATATTAAAGGAAGGTTTCATGGTTTATTTATAGATATAGGTGGAAGATAATCCCAAATATATCTTGGGATATACATATGGATTAGAATGAAAAGTGGTGAAAAAATTCACCAATTTATCTTGTTTTAACCAATCATATCTACCTAATTAGGAGACTACTCCAGGATATAAATACACTGATTAATTTGAAATTGTGGTTCTATAGGTGAAGGGTGGGGAAACAGGGAGATACTTTGGATTGTAATTGGAAATGAATACTGATATAATTAGTCTCTAATTTTTGAATCTTGGTTTCAATACTATTTATAATGAAAAAACATTGTGCATGGCTTAGTGGTCTGCAAGAAAAGGGAGGTAAAATAGGGAGCTTATTTGTAGGTTCCGGAGACTGGGGTCCCAGGTGGTTCTCCTGGAAATGATGGGAGGCTCTTAATTTTTTTGTTGATGGATCTGCTAAAGGATGTGAAAAGCCTAGTCAAGGTACAGGAAAAGATGATGGTAATTTTTTCACGTGAAGAGTAGTGAAGAAAAAACTGAAGAGGTTTTTACCTCCTAAAACAAGTGTATTTTGAATCTTTAATGGGTTGTGTAAGGACATGGTGAGTCCTCTTAGAGAATCTTAAATAGAAGGGGTTCGCAAGTTAACGAAATGGCTATAGTTAACTTAGAAATGCACAAGATCGATCCTCAAGCTCCAGTGGACTCTACTAGTGATGATGATCCAAAGTCTAAGGAAAAGGCAACCCCAAATCCATGCACTTATTCTCTGGTTGTGTGTGCCATAATTTCCAACATCTCTGAGGGGGTGATTTCTCTAATTACTAATAATAAGTCAATGGATTCCTAAGAGTTGGAGCAGACATCACATGGTGTAGGTATGCAGTTGAATTTCGGATAAAAACCTATTTGAGGAGGACATTGGAATGTCTCAAATTAAACGACCAATTTGAAATCTTGTGTAATGAGGGAGGGACTGACGGGTACTCCATTTACACATCCAGAACGGAGTCAGATGGAGATGGACAACCCATAGATGAAAATTTTTTAGGCTGGGACTATTCAGGCATGAACATTCATAGAATTAAGAAATAGAATAATGATAATAGGGACTCATGGAGCTATATTGTTTCTAAGAAACATAAAACAAAGGGTCAAAAAGGCTACTCCTTTCTTCCTAGGTCATTGTAGACTTATTCATCCAAACATGATGGAATTCCCAAGTCTCATGAAATCCAGATGGTGGCAGGTAAGGAGGTCCAACTAGTAGGAGATAGAAAGACTCAAGAGAAAATTAAAGAGGCCTTTAAGAAAGAAGTTACCTCTAAAAATATGGAAACCCCCGAAGGGGATTTAGTCATGATGATAGAGGACCAACAAGGGTAGATGCATCTGCAATTCGAAGAGGTGATGCCAGTGAGGGCGGTTTCCCACCCTTGGTCCGCTATAGGAGGCTGGGTCTCTTAAAGTTCAGCAGTGACTGAAGGCCTCAGACTTGAATAATAAGATGGATATACTCATTCACTCTGGTGAAGAAATGAATGAGTCTATTTTGATTATTAAGGTGGTGAGGGAAGATTTTGAACAAATGATGGAAAGACATATACATGTGGAATTCATTAGGGAGAAAACTGAATGGATTCACAAGAAATACTATATTCTGGTTAGAAGCTTCAATATGTGGAAGATCAAAAAATAGGAGGACATGAAATCTTGGGATCAAATAGAAAATTATTTTGAAGATATTCTAAAGGATGATCTAGACAGTCAGGTAAATTCATTTACCTAGAAGCTGTTTAGGGAATGTGATACCAACTGTCTTTGTCTCATTTTCAATAAATAAGTAGTCTCCTTTGATGTTTGATCTTATTTAAATGTCAGTGTTCTCACTTCCCCCTTAAAAGTGTTTGAGGATAAGAAAGTTAATTTAGAGGAGGAGGTTTAAAGAATCATAAGTTGTTTTTCCTAGCCTTATCAAAATCAATTATGTCAAGAATACCCTCAAATTCACCAATGATGGTTAGGAATGTTGAAAAAAAACTATATTAACAATTTTTTATGTAATTACTATCCATAGGTTTAACATGTTTTGGTCTAAAAAATTATTAGGTTCAAGTAATCAACTTCTATCAACCCCTAACTAAAATAAGAATATCCAGAAATGAAAATATTGAATGAAATTAGGGAAATAGATCGCATAATGCATGATATATAAAATAAAAAAACTAAATCCAAAATATTTCACAATTAATATCATGTTGTGTGAATTAAATTTTGTATTCAATTAAAAAACCATGAAAAATATAGTGGCAACCGAATTTTCCTGGAAAATGGATTGGATTGAGATGTTAGAATAATGAACAAGCAATTAATGAGACTCAAAAAAGAAATATGGGACAATGGAATGATTATAAAATTAAATGAAATAAATATTAATAGATGGGATAGAAAATGGAAATGAAATGGAGAAGTATAGTGGAAACTAATTATTGTGGTTGAAATTCCATACACATTGAACTTTACACAACTTGTACACAATTCACATTGTGTAACTTTTTTAAATATATTTTACATCAATGATTTAATGGAGTGTAATGTTATTTATTATTGTGTACTTTACATCATTAATATTATCCAATGATATTGGGTCTATAGATTTCACAACTTTAATATTCATTGGAAATTATGTTTTTAAACTTTTAATGCCATGTACTATGCTCACATCAAGTATCTCATCATATTTTAAATTAAAGTCTTCCAAGATTCGTACTCTTGTTTCATGTCATGTAATTGGTTCACACCTTATATTTTGGATTCAAGGGTTTTCCTTATAATTGAAGGTGTTCTATTTGAGGATTACACATCGTGTATATTGGATTCATGATGTGTGTGGTTGATTTTTCTAATTTTTCAGCATCATCTCCAATGACTCTTGAATTCACATTCCTTAAAAAAATATCAATAGGTATTGAATTTTCAAATAAAGAATAATTAGTTATCAAGTAAATCTACTAAGAAATGTATATGAATGGGGATTATCATTACTAATGGGATCATTCTCTATGCCCATAAGATAACTAGATAAAATTGTGGGGGACAATCAATATTTCCACGCCTTGTGATGAGAGTGGTAAAAATTAGGGTGTCATTTCCATGAATTAAAATAAAATTTGGTAGTTTAAGTTTGTTTGATGCTTGAATAATTTATATATATTTTCATTTCATCTCCCATTATTAGGTTTTTCAGCCACACTTCCTAAATGGAATTATTTTCCACTAGAAGTTGGTATGAATCCTTTGTAAATGAATTTAATATGTATGATATAATCATGTCTTACCAATGTTTTGGATAATATTATCCATGTATGCACACTTAGGTTCAACATAAGGACTACCCATATATATTCTCCATTCCTTATTATGATCTATATTCTCCTCCCAAAAATTCTAGTTTCACTAAAATATTTTTATCAATGATGACTGATTTCACTAAGCACCATTCTACCCAATCATAACGTATTTAAAGTCTTAGAATCTTGGCTTGATGGATCACATGGAGTAAAAATATTTAGGATATCATTTGACAATTAAAATTAACCATCTATTAAAAATTAAACTGATTAGTGGTTCTGTGATGTAAACTGAATTTGTATGGAATTATATTTTTTTTTTAAATATTTTTTATGTAGTGAATTTGAAAATTTGGAGGTATTATATCAAAAAATTAATTCAATATTATTTTAATAAAAAATTGATATGTTACCATATCATGAGACATTATATGACACTTTTGAAGTATTTGGTATTATGGGGCTAGAACTAAATAGGGTGGTGAACATACATGAATTGATCGACACACAAGTCATCCTCCATTACCTTTTTTCAAAAAGCGAGACTACTATAGGCCACCACCTCATCCTCCTAAACATCAAAGCCCTATCAGAGAATCAGAAGGTGTCACACATATTTTGTGGATAAAAAAGTAGATAAAACACCCTCCTAGTTGTTATGGGTATGATTTCTTATACCAGTTGATCCAGATAACTAGAAAAAATGATCTTCTTTGGTGAATACCTAGGATTTATTTATCTCTCTATTGATATTTTATTTTTTAAAATAAACAAGTAATGTGTACATCTTCTTTATACATCACGTATCATCCTTCAATTCTTTTCCTTATTTATTCTAAAAAATACTATTAATATGTTAATAAAATACATGTACATGTCATGTGCCAGCAGTACAAGGAATGTATTTCTACATACACTATATATTATAATTATAAATTTAATTTATCTAAATAAATAATAATGAATCCTATACTGATTGAATTTTTGCTTGAGGTAATCTGATCCATTTCCAGTTTAAATCCCTCCATGAAATACTTTGTTAAATTGTCCATTCGTTAGATATCATATTTTTTAATTGTTTGTTTGATTTTATAACATAGAATTAAAATAACTTCAAAAATAAAATCAAACCAATGGCGGGGTTTGGGTTATGGGAAGAGTCAAAACCCATGGTCTAAAAGACTGAGGATTGAATTTGGCCAATCCTACCTACATCATCACATTTTAAAAAATAAACTCATTTACTAGGAATTCATTCCTTCATAGTGTTAGTGTTTAAATAGTTAATAAAATTTGAAAATGATAATAGATCCATCAGTACTACAAACATCACACTAGTTATTAAGAGTGAACTCCTAGATCGAATCGGTCACCAAATCAATCCCCACCCACACACTAGAATGAAACTTGTAATTATCCATTTCAAATTTTTGAAATCATGCTCTGTATTATCCAATGCTCTTTCTATATGGGTTTATTTATCTAATATAATTTTAATATTTATATTAAATGTAATAAAATATAAAAATTAGATAATAATTATAATAATAACAACATAATATAATAAAATAAATAAATTATTAAAAAACATACATTGAGTGTGGATATATGTACACACTATGTAACACATATTTAAAATTGTGGAACCCTAATTATGCTTATGACTATGCTGACCCCCATGTGACATTAAAATTTCCTCCAATGTAATACACCCTTTATTGGTCTAAAATCATATATTCCTGGAATTTTTTAACCAATATTTCTTACCCATTACATTCATAGATCTTGGTATTTACATTCACGACACGTATTTCTATGTTTTCCATGATTTTAGGTGTTTTTTGGATTTTAGAATCATTCGGCTATCATCCAAATGGTACACTAGCATGCCTAAAAAGAATATGTTTTGAACCTCTTGTACACAAATAAAACATTTATACTGCATATAATTTTAAACCATATAATATGTCCATTAAACACACACTATGTACAAGTTCCTCAACTCTACTTAGTAGAAGCCTTGTTGAGGATCATATATGAAATGGATACCCATTTTGAAACACACAATGTGTGAATTAGATGCATGATGTGTACTAATTTTGGATGAAACGTGGGTTTTTTTGGTTCATTTTCAAATAACATGGGTCAATACCCATCCATGCTACATTCCATATACTATAAAATTTAGACTGGGTACGTTATAAATAATAATTTTCAACCATTTACTTATTTTTCTTTTCATTTTTTTCTTCATTTACATTTGATTTAACAGTTTACATTTATATTTAATGTTAGATGAAACCCAATATATTTTTTGGATGAGGAATATATCACTCCACACATTGAATGTGTGGAGAATATGATTGAGAAAACTGATAATGACTTAATGATTTCATAGTCTCCAGTTTTGTAGGTAGTCTTAAAGATGCAATGATACCACCACAACTAGATTCCTATTAATCTAATCTATCCACATTTGAAGATAGAGAGAGAACATGACTAGTGCCCATGGATACCACCACCACTAGCTTCCATTTATATCCTTAATTTGTTTACTATTTATTTTTATCTTCTAAAGTAGTATGTAGTCCTAAGGCTACCACAATACCACCACCACAAGATTTCATGTCATATAATCCATCCACATTGGATGATAGAGAGAGAACCTAACTAGTTACAATGGATAGATTTCCACATCCATACCCATGTCTAGTTTTTTATGTGTCATCGGACAAGTGACTTGTTGTGACACCCATCACAATGCACAATCCAACTCAACAGCTAGTTCCTCGATAAGAGTATCTCTAAGTGTATGGGTATCAAGAAGGTGATTGAGGATATGTTGGGATGCAACAAAATCATTACTATTTTCTATTTAATCACTACTATATATAGATATTTATTTTTGGAGTTCAATGTATAATTTTAGTTTGATGGTCTGACATATCCAGAGACACCGAGCAATATTGTGAGCCCTATCTGATTATGACTAGCTAGAAGATTATTTTATCATATGATAGTGGAGTTTGGATGAGGGTATGGTTTCTATACCTATCCATCTATACAAATTCCTATTATTACCCTCACCCTCATTGACATATCTATCTTGGTCACAGTGTAGCAGGAGCTTGATGGACCAGATGTCTAATACAATCTTACCTTGCAGAAGATAACATTGATCATCTTTCATCCCCTCTCTTTCACCCTCAAATGTTTTATTTCAATTTGTTTACTAGGACATGTGTACGGGGTCATTTGGTTAGGATGTGATATGGAGCTCCTTTCATGTATCACCCAATAAGACTACCTTGACCTCCCATACTTCACTTCCTCATTTTGACATAGTATGTTTAATATTTGTGTTTGTATTCAAAATGGTGGGGCCTATGACTTATAGTTGGCACACCACATAAGGGTTTTTTATTCCTATCTCCCTCATGATCACCTTGGTTCTACATAATTGATACCCTATCTCATGTTTATTTACATGGGAATGGTATATAAGATGGGTAGAACCTATGTTGATGTATAGGAGCACCCAAAACCAGCTTTTCTGAGAGAGTGTCCATCTTACCCTACGGGTACTGGTGATCTGGTACCACCACAAAATCCACCACCACCACCAATGGGGTTTTCCCCTCTATCCATTTTCTATACTTATTCTGATCCTTCATTTAACACCATTCCACCTCCAAATTCATCCATAGCCTCATCTCCACCCATACTCTCAATTGATCCCCAAGTCATTTCCATCCTCAACATCATGGATTATTTCATTAGTATAATAGAATAATTATTGGTTGTTTTACCTCAGAACATGGGCCTTGTGAATCCATTTTATATTGTTATTTGGCTCGAACATTGGCCTTCATCCCTGAATGAAACATCTCCCTCCCCCAAAAACATTTTGGTCATTCATTAGATAAATAGGAACAACTATTTTTCTTGAGGACTATGGTCTTTCAATAGAAATGACATTTCTGACCACTAACATATAACATCAGAAAAAACTATAGATTCCCCATCCTTTTGAGATCCCTTGATTTTAGACAATACCCCTCTCAAGGCCATTGGGTGGCTGTTTTTATGATACACTTTTTCATGATTATATATCTATCTTTGTTGGATTTTTATGTAAATAATTTCATGTATGCAGATTAAATTTTCAATTTCATCAACATTCTCATGTTTTATGGATAATTATGGGAGTTTTTCATTTGGATTATTGAAGTATTATTTTTTAATTAATTTTATTTATATGTCTTATGAATTAATCTTTTACTACTCCTTTTTTTTCAAATGTTGTTTTTCATTTTCACCCAACTCTCCATCTCGATGTTTTACATGGAGTAAAATGTGTGAAATATTGTCTGGGGAAGAGTATATTAATTAAAATGGGTGTTTTTGATTTAGATAATAGAGGATACATCCTCAAATAGATTATATATTTTAAAATTTTGGTTTTTTTATTAAATATAATAATAAATAATTAAAATAGAGGTGGTAAGTTTTTAAGATGAATTCATATTTTTAATTTTTAACGTATTTCAAAAATAGTTAAATTTTTTATTTCTGATATAAATTAATGGTAATTTTTATTTGTAATACTAGTTATTGGTATTTATATGATGATCTCATTGAATTTTTTATTCTCATTTAGGAGATTTATTAGAAAAAATTTTAAACATTATTTATTATTACCTCATTCAAGAATGATTCTTACAATATGAATAAGTGAATACTTACATGTTTTTTTATCAAAAAATTATGATTTTGAATGAAATTAAAATGACTAAGGCATTCAATATATATTATCAATACATTTTGAATTTGGGACCCACACTAAATTATATCTCTTGTGAAACAAAAAAGAAAACCTAAATTTAAATTAATTGGAAGACACATTACAATACTAATCAACCTTTCTATGATAATTCATTGATTTAATTTCATGATTAATCACATTAATATTTAAAGAGATGGGTTTGTGATTCAAGGTATATTTTAATGGCGTAACATAAAATTATGTGGGGTGTTTATTATTTTTATCTTAGAGAAAGGGTTCAAAACCAACTATTACTTATGTTTATTTGGGGTCCATTCAAAACGAAATTAAAATTTCAAAATTTAAAATATTCAAAAGAGGAAGATATTCATTCAATTCACTGAGATTTGGTTTGAAAACCGTGTTGGAAATGAAATAAAATGGATGTGAAGAACATTGAGTGATTTTGAAAGGGTTTTATTTTCATGATATTTTTATTGAATAACATTATTTTTTTAAAGAATTGAACCTCAATTTTAAGACTCTAGGACTATGTTCACATCATTACAAACCTACCCTTTACCTTAGATTCATCAAAATCTTAATTAAAGGCCACATAAATTTTGGGATGAAATTTCTACATGGATATTTAGATTGCTTCAAGCTTATATAATAAGTGTATATACTTGATATTGAGTATAACTCTGATTATAAGATCTTAAGTGGTGATTGACTCATTATACAATTGAGGTAAATTATTAGTGTAAATTGAATTGATTAATTTTTTTGAAAATTTAAATAAATGAGGGTGAGTTTCATGAATTTAATTATATATGGGGAATTATTACAATACTTTTAAATTGAATCGTTATTGTTTTTTTTTATCATTAGATATGAATATTAGGTTTATGAGTATAGTTAATTAAATGTACCCTTTTATAATGAGAGTTTAGTAATTTTTTATGATATTTTTCTTGAGGGAACTAAATGAGTAACTATTAGAGAGTTTGATAATCCCGATATGTGCATAGTAATTTATGTATTTTATTTAGTAAAAAATATATTTTAGACATATATTTGTTTTTATATCATTTAAATGCTTCATTTTGCTGATTGTGGATGCCAATTAAGATTTTTTAGTTGAATGAACACAACGAGGATGATTCAGAGTAAGAATTGAAAATACACAATGTGTATGTATGAAAACAACATGCATTGTACATATACATGAGTCATGACTCAACCAGCACAAGTACATGAAAAAGATATAGACCAGAACTAACATGACATGTAATTCATGGAAGACACTATGTATTCCCATTCAATATGTGGTTGTTGGATGAAAATTAATTTACAATCCATGTATATCAGAACTACACATCATGTGCATCCACCTTCTGATAGATGCCATATATAATTCAAAGTGTGGTACAATTGGCTACCTATTGATGCTAATAAATGTTGAAAATATGTTATAATTAATTGCATAATGTGTTATATTTAGTAAAATCCTTGAAAAAAAACTATAAATATAGAGTAATTCCACTGAGTTTCAGGTTAGATATTCAAGGGGGGGTTTTGTTCTTATTTCGACTTGATCCTCACCCAAATATATTACATTTTTTATTTTTTCCTTCATTTTCATTCATATATTCACTCCCCTTCTTAAATTATCTCTCATATACATGGGTAAGGATGTGTTTATGCTCCACCATTACACTATTTACATGGTCATAAGAGTGATAGAGTTCCATTTTTTGGTTACAATTAGATCATGGTTTCATTGTAATTTGTATTCTAATGTATTTTTTTTAAAGTGTTTTTTGTTTAATAATTCATCTCTCTAGGTAAATCTTAAATGAGTAGTGGTGTTTTATAAAACCAAGAATGAATCTATTAGATAAAAAATGGAGTTTTTTCTGGTGAACCTTGGTTTTTTACTTGATACTGATGCCACATTAATTTTAGTGATATGGTTAAAAACAATTTGAATTTTTTAATTACTTGTACAAATAATTAATTCTTAAATAACTTAGTAATTTTTTTCTAGAAAGGGATGAAATAAATAATTTTTGTCCCTATGTTAATTAAGATAATTAATATATTTTAATACCAATTTATTATTTTTATAATAAACCCTGAAGAAATTTTAACCCCTACATGTTAGTTTTATAGTTTTTCACTTCTTCTTCAACTATTTTCTTAAAAAACATTTTTCCCACATCTTTATTTTCCCCCACCACCATTTAAATCGCATTAATAATAAGATGAAACACACCAACATGAACCTTTAATACTTATCATTAAATCCCCATGGGATCTAGCCCTACATCCATTTTCTACCTTTTTAAAATATTGAGGTACAATCGGTTTTTTCATACCATACAATGAGAGTAATGACATCTCTTTAAATTATATACCATCTTTCTCAAAGGCATGTCTGGATCCTGAACACACACGGGAAACACTACTATAAGACAAAAATCAAATAAAATGTATAACAATAGAATGTAATGAGATTTATTTGTGTTAGTTAAAACATTATAAATAGTAAAAGTAACAATTACAATACCTCTTATGGTAGACAACACCTTTACTCCAACACATGTATATTGTTCCAACATAAAAACCATATCCACCATTAATAAATTTTCCTATCCCCACAATCCTAGTGTACGAATGAGAATTAACTCTAGATACAACTACTACAACTTCCCCTAATATCATTAAATTGATCCCCACCATGACATCCCTTGATAAAACGAAAGTGTCTATATGTTATCCCCTCCTAACTAATCTTGAAATTCATGGGTCTAAGAAAATACTTGTCCTAAAAAATTACAAATAATCCATGTATTAATATTTTTGTGTTTTATTATACTTTCGTAGATTTGGATCTATGCTAAAGGGTTATATCATAGAGAAAAACAATTAATTGACTAACTGTATTGATTACATAAAATGGGAGCCCCTCTAAGAGGATAAATCAAGGATCCATGGACCTGCACTGCCTATCCATATATAACATGGTACATAACATCATTTATAATCTTCAAAATAATGGATAATTCATCACAATATCGACTAAAAAATCCACCTCCCAATAAATAAAATGGATTATATGATTCCCCTACACTATCTTCCTCACAGAACCTCAATGCAGTAAGATATTTATAAATCACTACTAAATATGATGACAAGTTGAGAATAATTATCTGTAATCTCAATTTGGGTAAAAGTAAAATCTAAAACAAATTCATTTTATAGGCCCCATTCTCATATTCTAATAGATAATCCCATAATTTTTCAAGGAAATGGGAAGAAAAAATCATCATTGATAGTGTTCATTGATAAATATCTATAATTTCTTAATCCTAGGACAAATTAATTTATTTTAAGGACTAAAAAATAACCTTAATATCCCCCCCATGATTATCCATCATGTCTCCTATCATGGAAAATTATATCCTTTAATCTCTATATTGGTCCTCAATACATGAAATATACTAACAACGCCTTTAATTCCTAAGGTGTTCTAACCAACTCAATTATTCCATAAAAATAGTTATATAATCCCCATCATCTTGAGTTCCACACTTTTAAAACCCCTAATTTTATGTATGAATTTTATTTTCATATATATCTTTTTATTTATTTAATATTGGGTGGAATATAAAATTATATATTTTAAGAATAAAATTATAAACAATTTATTCAATATAAATAGTACATTAAAAAAATAAATGAAAAACAAATATAATATACCGTGTGTTATTACATACAATGGATGATTACATTCGTTAAAAGTGCATAAAAATGACATAAAACATTAAAATATTTATATAATTGTAATTAATAAATCCAAATGATTTTATTAACCCATAAGTATCAATTTGAGTATAAAACCCAAACATTTTTTAATAATATCATTGTTTTTAATAACATATACAATACGCAACACTGAGTTTAAGAAAACCATGTTATATTGTTAAAATAATATTATTTAATGTTACGGTTATAACCTAGCCATTAAGATTTTGTGAATGAACAATATTAATCAAAATATTATAATATGTATAATGTTTATAAATAATTTATTTTTATATAATTTCTTACAAGTAAATAAAATCATTTCATGCTTCCAAATAAATATTCATCAAAAAGAGGTAACATTTTTCTTTTTATGATTGGGAAAAATAATTATTTTATAGAAACTTTAGAAATTATATTTTATAAAAATAATATCATTTTTGAAATTAGATTCTAAAAATTACCAAAGGTTTTAATTTTATTATATTTTCTATAAGATTAATTTTTAGTGAATCGTGAAAAATACAATTTATTATAAAACTGTCATTTTTTTGAAATAAATTAAATAAATTAAAATCACCACTATTAATTTAATTTTAATTAGAAGTTAGACATGAATTATTAAATTATATTTAATATTATTAATTATTGTTTAATTATATTAATACTATATTTTGTGTTAAATTTATTTTATGATTAAAAACACATTTTTTCTGAAAACCATTTCAAATTCGTAATATACCTCTATTTTAAAAAATTAAGATAACTACTAATATGTAAAGATTTAAATTAAATTTTAAAATAATATATATGAGTATATTAATTTAAATCAATATTAATATTATTCTTAGTCATATTGTTAATGTAATACCATCTTATCATGGAAAATGTATTTCTTTAAAACCCATTTCTTAACATGATTTGAAGGATAATATATAAATTAAATTATACCACTTCGGTGGACTGATTTTTTTTAAATGGATAAAGAAAATTTAATTGGAATAATTTATATTTTATAATAATTAAAAGTTATTTTTTTCATAGTTATTATTAAAGGAAATAAAATTTATTTACCGTGATTGAGGTTAAAATGTGGTTTTCCATGTTACATGCTCTTTTGTTAAAATTAATTTTCTACTAAGAAGTAATTATTATTTAATAAATTGGAAATAATATTAATAATAATTGGGTCAATATTAACTAAAATGGATCATTTTATATTAGGATTAAATGATAAATTACATAGGTTAAATAAAATAATTACGATGGTGAATCATTAAATAGTAAAAATAAACAGACATAGAGAATAAGGGAATAACATGTTTAAGACTTGTGTTTTTTGGAGGTGTTCATAAAACATAAATTCCCTCCAATACATTATTTATCCATTTTTTGTATCATTTTGGATGAGGGTGTCTTCCCATTATTTAATAGTTTTAGGTATTTAGAAAAATGTAACCCCTCCTCAATTATAAAAGGGAACTCCGTCCCCTCACCTATTTATAGATCTCAATCAATTTGAATAAAATAAATCCTGAAACAATATATCGCCAACATACTTATTGAAATTATAGAGCAACTGGTATTCCCAAAAAACCAACCCTAGGGTCTTGAATTAGAGATCAAAAGGAGGTTCTTCTATGAAAAGGTAATTGTCATCAGTAAGTTCATTCCTTTTTACTTCTTCTTTTTTCAACATTAATTATATATAAAAAATTAAATTACAATAAAAATATTATATACTATATCAAAAGATGAATTTTTTTATGAAATAATGTTTATCTTTGTTATACTCTATCAAATGGGAAATAAATCCATTACCCATGTGTGCGTAGGATTACCAAATCATGAACCAATGTAATTTGTTTTCCATCACCAAATCACATGGATAATAATAATTATGGAAATAATGAATATATATGATTTGTAAAAAAAATATTAATTATATAAATTTAATATATCAACAAGCTTTATACCCTTTCACCCATAATGGGAATGATATCATTACTCTAGTGTACGTATGACCTACGGTCTCCATGAAGTGATGTGATTTATTTTCCATGTACAACATTCAATAATGGTTCTAAAAAGATATATAATGAATAAAATTTAAATTTCTAACTTTAAAATAATTATATTTATAATTTATTTATACCATATTCACATGAATCATGACTTTTGTTACAAAACATGCATGATAAAACAATGAAATTAACACCCAAAATCAATAATAATAATAAAATATTGTTAAAAAATAAGTGATTGGATATTATATGAAGATCATTTGGGATATTATAAATATGAATATTTTTTAAAAAATAGTAACATATTTAAAACAATTATACAAGAGGTTAAATCATTCTCAACTAAATGGAAATGTGGGGTAAGGATATTCATCCCAATTTCCCTTCATTGAGGCCTATTTTAATGTCATGCACCTAATTTATTTTATATGGATTATATACAACCCATTTTAATTTTAATACCATGAGCCCTAAATACATTATTGTACTTTAATTTTAAATTTTAAATATATCGTCCAATGGTATTTGACTAGAAATTTACCAAGTGGTAAAGAATTTCATAACCAATTTTCTTTTCATTGGCTTATATTACATAATCATTATATTTTATTTTATATGCTGTCATTTCAAAGAATTTTCATTATTTTGTGCTAAATAAAAACTTATATTATGTTTATATACATTTTATACATGTAATCACTTTATATATTAATCCTCCCTTTAACAGTATGATCATTGTAGGAGATTTCATCTCAATTTCCACTTCGTTGAGACATATTTGGTATTATGCACCAAATTATATTCACGAGGTGTATCTATATCCCAATTGATATTTATATCATGAATATCTTAATATTTACTTTATTTATTGTTTTATTTGAAGTAATTTTTCTTCATGGGGGGTTATGGTTCAGAAGCTATCAAAGCATTATGTTTTTATACTTCAATATTATTTTAATTATTTCTATTTATCCTTGAATTTCCATTGAAGGAAATTGTATGATATTTTTCTAATAAACAAATTTAATTTTGTTCTACCATTATTAGTGATGAATTTTTCATGTAATACAAAATTTTTAATCACTTTTACTTAAAATTATTTGTTAGAATGGTTTCACAAAAATAATCCATTATTTCTCTCTTCGGTAAAAATAATTTTTTTCCTCAATCCATGTTTTCTAAAAAAAGTTTTTTAAAAAGTTTTTATTATTATCATATTAAATTTTAAATTTCAATATTACCCAAGATATTATTCTTTATAAATTTTTTAAAATGTGTCTTCCCATCATTTTCCAAATGAGGTACTTTTTGACATTTTTGAAAAAAAAATTATATTTATTTTAACATACATGTCATGATTATAATTTTAAATCCATAATTAAAACTATTTATATTTCATTATAAATTAAAATATTATAGTATTTTCTTCAAATAAAAGTTTATATAAATATTATGTATATTTTTTTCAAAAGTTATTTTAAAACCGAAAATGTATTTTCCTAAAGAATGTTCTAATGTTATTTTAATGGTATTTCTATTTATCCAAGATGGAAACCCTTTTATACTTATTCACAACTGGGGGTATGTTTTAATGATTCCACCCATATTGTTTCTTTTTTATCTATTTTTTTAGTGAATATATTGACATTAACTTTGTCATTTAATTTTTTTGGTTGTTAAAATTCTCTTCAAACATTCAATTTCTTGTGAAAATTAAAAAAAAATTACTATTAAATATCCATATTATTTATATCATGGATAATATTATTTTATAAAATATATAAATTTTTTAAATATCTTTTTATGTTTAATTATATTTGATTATCTAAGGAAATATTGTAAAATCATTATTCTTTAATTAATATAGATATTCGTTGATAAGGAATATTGTTCATGAATTTAATCTATCATTTGATATATGGGTAATGAATTGGGATGACATTATTGATGGGGATTAGAATTATATATCCCATAGATGCATATATTGCCTCATGGGTAAAATCAATTTGTTATCACGGAATGTGTTTGTACTGCACACATACCCATAAATTAAACTATCATGGCGAAATTTATTGATGATATAGATATCATGATTCATGATATCATGATTCCCACTATTTAGATTTTCTACCATTGAAAATTTATATGTTATTATCGGCCAGAGTATTTCATTTATATTATTTATAGATTCTTTTTATTCTCATGATATTTATTAAACTGAATTCTTGTTCAATTATATTTCATTACATATTGATTATTCCTTATCTAATCATGATCATCAAGTTATTGACTAAATTTCATGTGTGTTTAGTTATTTACCCTCCCATATTTATTATTACTAATTGATTCATGATAGAATCCACTATATAAAACACTTTCCTTGTATTTGTGGTCAACCATATTTTTTTTCCCTTGCGCAGTATATGAAGAAGGAATCATTGAATGAGTTTAAATATGTATTATTTTTTACTTCCTCTATGTTGTATTATATTTTTTCAAATTTAATATGAGATTATAGTATGTATCTTGTTTACAAATACTATTAAACTATTCATTCCTTTGGGATACAGTCTCTTGTATATTATGCCAATGTAATAATGTAACCACGGTCTTTGAGCTACTAGAGTTGGGGTCTTCAATGTTTGAATCAGAGAAACATCAGTATAAATAATGGGAAATAGATTTTAAAAAGCATAGATTAAGTAAAATGACATGATAAAAAAATTTAGGATAACTATAAATATAGTATTGCATCTTATTGTTTAGGAAAAGTAGAGAATTTTTTTGTTTTTCATACCTATACATCCATGTTTGAATACTACAAGTAGATGTTGTTCTAGAAAATATGTACCTAAGGGTAATATTTCTAAAAATGGTGCATTGTAATATGAACTCATCATCACATTATGAATGAAAATAGAATTTACTATGCATCTAGTTTGAAACTATTGAGTAATATGATTGAGTTGAATCACATATTCTTTTGGAGAAATTATTATGAATTAATGAATAGAACATATAGAAACATATGACATTCCATATTTATTTTTGATAAACCTAACATTTCATGGAATTATATTCCCATGGTGGATTATAATTTTAATTGAAAAAATACCCCTTATAAGGTATTATGTGATAAAAGTAAATTTAAGAAATTTATTTATTTTTAATAGATATTTGACACATATAAAACAGTAATGAATAACTTCTATTTTAGTTGGAAGTTTATTTGAGGAATAATTCTTTTATAATTATGGTAAAAATGTTTAATATCATTCATAACCTTTAGTTTTAATATGATCATTAATTATAATATGATGGTAGTCCATTAATATTATTTTATTTTTTGGGGGCTGTATAGAAAACCATAGTGGATAAAAAGTTTTTTAATAGTAAATTTTATTACAAAAATAATGATAATATTTTTGAAAAACTTTTAGGAATTATATTAATTTTTTCAGAAAAGGAAAACCTTAATGTGAGGTGATAAACCATCGCTTTTGACATGGATGCATGGCATGAACCCACAACTGAAGGTTGATAAGGGTGAAGTTCCTAAAAATAACATTTCTTTTCCTTAAATGGTTTTATGGTTAAATATAAATATAGTTTTATGAAACATATAATATGATCAATTATTTTTCATTTTGAGGAAATTAATTATATTTTATGTGATGTTTTTTTGGTTTGAGGTGTATATATAATTATTAGTATGAGGGTAAAATATTATTTGGTAATAATGAAATTAAATATTTCGGGATGTCTTTTAAAATCTATGAGATCACCGTTGAGGTGAAAAAAAAATTTGATTTTGAGAATATTGTTGTTAATTAGGATTTTGTTTTATTTCTTTTTTGAATAGTCTATTTTAAACCTATGGGGGATATTTTGGTGTCAAATATATTATTTTTTAATATGAGGGTTTATAAATTTTTTATCTTAACTTGTGGTAACCATTTCAGTTTTGGTAAATATTCATGATTGGAGAAATAAGTTATTAATCTTTTATGAATTTTTGATACATTAAAATTAATTTTATTTTTACAGGAATAAAATTTCATATTTTATATTATTTTTTTACATTAATAGATGACGTTGAAATTTATTGGCATACAATAGAATGATGAAATTGTGAATATGAAATATAAATATATTAAGTAAGAATATTTTTTATCTTGTTATCATATATGTTAATGGTATTCCTCAACTCTAGAAAAATATTATTGAAAAAAAAAAGTTGTCATGTTACATTTCATATCTAATGAATCCATTTCCTTTTAACTCATCAATGATTCATGGTTTTGTTTTTGTTAAATTTTCTTTATCATTCACATTCTAGTTATCAATAATATCAATCACATTCAATATTATTTACAATCTTCTTCCATGTCTATATTTTAACTTCCCAAAAATGTTATCTAACATAGAAACCTTTTCTGTGTTATTCAACATGACCTTTGTATTTCTCTTTCCTTATTTTAAGATGGCGTTTTATTAACCCATTTTATGGTGTACATTTTCAGCAATGGTTTTTCAAATTTCAAACTCTTTATTTTTTTGTGCACAGGATCAAATTTAAAGGAAGAAATTTATTGAATATAGGGATAATGTAACACCATGATACTTTAAGACAAGAACAGTTTGTTTGATATCATATACAATATGTAACAAATAGTTTTAATAGAACTACAATATACTATTAAAATATTATTATTTAATGTAATGATTATAACCTACAAATTATTTTGATGGAAATGATCTAATTATGAAAAAATTTATAAAGGTTTTATATAATATATTAATAAGTAATTTATTACTTTTAAACAATATTATTTCATTCTTCAAGAATATATCTTCTTTAAAAATGATCTTATTTTACATTTTATGTTTGGGAATTATAATGAATTTATAATAATTTTAAAAGTAATATTTTACAATAATGATACAAATTTGGAAATAATCATATTGATGTTTTTGTAGGGATGATTTTTTTGATTTTAATGAAAATACTTAATTTTATTAAACTTTGAAAAATACCACTTATTTTCTAAAACTATCATTTACTTCAATAAATTAAGTAATTTAAAAGTACCATTATGGTTTGAATTTTATATTAATGTAAAATAAGTATTATTTAGATTAATTTAAAATTTATAATTTCATTTAAACAATATTTATTATTAATTTTGGTATATAAATATTTTTAGGCTTAAAAGTAAATATTCAAAAAATAATAATAATTGCATAATGTTCCTCTATTTAATTAATTTAAATAGAAAATAATAATGAAATATATAAATGAAATATAATATATATATATATATATGAATTTAAATTAATATAATGATGATAAATTATCTTATATTTAATGTATGATCATCTTGATCTTGAAGAAATCATTTCATTAAAAACAATTTTGGGAAGGATTTACAGGTTTATTTTTTGGTTAAATTCTACCAATTTATCAATTGGATTTCATATAATGGATTAAATAATTTAAATAATATTAATTAAAATTATATAATAGGTTCATCATATATTTTTTTCATAATGTGTGTAAAAAAATTACATGATTAAGGTTAAAACATTTTTTTGGGATAAATTCTCTATGTTAAATAAACTAATTATAATGGAGAAAACTAAAGTGGTAAAAGTAACTAAACATAGAGGATAAGGAAATAAAATTTTTAAAATTTGTTTATTTTATTTGCTAGATGTATGGATCTCTATAACTTTCATCAACACCATTATATATCCATTTTGGGGGCACTTGGGGTGATATTTACTTCCAATTATTGAATAGTTTTGGGTATTTAAGAAAATTCCAATCCTCCACAATTATTAAAGGTAACACCCTCCACTCACTTAATCACCAATATAAATGGATTTGGATCAAACATCCCATAAAAAATATATCCAACACATCCTTATATGTATTTTATATCTACTATTAATCCCAAAAAGAAAAACTCAAGGGTCCTTAATATGTGATCCAATGGAGGTACATCTAAGAGAAGGTAATTGTCTTCACTAAGTTCCTCCTTTTTTAATTATTATTTTTTCAACATAAATTATTTATAAAAAAGTAAAATATAATAACACCATTATATTCCATATAATAATATTTTACAATGTTAATGTCATAATTTTTATCAATCTAATCCTCCATCAAATGGGAAACAAATCCATTGCTTGTGTGTATGATGAACTACCGATTTGCGAATCGACGTAATTTTTTATCCATCATCGAATCACATCGATAGTCATAATTATGGTACTGATGAATATATATGATACAAATGAAATGATATTAATCCTTTAAAATTAGTATTTTATTCGCATAGTTTCCCTTTCACCCATTTATGGAATCATATTGTCGCTCATGTATATGTACGACCTACCGTATCAATGAATGAATGTAATTTATTTTCAATTTGTAAAATTATATAATGGTTCTAAAAAGGTATATAATTATTAAAAGTGATATTTATAACATTAATATAATTTTTGACACTATGGATCCATATCCTATTCATAAGAATCAGGAAGTCTATAATAAAACATGCATGAGAAAACAAGGAAATTAATACCCAGAACAATATCAATAATAAAATATTATTAATTAATGGGTGATAATATATTATAATAGGAACATGTATCATATTATAAATATTATTATTATTATGGTATAAATTAATATTATCTTTAAAATTATTATACATTAGGTTAAATCACATACAACTAAATGGATACATGGTGTAAGGATCATCATCTCAATTTCCCTTCACTAAGAGATATTTTAATGTTATGTACTTAATTTATTTTTTATGTTGTATATACTACCCATATTATATTTAATTTCGTGAATCCATCATAATATATTGTATTTTAATTTTCCATTTCAGATATCGAATCTAAGGGGATTTGAATTTAATATTACCATGTGGTAAGGAATTTTATAAATCAATTTGTTTCCACTTGGTTATATTACTTCTTTATTGTATTTCATATTCTTATATTACATGTGTAATGAATTTTTAATATCTTATTCTCCATATAAACATGTTTAATTTTCATTTACCATTGTTACAAACAATAAAATCATTGATTAACCTTTACTTCAATAGTATGATCATTCTAATAGATTTAGTCTTAATTTCCACTCCATTGAGACATATTTTGTATTATTCACTGATTTATTTTTATCACATGTATCTTCATACTGTTTGATATATATAATATGAATATATTAATATTAATGGTATTTAATCTTTCATTTTGAGTTATTTCATTCATTTGAGTTATGATTGATAAGCTACCAAAGAGGAAATACTCTGGGATTTAATCACATTTTAATTGATATTTTTTATGCCTGAATTTACATTCAAGGAAATTAGTTTATAATTTTATAATAAAACCATTTTATTTTTTTATCTCATGGTTATTAATGTTGTTTTAAAGTTAAAACCACATTTTCATCTCTTTTTTACTTCAAATTATAGAGATAACATTTTCAAGAAAATATGACTTATTTCTGTCTTTGGTGGAAGATAATTTTTAACCCAAATCATTTTTTTCATAAAAATTTCGTGAATTTTATTAATAATATTCAATTTTTTTTAATTTCACTACGGCATAATATTTTCATCTTAAATTTTTTTTAATGTACTCTTCCCTTACTTATCCTAATAATGTAACTTTTTACTTTTCTTTAAAAAAATGTGAAGGCAATATTTTATTTAACATACTTGGAATGTGTATAATAATCCAAATGTCATGACCACTCATTTAATTATTGAATAATTTTCATGATTACATGGTTCTCTTGAAATAATTTTTTTCACAATAATTCACGAAATATTTTGTTTTGAAAATTGATTTTCAAAGTGAAACATGTATTTTTATAATAAATTTTTTAATTATATTTTTATGTTATTTATTTTCATTAATTATAATTATGATTTATTTTTCATATATTATACTAAGTATATGTTGTAATGATACCATACTTATTATTTCTCTGTATATTTTATGATCAACTTGACCATGAAAGTATCAACATTCACTTTCTCTATTAATTTTTTTGTTTTTATCCTTCTCTTCAAAAATTCACTTTACTGTGAATATTGGACATTTCATTACTATTAAATATCAAAAAAATTGTATCATGGACAGTATTATTGAAATCACTATATTCAATTTTTAAATATAGTGTTTATATAGAATTTAATTTGATTAACTGAGGAACTATTGATTAATCTATATTCCTTACTCAGTATGGATATCTATTAATAAGGAATATTCCAAAT
Organism: Viscum album; assembly: GCA_963277665.1. Classification (NCBI taxonomy): domain Eukaryota; kingdom Viridiplantae; phylum Streptophyta; class Magnoliopsida; order Santalales; family Viscaceae; genus Viscum; species Viscum album. The sequence continues at coordinate 1,719,530,726 of OY728127.1, forward strand.
GAATTAAATCAATAATTTGATATCTAAGAAATTAATTGTACATGAAGTAATGGGTTGCGGACCTAAATTATGTAGACCATCTATGAATTTATTAAATCATGAGGAGAATCAGTAATCTAGTATTAATGGGTTTTTGGTGTATACTTACCCATTGATTAAACTATCTGGCGATTGGGCTTGATGATAAAGATATCATGATGTTTGAGATCATGAAGTTTAATATTAAGAATTTACTTAATTGATAATTCATTAATTATTATCCATCTTAATATTTAATTGATATTTTCCTTTGATGAATTTTTTTTCTCAATTTGTTGTTTAAATCGCATGTGTGTTTTTTTATTTAGCATTCTATATAAATTATTACTTAAATAATCATGATAATAATGTTATTGGTTAGATGGAGTGTTTTTCAGCTATTTACCTTACCATATTTATTATTTCATATTGATTCATGATAGTTTCTTCTGTAAATAATCATTTCTAATCATTTGACCTCACCCAAATTTTATTTCCCTACCTTGGATATGAAAAAAGAATCATTTAATGAATTCAAGGATTCATAATTTATTATATTCACTATGTTTCATTTTATGTTTTCAAATGTACTATGAGATTCATGTATGTGTCTAATTTAGCATGACTACTAAAATTTTCTGTCCTTTGGGATATGATCACTTTTATATTTTTCCAATTCAATAAATTAACCCCCTCCTCCTAGTTATTGGAGTTGGGGTCTTTATATTTGTAATATTAAAAACTATAATGAAAAAGAAAAAAATTAAATGATAAATCAATTTTCAAATTTTTAATACATTATTAAAGGAATTAGTATTGTGGTTTGAGATGTTATAATAAAATTAATTTAATGAATGTGATAATAGTAATATGGATATTATTGGAAAATTATACATTGGTACATATTAAATGGGTGTAAAACCAGAAACATATTATCATTTCATAATTACTAGATTGTAATTGTTATAAATAATGATTGTGTAAGTTTTAAAAATATATAATTTATTAATTAAAAATATATAATATATAAAATAAATATTTTATGAATATTAAATGATATTAATTACTTGTTTCTTCAATATTTCTTATTTTAAGGAAAATGAATTTATGCAATATATTTTTTTAAGTAATTTACAATAAAATAATGATTATAATAAAATAGATTAAATAAATTCATGGAATTAATATTAAAATAAATAAATTCAATTTAATAAAGAAGTTAATAATTATATGTAATGAAAATTAAATTAATCCATACTAAAGAAATATTTTATAATTTAAAACATTGTTTTCATATATTATATGTTTCCAATTAAAAGTCAAAATAAACATATCATGGTAGTGACATTTCATTATATTTAATATATGTATATAAATTAATTAACATCCACATGTTGATTATTAATTGGTTAGAAATATGTGTAAAATATGTTTTTATTTACAAAGAGATATTTTTTAAACAATTTTATGAGTTAATCATTTTTATTTCTAAAAATTAAAAATAAACCATGATAATAAATGATTTTTTAAAAATATAATGTTTATATATAGAAAAATATAGATTATCACGCATTTAATGATTAATAATTATTATGAAATAAGAATAAAATTATTAATACACCATTTAGATATATTAATTATTTTCATTTAAAATTTAAATACATATTATAAAGTATATCTTTTTTATTTAAAGGAGTCTAAATATTAAATCAAAAAATTTATATATGAAATGATTTGTTATTTTTTTATTTGGGGAAAAAATAATTATTGCAGTAAATAATTTATTCATTCTAAATGTGGTAAAAATGAAAAAAATGACATGGAATGAATTAAGAAAAATATACAGATATAAAATCTTTTTAAAAGTTTTATTTTATGTATGTATCTTATTATAATATTTCAAAACCCATTTCCTAACCTAGATCACATAACTCCCATATGATTCTATGTGTTCCCTTCACCCAACTCGATATTTAAAATAAATATCTCTCATTTATAACTATATAGTATGACCCCAACACCCCTTAAAAACACATTTATCCTTTTATATTTTTTAATCCAAAAAATCATTTCTTAAATATATTTTCTAATTATCATAGATTTTGGTCTCAGAAGGAGTAATTAAACCTTCATTATAAATGACATAATTATAATTTGATATTCCATTAAAGTAGATATTTTGTAATTAACTATAAAATTCAGCTAAATTACCATATTTTATATTTATATATATAATTATCTAGTCTAAAAGTTATCTTTATACATATTTATTCTATAGAAAAATATTATATCACCAAAGTAAGAATCTATAATATTATTTATTCATTATCATTATATGTTATTTATTTGGTTGGATTAGCTACTGATATGAATGATGATATTCTATATTCAAAATTTATATTATGGATGAGTATAAAAATAGAAAAATATGATAATATATATTATTAAAAATTAATTTTTTATGAATATATTTTTTCTAGTGTTTCAAAAAAAATGAATGATCAATAGAAAGTAACTTGTTTTTTGAAAAAAAAGTACCTAAAACAAGCTAATCAGAAATTCAATTCTGATGAATTATACTAGTACCTTCCATAAAATAAATATGGGGTTATAAAAACAAATTAAATATTATTGTTTGTATATATAAATTAATTAAGTAATTAATAAATTCTTATTAATGAATTAACCCTGACATATGTATACAAAAACTAGTATGATACAATAAAAAAATACTAGTATTTATGATGAAAATAAACAAGAACTAACTAATATGTATTTAATAAATTAATATAATTGATTTATATAATAGGTAATACTTCCGAATATGGTTCTAAAATAATTTTCTATATTGGGTCTGTTTATTCTTCTTGGGGTTAAACTACGTGTATAGAGTCATGAGAAATAGTAAGTATTTCTCTCACAAATATTTTTATAACTTCATAATATTGATGTCTAATCCTACATTGCGGTATTTATATATACATTCCGTTTAAGTAATAATTTTTTTCTCCATTCATTATTTTTGGGATATAAATATATTTTCACTTCTCTCCCACTCTTTAATTCATAACTCATTTGAAATGACACTTTTAATAGTAATTATAATTACAATTTATTTTTATTTAGGAATCACTATACTTATGAGAAATATTCATTAATATTTTTTGGTAATGTCATTCTATCAACATCTATGATTTCATAAGGTGACTTTTAAATGGATTATAATTCATAATAAATTATGAATGTGATTTTTATATCATTTTTATTATTTTTTTATATCATTTCTTTTCTCCTACCATGTTCTTCAATTTTATTGATAAGGAATACTTTTGAATTATTTTTTATTTATCCAATTAATGATTACATATTATTCAATTTTTACAAAAATCTTTTTCAATAAAGGGTTTCCATCATTTGAAGGAATATTATTTTTCATTTTCTATTTTAGTTTTTATTATTATTATAAATTTTTTTATTTATCATAGTGACATTTGATCTTTCTTATATTTCACTAGGTATATAAATATTTTCAACTACATAAATTCATTCCCTAGATGACTTATATTTTAGAATTATTATGATCCATATAGAAACCAATTCATTTTAAAAGTTAATTATCACACATTAATTTTTTAAAATTTTATTATGGACATTAGGAACATATATGGATGGTTTATCCTTATCTCATGTTCGGGTTTGGAATTATATATCCCTACATTGTATTAGGGAATGACTTATTTATAATGATATTTTATGTTATTGGACATTAGAGGTCATCCTAGTCTACTATGTTATGGGATATATTTTTCTAATATGTGATAAAGGTGTTGGTAATAAGCCTTGATAAAAAAATATAAATTTTCAGTATTATTCATGTGGCACATTTTAATTAAATTCCAAATACATATGTTTTTTCTAGAAATTATATTATTTATCATTTTATGATCCATGTTTCATACACATTTGGGTATGATTTTATGATTATGTTCTCATATCCATGTGTTCATATTATATAACTTATGATCCTCTTTATGATAATCTATGTTGATTTATTTCAGATCTATTTTCTTTTTCACCGACTAATTATTGTAGATTATCCATTTAATATGTTTTCATTTCATAGATAATGATGAATTGTATTATATTTGATATGTCTCTTATGGAATCATGTGTTGAAAATTTCTCTAGTAAATGTTGAAGGATTGTTATGTAATAAAATAGTTATTTAAATAATATGTAATGATATTGATGATCTAGTTCATTAGAGTGTTTACCTAAAAGATGATACATATAAATATATGAAATTATATAAGATCAATTTAATTTATTCTTGATTTATCTTACATGTATTTTCCGTGTTCTTTAGTTATTTTATAGGATTAAATTTACAAGTATATGAGGTTAAAACATAATTCAAACTTTGTTAAATTACAAGTTTTTTTTAAATTATTAGTGATATAGTTAATCTAATATTTGAATAATATATGTTAATGTATTATGGGATGAATTAAAAAATTATAGGTTGAAATTAAAGCTTCAAAAAGGATGAAATCATATGTTATATTTTAATATACTTATAAGGGTTTATAATAAAATTTTAACCTTCTCACTAACAATTTGGTTATAGTTGATGGATTGTGACTTGAATAATGAATCATTATTATGACATTTAAACAACAATTCCATTTTCCATTACTATATGTTTCAATCAAATAATTGTTTAAAATTAATCAACATGAAATAAAATGTATTATATACTTGTATTAAGAATGAAAATTTTATCATGGTAAAATACCATTTAGGATTTGAATTAGATAAATAGTATACACTGATCTAGACATCAAAAGGTAATCAAGGTTAATATATCTATCCATAATCAGAATTATGCATCTTCTCACCATCTAAATAAGTATATTTTGGAAAAAACATTTTATATAAATAAAAATCTCAACATATTCCTACTAAGATGGAAATAAAAAAATCCCAATTCATACACCAAATGATATAGTTGAGATTTGATTGATTTCATGCCAATATTAAGGATACCATTTCTTGTTTCCCCTTGTTATGGAAAAAAAATTTAAGTTGAAATTTTATGGAAGGTAGGTGATAATATAATATTCTAGATTTAATTATTCCTATTATTTCTCCTGATAATATATTTTATTCACTATAAATAAAATTGACAATAAATTATAAAATATATGTATAAAATATATAGCAATTTATATAGTTAAAATATTATATTACTTGAAATATCCTTAAATCATGTATCATAAAAAATGGGTTATTACATAACATTGATGATTAAATAACATAAAAGTGTTTAAAATAATATTTGATAATAAATGATAAAAAAAATTATGGTCATTAAATCTCTTAGATAATATTGACCCATGAGTACCATAATTATTATAACTGATCATATAATCTGAAAAACAATCAGGAAATCTTAAATGATTTCTTAATGTCATTAAAATTTAAAATAATGAGAACTCTCGTTTTAGAAAATATATAGGAATGAATTTATAGAATGTATTTATAGCAATGTAGCCCTTATTTGACTATTAAAGTGGGGTATTTTACCATCGGTTACAATACCAGAAATGATATTACTCAATCAAAATTACTACTATGTGGTTTACATATATAAATTTATTTAGATTTAAGAAATATATATTTCTTATAAATAATTTTTTTACATTTAATAAATAAGTTTGAAATCAAATAAAAATAATAATAGTATTTTTTTAGATTAATATTTATTTTAAAAAAAACTAATTTTTGTACACTATAAACCTTTTTTTGAAATATACAACCTTAGAAGAATGAATTTAAGTGAATGGATACAATAAATTCTAGGGAATATATAGGAGTAAATTAATAAATTTATGTAAATATTGATAAAATTATGTGAAATAATAATTAAATTATTCATGATCAGTGATATCTATTCCATTTTTTAATAAAATCATTTATTTTATTTTAAAACTTTATTGAAATTTCTTTCATATTTTTTAACAACAATAAAATATAATTCATCTCCCTCTAATAGAACGTGTCGCAAACTACTCCTCATTTTTTAAAATTTTTTAAATGATTTGAATTATCTATGCCTCTATGCTGCATCAATTATGATAGTCCATCCATCTCAACACATGCATGTTCACCTTTACTTTATATAAGAACTACTAATGGAGAAGGCTCCAAACCTATTAGGGTTGGTTTCTTATATGTCCCTCTTCGAGGCATTAGAGTATATTTTAGATTATGGTTACTCAATGATTTAATGGAGGTTTCCCTCATCCCAATATTTATTTAACCGTTTATTTATATCACGAACCAAGGTAGGATTTCATCCAAAACAACATTTGACCCATTCTGGGACATGTCCCGAAGGGTGTTCTCAATATCTATGGGCTAGAAAATAGTGTCGGGCATTAGATATAATACATATGAAACAACTAATACATCTAAATAACTAATATCAATTAAATAAATTGAATAAGTGAAACAACTAAAAAGAACTGAATCTCAATAAATATACAAATATATCCATATAAAAATATAAATAAATAAAGATTAAACTCAAATTAAACAAAAACCAACATATACAAACACGATCTCTATGTGAACTCATGGTCACCACCATATATAACTCAATATTCTACAAAGGAAATTCCAACCAGAAACCTAAACCTACAAAACATTTCAGTTCCACTAACACTGAATGTTTCAAGTATGGTGTGAGCTTAACAGCTTAGTTGTTAACCACCATAGAATCCATACATTTCCTTTCTTGAAATAGTCCACAAACACTGGTTTGAATTATATATATATAATAGTTTTTTTCTCCCTTTAATAAGAAAATGCAATTTACCCTTTTCCAAAACAACACACACCCCTTTTACATTTTCAAAACAGATTACCATTTTAAAACCAAAACCCAAACCCATGTCCGAAAAATGAAATACAAAAAAATGATGTGTAAATAAGAAACCAAGGGAAAAATATAAACAAGAACCTAAAGATAGTAAGCCAAGGTATTTTCTTAAAAATCCCTAGACTGATCCCTAGATATACTCGATTAAGACTCACATGATGATGTAGGGTGCAACTCCATAGTCAATAACAACCTAGTTTCTCTAAACAAGCCAATATAGTGGCTTTTCCCACCAATTCATATAATTACATGGGGTTCCCAACCCATATAATAAGGATTGAAAATAAACCTTCACTTGAACCTCCAAAATATCAATATGAGTCCCATGATGATAGTACATAGTGAAAGGAGGAGGTCCTCACACTTGTGAATCACCTTATATACTGCCACTACACTTGCCTACCCTAGACACTGACACCACCCACGTGATAACCCACATTAGGGAAATCCTCCATAGGGGTTACCATCACATACCAATCCTTATAAAAGTACCAAATCAGGAATCATATCACATAATTCATCAATCCATTTATCAAAACATTATAATATACTGACCAGGTATTTTTACTTCCAAAACCATAATTCATTTTTCAAAACATTATAAAGTTACAACTGGGCCTTCAAGTCACATCACATTAAAACTATTGTTTCAAAAATATCACAAGTTCTAAATGGGCCTTTAACATTTCAATCACAATACATTTATAAATCCAATTCCAAAATATAGTGAAACATGCAACAATATAGAAAGTTCCAGATGGGCCTTTATGCCAATAATTCACCAAAACATATCTCAAAATTCCTTACAAGCCAAGCATTAAAGAATACATTTGAAGAAACAACAAAATTAACAAGGAGAACCCAACACTCAATTTAAAAACAAAGGTAACATTTTGAGAATGAGGGCATCACTCTTATGTTTCATCGTCATTTAAATATCCATCCATGTGTGCACCCTGGGAACCCATGGTTGTGGAAAGATCTAATGACAAACTTCATGTTTCCATGAAATCACCCAAAAAATATTTTAATAAAATACCACTTACCCATAAACCAACACAAAAAGTTACATGGTTAAAATGTCATAAATAATAATTTAAAAACAAGGATAAAATTTTCATAACATTTAACCTCAAATCATTATACCCTAATGAGGCTCCCAAACAACATATCATGGACAATTAATAATTTTCCATGTGATAACAAAACATAATCAAGACCAAATAACACTATATGTTATCTAATTAACATTAAAAGATAAATTTTATTTTGAAAAAACACCTTGTGGGATTTACTATATGACATGTTTATAGAAACCCCTTCAAAAAAAACATCCACCAATTTTTTCCAAAATAAAAACACTATACTAAACCAATCAATCATACCAAAATCATTCAAAGCACATATTATTTAAAAAACCTCAAGAATTAATTTATTATGTTATAAAGGAATATAATGGAAATACAGACATGAATGATGTGAAAATGTAACAAAACTTCTTGATGAGGAAAAATATCCTCTAAAAGACAATCTATATTCCAAAACATCAATGAAATCAATCGAAATGAGCCAAAACTAACAATAGGGTTCATCCAAGAGGGGTATAATCCATAATAGATCCATGAAATTTGTGATTGGGAATAGGATAAGAGGAATGGGGATGATTTGATAACGAAATAAAAAGAATCACTAACCATTGTGGAGAAATCACCCAAAAAATCCCAATATGGAGGAAAACAAAGGGGGCATACTCTGGTAGATACCCAGTTAATAGGTCATAAAATAGGATATAAAATCACATAAATTGTGTTTTTAAAATAAATTTTATTTAGGTTTTATTGGTTTGCACAGTTTTTTTCATTTTTTTAAACCCTCCACAAACTGTACAACTACAACTAGAAACATTCGGTAAACATGAAAATATAAGATTCACAGTTTGGGAAACCCATGGTCAAATCCTATGACCTACAAAATTGGTAAAAACCCTAAATTTACAACCCAAAGACAAGTATATCCAACTCAATGATCCTTGAATGATTTATATGCAATTTATTGACATTTTGCGTGTCACCAACTCCCCTATTATGAAACTTTCTCCCAATATGACTAACAATAACCAGGCATAGGGCTAGAGGAAAATCTATAGCACCAAACAAAAAAGAATTTATAAGAAAAAAAACACAAACCTCATCCAAAATATCCAAAAGCTATAAATAAATAATAATAATTGAGAAATATGGTTGGGGTGTAAAAATTATCCCCACCACAAACACTTTTTCCCCCAAAAAGACACCCATCTGAACAATAGAAATAACAAAATCCTAAACAAGAAAGAAGAAAATGAAACACTAAACCTTGGGTGGACATGTATCTCCAAAATACACAGCCAAAAAACTCTATGAGAAACCACAAAATACTGAACAATATGTTAACACAAGAGGGTTCCCCCCACCACAAGAACCTAACTAACACCATCGAATTACTTTACACTATCCCAACACAGAAACTCCATATGTAAACTAAGAACCCCAAACACAAAGTGAACCTCAAATTTGGGTTAAAACATTATAGGGTAAAATAGGAAATTCTTATTTTTAATTATTTGGACAAGTCACGTGATTTAGCCACACCATTTTACAAATAGTGTTCCAAATGTGTGAACCCTAATGGAAATGTGGGGCACCCCGCATGAGCTGGTTTCATGGTTTCCCAAACTATTCACCAACTGTAAAATATGCAATTTCCCATTCCAGAACCATATCGCGTGCTTCCAACATATTACCCCTAACAATGTGTAGGTTATTATCCTTGCCCTAGACCCCAAACCATGAGACACACAGAAACTTGGTCTAAACCGCATGATTTCCCTAATTTTGTGTTAATCATGCACAACATACTACAAATTCCAAAAAAACATCTACTTTTCTCAAAAAACGAAAAATAATAAAACCAAGGACTCAAAAAAATTCAATTGTGGGTCAAATAACATGGTAAAATTCAAAAAATACTACAAACCTCTGTTTCTATGGGTAAAACCCTTAGAAGATATCAAAATAGTAGTGAGGAAGACCACAATCCATCATTTTCCACAAGCATGAACATCTAAAAAATAAAAACCTTAACATGATGCCAACCCATAAAAAATGAGGATAAGAACACACACAATGGAACAAAAACAAAATATTCACAATTAGATAGGGTCCACTATTTTGATCAAAAAATAACATCACCACAAATCCACTTACAATGAAGAGAACAAATAACAACAAGGAGAACCATAACAATTAACTTCCAATGTATCCACTCCGAAAGTGGATAAAAAATTTAGGTTGATGATTCTTACACCCACGGTGGTTCTCGACTGCCTAAAAGTATTCCCTCATGCCTATGGTTAGAGTAAAGATTTCTTGAATCATTTGTTGCCTCATAATCAAGAGCTAACAACCTTCTATTAAGACATGCTGACACATCTTCAGATGATTTTTATAGGAAAGAATTTAATGAAATGATGGTCCTTGGAGGAGAGGGATCACTCCTTTTCTTCAAGATGAAAACCCCTAATAAAAAGATAAGACTTTATCAAATCCTACGACACTACCTCTCGAGATAATGAAATCAACTCCTTTAAGTAGTCAAAATAGTTTGATCACTTTCTATTGGACTAGTTGAATACACATGTGATCTTTCATTTTCTTTGTCTTCACTTCCCCAATTATAAACCATCAGACAAAAAATTATTTAAAAACTTCCAATGAAATCCATACATGAAGCAATATCAGGATGATCACCATCCATAGATCCAAATATGCACATTCAAACAACCATAAGTTATCTCAAACCATCTTCGATTCGGGAGTTCCCAATGATCCAAAGAATATCTCAACATACTAAATCCATTCCACTACCTCTATCAGACCATGACCACCATGAAAGACTAGAAAAACCCAAGAATGAATAAAAGCTTGGTATGGCCAAATATAAACCTTGGGGGCCTTTATGGGAGGTATATTTTGAACAAAATCAAGTCAAAAAACCAAAATAAACATCCAAATAAAAATCTCAACCAAGATTAATAGATCAATCAAAACAACATTCCCTTAAGCCAAACATCTCAAATAAAAAACATGAAAACTCTTTCCAAAACCTCCAATCCCATTAATATTCAGAAACAAGATTCTTACAAGGATACTTCACAACTATCAAAACCCATTTATGTCATTCCAATTCAAACATAAAATTCTTTTTTTACAACAAATATCATGCTCAAAAATCATTTTCCATTTTCATCCCTTTCTTCTAAAAATCTATTTCCACCTCAAAACCAACCCACGCCAACCAAAATCCAATGAAATCAAAACTCACACTAAACTATATTGAAAAGGATATAATGACCATGCATAACATAGCAACATGGTTAGTAGGCCATCCGCAATCAATCATCAACAATGAAGAGGTCCTTGAACATTTCACTCGAAATCCACATGGGTCACTACTCCATGTGATATTACAACATGACACTGGATCACCTCTATTTTCATTCCCTTATCCAAAATAATGAAAACATACTAAAATCCTAGAATACCCCCTAGAAACTTGAGGGTCAGAGTGAGAAAGGGTCCATGAAGTCCGTATTGTATCTACCTCTCGATTCTCGATAGTCCAAGACTCCAATCAACCTAACACCATAAATATAAAAGGGTATTGTCTGGTACCATTTTTTCACAACCCACGATGGGATAACATCCAACCCAACATTGAACCTAGTCTAAGACATTGCCTGAAGTGTGATCCTGATCTGAACCAGCTTGATACTAGTGTTTGTAATCAATGATAATCTGGAGGGAATGATTTATCCCAATAAATAACCAAGATCAAATAAATTAATTAAATAAGGGTAATAACTAACAATAATTGATCCTTAATAAATATACAAATAGATCTAGATACAGATACAACTGGACAAAGATGAAAATAAAAAAAACTAAACTAAACCACTACCACTGTTATATCTGTGTGACCTCATGGTCACCACCATCAACCAACAATACTACTACAAAGAAAACTCAAACCAAAAACCAAAACATTCAAAACAAATCTGTTCTAACGACATAGAATGGTACAATTTGGGTGTGAGATTAACAATTTAGTTGTTATCCACCATAGAATCTATACATTTACATTCTTGAAGTTATCCATAAACAATAGATTCAAATGAATATATATATATTTAAATACGTTATTTCTCACATTGCTAAACAAAAACAGCTTCCCCTTTTTCAAAACAATGCACAGCACATTTCCATTTTCGAAACTGATTACCATTTTAATACCAAAACCCAAACCCAAACCCAAGTCCAAAAATTGAAATACTAAAAATAAATAAGAAATGTAAACAATAAACCAAAGAAACAGAATATAAAAATCCATATAAATATATTAAACCATTGGAATTTCTAAACCATCTCTAGACTGATCGCTATACATACTCGAGTCGGACTCACTTGATGGCATATGGTGAAGCTCCACAGTCAATATCCAATTGGACTCTCTAAACTAGAAAATATTGCAGCATGTACCACCAATCCCTATAATGTCAAGGGGGTGTCAACCCATCTAATAAGGGTCAAAAGGAAACCATCACTATACCCTCTAAAAGATTCCCAAGAGTCCCATGGAAATAATATAGGTTGAAAGAAAGAGGCCCACATACGCATGACTCAACTTATATGCCGCCATCACACTTTACTACCCCATACACCGACACCACCCACATTATAACCCATTTTGGGGAAATTTTCCATCAAAGATCCCATCACATAACAATCCTTTCGAAAGTTCCAATCAAGCTGTTATATCATAAGATCGATCAAACCAGTTCTCAAAATATTCTATGATCCCAACTGAGGATTTTTACAACCAAAACCACAATTCATTTCAAAAACATTATAATGTTCCAACTGGGCCTTCAATTCACATCACATTCAAACCAACCTTTCTAAAAAATCATAAGTTAAAAATGGTCCTTTAAAATTTCCAATACAATTATAATTAAAAATCCATTTCCAAACTAGACTGAAACCTACAACAAAATGAAAATTTCCAAATGATACTTTATTCTAATCATTTAGCAAAACATATATCAAAATGAAAAACGGTCCAAGAATTAATGAACACATTTTAATCCACTTTTAAATTCACATGTAGAACCCAACACACCATTTAAAACTTAAGAAAATATTTTTTGAAATAGGGTATCATTCTTACCTTTCATCGTTATTAGAATTCCCATCTATGTGTGCACACTGGGCACCCATGGATGCGAAAACATCAAATAACACACTTCAAGTGTCTATCAAATTAGTTAAAAACAATTTTTAAAAAACACCATTTTCCATTAAACAAACAAAAGAAGTCACACAATTATAACATCATCAATAAGTATTTAAAACCCATAATAATCATTCAAAATTATTTTACCACAAATCCTTATTCCATAATGAGGCTCCCAAACAACACATAATTCCCATTTTATAATTTCACCCAGGCTATCAAGACATACACAAGACCAAATAAAACCAAAAGTTCTCAAATTAAATTTTATGGATCAAATAACATTTTAAGAGACACCTTGTTTTCATAACTATATAACATGTTTAAATAAACCCCTTTAAACCCACTTCCACCAATTTTTTCTAACATAAAAACACCATACCAATAGAATCTACGATAGAAAAAGAATGTGAATCACATATATATATATATATTATTTTAAAATACTCAAGGATCAGTGGATTTTTATGGAAATTATAATAATGGAAACACCTATATCTACAATGTTTGAATGTCCTAATACATCAGTGGGAAGAACAATACTCCCCGAAAGATGATTCACATGAACTAACATTAATGAAATTGACCAAAATCATCCAACAATAACCATAGGGTTATTCAAAGAGGGTTCCAAGAAAAAAAATAACCATGAAATGATAAAGGGGAGGGGAGAAGAGGGATCGAGAAGATTTTATGAATAAATCTTGAAGAATCACAATCCATTGTAAGAAATCACCCAAAAATTAGCCCAAGACAAGGGAAAACAAGAGGGGAGACTTCTGGTTGATACCCATGTGATAGTGCTCCAAACTAGAGGAGGAATAAATTTAATCATGTTGTAAATATAAAATTTATTTAGGTTGTAATGGGACACATGGTTTTACTACACGATTTTGTAAACCATGCGCAAATTGTGAAACTACTACTAGAAACATTTTGTAAACTTATAGATTTTAGATTCACATTTTGAAAAACCGGTGCTCAAACTGTGTGACAAAAAAATTGGCCAAACCCCCTCAAATGACACCCCAAACACTAATACATTCCACAAAATGATACATGAATTATTTAAATGTAATTTAGTGACATCTTGGGTGTCAAAAACTCCTCCACTATGCCACTTTCTCCCAATACCATTAACAATAACCAAGCATTGGGCTAGAAGAAAATTTAATCCACCAAACCAAAAATATTTTTTTCATACAAACAACAAAAACCTCAACCAAAATATCCAACATTGATAAATAAATAAAAATAATTGAAAACTAGGGTTAGGGTGTGTCAATATCTCTGAAATATGACCATTCCCCTAAGTGTAACATTAATTTTGTTTCTTATAGGGGGAAACAACATTCAATATATCCCCATCACCAAATTCATCCAATATTGTGGGTTGAAATATATATATATATATTCTAGGAAAATAATTTCAATTCAATTTTATTTGATGGATGATTTTGAAACATTAGGTGGGTTCAAAAATCATCCTTGGATTCCATTTTTGGGGTGGATATCCTCTCCCTTCCATTGTTTTAACATTTTGTTCAATCATGGATTCTAGATTGTCCAATATAAGATTCCATTATTAATATAAAGTCATTATGAATTAATATATTGTTATAGATTTATTTCATTGAGTCTTGTCCTAGGGAGTCTCACCCCATTATGGGGAGGATATTCCTTTTTTTCTATTAGAACATAGAGTGCTATAGCAGTTGAGATTCGTCATCAGTATTGTTCTGGCTCCATATATCTAGTGTCTACCTTAAATATTATAACCCATCCATTCTGAATATAATTATAGTCACCATTAGGTGTCTTTATTATGTTGATGAAAAAAATTAAATATGGATAACACCATGGTTTCCCAAATATGTGTCAAACTGGGCCAGTATTCTCTATTGACAAAATGATTTCTTCTTATAGTTGGTTCAAAAATATCTATCTAAAAAACTATTTTTATTGAGTTGTATTATCTATTTCAAAAAATTTATCATCATCATAGCCATATGTTTCTTATAGGAGTAGAAACTATTTTTCTTCCTCAATGACAGTGGTGAGGGCCTCCAATGGTTTACATCAGATTTCATTCACTGTGGGGGTTATTGTGAGGTAGAAAAATCATATCCCGAGAATCTAAATAATACAAGTGTGAGTTATTGATAGTCAAGACCATTTAAGGAAAAAAATTGGGCCTTTAATATCTCATTCATGAAATCATTTTAGATCCATATTTTCTTCCAAAAAGTATAAATTTCTCTCTACTCCAATGGATTATTCCATTGGATATCCATCCTTTTCCAATGACAATAGTGTTCCCCTTGGACCACAATTTTATTTCCTCAGACCTTCCTCTAATAGGAACATGTCACAAACTTATTGAATTAATTCATGTTCTATATATCCACCAAAAAATTCAACCCCATCAATTAATGAAATTATTTTTCCTTTACCTTATAAGGGATATAGTATGGAGGTGCACGTCATTTAGAGATCTTTGTTTCTCTTGTTAGTGAGACTCTTCCAACATCAACTTCTATGTTCTTCTATAGAATCTAGAGTGATCCCTATTCTACTTGGGTACATAATATATCACTGTTTTCTAATCCCTAAGTAAATACCATTTCATTTTTTAGTGCTTTTGGTGTTCTTAATCAAATTGATGTTGAGTTGTTGGTCTCCGATTAAGTTATATGTGGAAAGGGGAAAGAATTAATAACGGCCATATACTCTTATGAGTATGATCACTCATTCAATTTCCAATAAATTTTTTGGTATTCTTCCTGTTAGTAGCCAATGAGTTTGAAGACTGGGGGATTGATATT
This sequence comes from Viscum album, assembly GCA_963277665.1. Lineage (NCBI taxonomy): Eukaryota > Viridiplantae > Streptophyta > Magnoliopsida > Santalales > Viscaceae > Viscum > Viscum album. The sequence continues at coordinate 1,719,546,842 of OY728127.1, forward strand.
TCTTCTAAATACTCACCTCATTATTTAGAGTTCATATGGTGGTATCCTTTCAATTAATTGTGATTTTCATTACATGTTTATCAAGAAACCCCAAAATTCAGGGCATATAATTCAGTAACCCTATCATAGGGTGGATGCAATTCAATATTTTCCCACCAAGCTGAACATATATAATCACTAACATTGGAATGCGGTGAATAATCATATTTGGATATTTTGGAAGGATCAAATACATATAGATCATATAAATGTATGGCTCCATTTTTCCCCATTTTTTAATCTTTGAAGAATTGGTATCTAGATATAGAGATGCAATTTTGAGATCCCTCTTACCTTTCAATCCATCATCTTATACCTTCTTTGTAGGAGGTGATATAAAACCAATAATTGATCAGTCATAGAAGAAGGGAGGTGATCTTTAATCGATCATGGTGATTTAAAATATTAAATACAACATTTCTCCTGAATATATATTGGATCTAGTATATAGTTTGGAAAAATAAACTTGGTTAAATAAAAAGCAAAAACCTGGAAAATTTTAGAGAGAATTGGAAAGGTGTATAGAAAATAATCATGTTATCTCTAGGTTTTTGGTGTTTGTAATCACTCATTTGTCTTGGTATTTATTATACCACACCCAGGTCAATTCTTTATATCCAATTCTCTATAATGTAATACCATAGTATTAACTGTTTGATAATTTTTATTATATATTATTACCTAAAAATAATGTTCAACTCCTTATGGAACTATTTGATCAAAGGAAATATATTTGTTTCACTACAAAACATTCTCAGATGCTGAAAATGACTTATTATTTAATAGACATAGAAATAGATAACTAGTAGTCCCACATTTTAGGATCTTGAATAAGAAATTATACATCTTTATTTTTAGTAAATGGATGAATTAAATGAAGGTACCTTTATTATTTTTGAATTTAAACATCCATTTCTAGATGATGAGTGGTCAAAATAAAAGGGATTCTAGAGAAAAATCTAGAGTGAGGTGGCTGCAAGAAGAAGATATAAATAAAAAAATTCCAATACATGTCTTAGGGAATATGGATTTGTTATGAAGTTGAATTTATATCATAAAAAAAATTTATACCATATATTTGGACATTTATGGCCCACAAGTGATTTCTTTTTTCTCAAAATTATTTAAAAACCCATGATAATAAATAAGAGATATTCCATTACTATAATTAAGTGTTAATCCATTTAATGATAAAATTACATTTTATATTTAGGATAGAAAAAATAACCAACTAATCCATTCTAAATAAAGCTGAAATAATTGAATCTATTCATATATTTCATGTGAATAATGTCTTGGGACAATGATGATTTTCTCAGATCATTCTATATTATGGCCTAGGATTTCATTGAGGGAGATCTAGTCTTGGTGGTTTAGGATTTTATCATAAGGGGGACTCTCCTTTTATTATCTAAAAAAATATTCATGTTATAGTACTCTAGGATCAAAACCATATGACTTTAGTCAACTTCATCATATCATGATGTGAAAAATTTCATTCAATGTTAATGTTTTGATCCTTGATAAGAGGATTTCATCACTCTTTCACCATGATTCAATTAAGAAATATGGCTTCCTTCAAGGATGAGGTATAAAAGTAGTGAGTATCTTGGATAAAATAATTTATTTTGGATCTTGAAATGATGGTGTTGGATCGAAAAACATGGTCAATATTGATAGAGAAAAATATTATGATTTAATGATTGGATCTTTATTCTGAATTCCCTTTGGAAATGTGGTTTTGTTGAGTGGGGTTGTGATCAATTTTTTTGATGTTATTCAACCTATAAGTTCACAGTGTATCTTATGGGGAGAATGTTTATATTCATCAAGTATGTTAGATTATTTAACAAAAAAACCTTTATCTCTATGATTATTTATGCTTACAAAAGATGTTATCAATGGAACCTAAATTTATAAATATCATGATGATTAGTTCATCTATTAAATGTATGAGTTTGATTTTTTATCATATTGCTTCTCTTCTTTATAGATATAACATTTTTTATTCTATTATATAAGACACTCCTATCAACAAATCCATGAAACTGGGTATGTTTATATTAATAGGAGAGTAAAAGGAATCATTGTTGTGAATAGAAGTGTCTCTATGGAAACAAAATGGTCAGGAATATATGAAAACATTTTTGATGATCACTTAGTCATTTAAAGTATATAGAATTCATTATAATACAATGATTTTGAACTCTACAAAAAATTAATATATATATCGATTTAATTGAAGGAGTAGACAATTCAACTATAACAAGGATCACAGTTTGGAAGAGCATCATTATATCCTTCAGAGGTATAATTAAAATTATTAATAGTTTTATCTCATCAATTTCTATGAATAATTTTTATAAATTATAGAATGAAAATTCATTCATTAGAAAAATTGAAAAAAAAAATTAATAGTTTTATATGGGACTATCAAAAAATGGTATGCACTATAGGGCCAAATCATCTAGATTGGGAATACCAATTGATAAAGGAGGTATTAACATCATAAGAAATAAAAAAAATTGTACTTCATGAATGATAGTGTATCTTGGGATGAATTATAAATGATTTACTACTATTATGTGTTTATTAGAAACAAATATTGGTCCTCTACCTCATACGGTAATATTTTTTCTACTCAAGGATCTCAGTTATAGTAAGGACCTAAAGTCTACAGTTATATCATCTCAGATCATACCTAATGGATTGATTTTATGGGAAATATCACCTTTTGTAATATTAATTATACCAGATCCATTATATTATTTCAAGTGTTTCCAATCATTAACATTAATTACAGTCCACCCAGTGGTTATATGTCCTTTATGGAAGTAGTTTTGGGAAATATATTAAAGTAGATTCACTTGTAACTCCTCGACATTTTAAAAGAAGAAAATTTTGTTCAATAGCATATATGGTATAAATAAATGAGCTAATTTTATAATGTAATACCTCAATACATTATGATTTATTTCATTTTTAATAAATTCAATCTCTTTGATAGTATATGATGAATGAAACACTGTGTTTAATTGAAACACAATATTCTATAAATAATTTATTATTTAAAACATGACCATAATAACCTAACTATTAAGTTAGAGGGTATGAATATGAACAAATAATATATTAAAATTTATGTATTGTTCATTTTATTAGTTATATATTTATTATAAATAATCATAAAAATAATTTTATAGAAAAACAAATGTCTACTTAAAAACTAATATTCTCTAAAAAGAGGTTTAATAGTGATTTTCACACATATATGTAAATTAATATTTACCAAATTAATAACTATTACTTGAGAATTATAACTTTATTTGTAAAATAATCATTTCAAAATAATATTTGGGTAATTTTTTTTGATTTATCTCATAAGATTTCTTTTTCAATAAATAGTTAATGATTTTGATTTTTTTTACAAACTACTTTTTTAAATGAATTTGAATGTAAAATTTTTTTTAAAAATATATTTTAAATAAAATATTAGATAAATAATATTATAATTAATCCAATTTTTTATTATAATCATTCATATGATTAATTTTTTAATAATTTCTTTTTAAATGTTTGAATTTCATTCAAGGGAAAACAGATTTTCCAACAAGTATATATGATTAATATTAAATTTAGTTCTTCCTCCCCTTTCAATTGAAATGGAAAAAAATAGATTCCTTATTTATAATAACAATAATTTATATTATATAATAATTTATAATTAAATTTTTACCACTTTTAATAGTTGATAAGGTAAATATTAATTATCATAATTAAGGTGAAAATGAAATTATAGGGGGGTTAAACATAAAAGATAAGGGTTATAAGTGACATGAAGCTTATAAAAAAACCTATTTTATGAAAATATTTATACCTTCTCAAATTTATGGTTCTATAATGTACGATTTGTTTGCCTTTTGAAAACTAAAAATCATCGGTACTCTTTATTATTTTCAAAATTCTCATTTGTGTCCTCCCCATAATTATAAAAGACCACTCCCTACCTTATCTTATTCACACCTATTAACCCCTTTGGATCTAAAAATATTACAAAATATTTCCCCATAATCCTTATACACATTATATATATTCTTGAATTCCTGAAATTATATCCATAGGGTCTTTAATAGGAGTTCCAATTTTCGTTTTTCTAAGAGAACGTAATTATCTTAACAAATATATTTAGTTTTCATTCTACTTTTCCAACTTCAATTAAGTATTAAAACCTAAAATATAAAATCAAAATTTTATCCCATATACATTAATTATATCATCTTTTGGTATTCATATATATCCTTCACTTCCTCCATCAACTGGGGAAAAAATGGCCAATCATGTATACGGAAAACTACCACCTCACAAACCAATGTAACTTGCTTCTCCTTAATAAATCTCAAAATCGTCTATAATGATGGATTTAATGTATATATATAATATTTAAGATATTTTTTTACTTATATAATTATAATATCACATACACCTATATTCATTCAACCCCCATTTGAAAATATGATGACATCTCTTGTGTGTATGGTGGACTACCACCTCGCGATGTGATTTGATTCATTTTCACTAACTATTTACATGGTAGGTAATATTGATAAATATAATGAATTTATATGATATATATAAAATTATCTTAATTTTTTAAAATAAAAACCTATCCAATTACTTTCCCTTTAACTCATTAATGGAATGATATCATCATTCGTGAGTATGTACTACATACCATATCCACGAAGTGATGTGATTTCTATTCCATGTATATCCATCAAAAATGTTTATAAAAATTTATATATTGATGAAATATGATATTAATATCATTATTATAATTATATTATATTATTTATCTATATCATATTCACAATAACAATAACTTTCATTAAAAAACATGAATAAGAAAACAATGTAATTAACACTTGAAACAATGAATATAATAAAATATTATTAATAAATAGGTAATAAAATTGCATAATAGGGTCATATATGATATTATAAATGTGAATATGGTTCTATTATAAATTAATTACATTCTTGAATCCATTATACTGAATTTTAAATATTTTTCATCCAAAATTAAATGTGAGGTAAGGGACTTCATCTCAATTTCATTTCATCAAGGATTATTATAATTTTATACACCTAAAATATTTTATATATTGTATATACTAACATTATGACATGTAATATCATTATTACATTAAAATGAATTGTATTATATGTTTCACTTTGAATTATTTCTTCTTAATTGATTTTACATAAAAGTGTCAAAGTGGTAATGAAATTCATAACTCAATTTCTTTTCAATGGGATATAATACTTCTTCATTATATCTGATATTAAATTATTATGATTGTAATTACATTTTGACGGATTATATTTTATTTATTGTTTATTTATTTCTATTTACATTTCATATAAATTATTTATTAATTTAATAATTCACACCCCAACGTTGTGATGTTAGTTAATGGTTTATTTAACAATCTCATTTTATTCAGGATTATTTATGCTTTAATTTACATTGAACAAAAATATTGTATAATTATATAATGAAACCCTTTAATTTTATTATAATTTGGTTATTCGTGATGTCTTCCCAAAATTTTACCATTTTCCTACTCTTTTTTACTTAAAATAAATGTGAAATTGTTGTAATAAAATCTTACTGTATTTCTCCCTTCAGTGGAAAATCCTTTTTTTATTTCAAAACCATGATTTCTAAAAATGGTTTAAATTATTATTTTTAAAATTATAAAAATTATTTATTTAATAAATTTATACCAATTATTTGATTTATAAAAATTTATTTGAAATGAACCATCATGACAATTTCCAAAAAAGGCCATATTTTCTTTTAATAAAAATGTGAATGGAATAATTTTTTAACATGTACAAAATATATAGAATTTCACACCATGATGACCACTTCATTATATTAATATTCCTTAATATTTTTATAAGGTTACATTAAAATAATATTATTTTCAAAATATGTATTTAACTATTATTTTAAAAAAAATCAAAGTAAAAAAGGTTATTTTTCTGATTAAATTTTTAAATTACATTTATATGTCATTCCCATTCATAATTTAAAAACCCCTTTATTTTAATTATACTCCATAGAGGATATGTTATATTGATTCTATGATTTTTCTTTTATCGATTTTTTATAATCATTTTGACCAATGACTATATTTACAGTCACTTTTATTATTCTTTTTTTAGTTATTAACATTACCTCGGCATATTCACTTTCATGTGAACTGTAGACATTAAATTTACACTAAATATACATATTATTTATCATGGATATGACTATATCATAAATATTATATCATTAATAAAAACAATGTTCTATATTCAATGTTATTTTATTATTTGTGGAAATATTGATAATTATGTATTCTATAATCAATAATGATATTTAATTATAAGGAATGACATTCATGAATTAAATCGATTATTTGATATATTAGAAATACTTTGGATATGTAGTGATAGTTGGGGAATGGTTATAGATATCCCCAGGATGAATTAGTAGTCTCGTGAGAAGAATTAGTTGGGTTATCTTTAGTTAATTGATTTTATGGTGTATAACTACTCGTAATTTTTAAACTATCTTGTAAAAGTTCTTAACAGTAGATGTATAATGATTATCAACATCATGATATCCAATAATTAAGAATTTATTTTATTAAGAACGTAGTTATCATTATCCATGATATTTTCACAATTATATTATCTCTATATGCATTTCATTTCATTTTCTTTATTAAATGGAATATATATTTAGTAATTTACTTTAAAATATTGATTTAAACATATTCATTCATGGTATTACATTATTTAAATTTATTTAGTGAACAGTAATTTACCTTTCAATATTGATTATTCATTTTTATTTATGATAGCATTTTCTAACATAACTCTTATTGAGAATATAATATCACCATTGTTTTGTTTCCTTTCCAAGGAAACTAGGAAGTGTACTATGAATGATATTCAAGGATATGTTAGTGAGAATAATGATATTCTCCAAAAAAATTATGTTTAAATTTTATATATATATAAGGAATGTCTCAAATAGTTATCTAGTTTATGAAGACTACTAAACTATTTGGTCCTTTATAATGCAATCACTTGAATCTTATGCCAAATTAGTAATGTTATCACTGGCTCTAGGATACTGGGGTCTAGGTATTTACAGTTGGTATGAGGGGATGTTTTGTTGAAACCATATGAACTCTATTTAGGAAAACATATATATTAGATAACATAAGCCTAAGATTTATTATTAGGATAAATATAGAATATTATCCTAATGTTTTTTTACGGAATGGATTTTGTCATTTTCACAAAAATAAATCTATATTTGGATACTACATGTGGATATGGTACTAGAATACATTCACCTATGGGTGATAACTCCCACAAATATGTGTTGGTCTTCACTTGAGTGTTACCTGGTACCCGATAATGGGCCTTATTATATACATGGTTTGACACTCCTTGAGGATATAAATTGATAATTCAATTTTTTTACAAACCATTATGAAAGATTTAAATAGGTGATGATAATGATTAACCTTGGTTAAATCTAAGGTGTAATGTATTGAATATATTTTTCAATGATTAACACTTCTAATAAATGTTGATATGGTTTTACCACTGAGATTATTATTTCTAACAGTATTGTTTATGGTTTTGGTCAATGGCTTGAAGACAATAGAATCATGTTAACATTGAAATTGATTTAAAATTTGGAGGCTATGAGAAACCAAATGGGATAATTATTTGAGTGAAATATGTAATTGTTATTAATAATTAGTTATCCTAGAATATGATTAAAAACCTATACCATAACCAAATCTCACACTCACCAAATAAGGGGAGCACATATTTCTCTAATAGCTCGGTTAGTAGAGAAAATGGAGGAAAGGTTTTATTTTCATCATGTAAGAAATGTGGAATGTGGAACCCAATAAAGTGTCTCAAATTAAATGGAAAATGTATTTTTTACTAAAAAGAGTGACATAAAGCAATGAATTACTTAGGAAAAATGAAAATTATAGTGGATAGAAATAAATTTCATCCTAGGGAACCATTTATAGTTAGTTTCCTTAAATGTAGGGAACTTGGGAATTATTTTAATCAATTTACCTCTTCTAATGTCTAATCCAAATACCAAGGAACTACCTATGTTGAATCAAAATGGATGATATATTTATGTGTTGGGTTTCCAGAATGAAATAGTAGATGTATTTTTTACCAATGGTAATTTGGTTCTATGAATCATGAAACAATTCCGGAATGTGTAAAATTTAGGATTCATATATGTGTTCATTAACATAAGAGTTATGGATACCATCATGGGTTTATGAGCATAAGATTGGTCATTAGTTGAATTTCTTAAACACCCCTTTTGATCATATATGTGGGAGGAATATATCATGATTAATGATATTCACTACAAAAATAGATACTTAACTAAATTTTCTGATAAATGTGGTTAAATTAGAGACATTTTTTCTGAAAATGTTGCTAAATTGTCAACATTTTCATAAAACCATGTCTATGTTATAGACGTTTTCCCGAATAATTAAATAAATTTACAAATAGATATTTTTTTAAACATGTATAAACTAGTTACATTTTTACCACAATTTTAAATCAATGTTAATTATATATAAGTATATTTCTACTAATTGACACATATATAATTATATAATTTTATATATATATCTCTATATTTATATTCAAACATATTAATATATATTTAAATAAAATGATATATAAATATATATAAACACATAGACATATATATGAACAGAAAAATATCCCTTAGGGTGTAGCTCAATTGTAGCTACCCCTCTGGGTCGTGTAGACATCTCAAGCTCAAGCGATGTCGAGTTCTTCCCTACATTCATGTGTTTCATGTTTTTATTGGTAATAAAGCTCATTACCCCACTTTGATGTTAATATAAATTTAGATATCGATATATATATTAACATATATAAACACACACATGTATATATATATATAATAATATATATTAATATATATATATATATATAAACACACACACAGAGATAAATATATATATACATATAGTATTATATAAAAATATGATAAATTTTGACCCATTTTTTAGAAAATGTTGTTATTTGGTGACATTGTTTCCAGTGTTTTAAACCATGTATCATTTTGTATATATATATATATATCCCCCTTAAGGTGTAGCTCAATGGTAGCTACCCCTATGGGTCTTTGTGGGCCCTCAAAATCATGTTCTATCAGGTTCTCCCTTATATTTTTGTGTTTTATGTTTTTTTTGGAAATATAGATCATTTCCCCATATCAAATTAAATATATATTTAAATATATATATTAACACACACATATACGCATACATAAATATATAAACACACACACATAAATATAAATATATAAATATATAAATATATTTTTATTTTTATTCAAATAAAGTTATAAATATATATATATATATATATATCATATAAATATTAACATATGTGAAAATATATTTAAAAAACAAATATATTTATATATGTATATTAAAAAATAAATTTATATAAAAAAATATTATATAAAATTTTGATATACTATTGTTTTGGTCGTTTCAATGTGGTCTTAAGGTTTTGTGTTCGAATCCTTCTCTATGAAATTTTTTTAGATGGAATAAACATGAGTAAAAGGGTGCTCTTCGTGCATGGAAGTGTTTCTTATCAGGAGGGATGAGCCAATATGGATGGGGTACTCTACAATTTATGAGGCCAGAAAGTCCCAGGTAGTAGTTTGAGGGGAGAGTTGAGGCCAACACATTGGCCATGGATTTAGGGGTGTGTTAAGAAATACTAATTAAATTTATAAAAACAAGTTTTACTAGAAAAATATTAATTTAAAGAAAGACACTTTTATTAAAAATATAGTCATTTAATACCTCATTTTCAGATATTTTTATGAAATATATTACAATTTTTTAAAAAAAGTTAGTAAATTGAGAACTACTAATTATCGACATTTTTAAGTGTCGCCAATTTCCAGCATTTATAAACATCCCAAATTGTCGTCATTTTTTAGAAACATCTATAATTAGTAATGATTATAAATATCACCAAGTAGTAACAACTAACTTAAATGATGTTTTCTTGAATCATCGGTAAATAAATTGGCAACATTTTAAAATGTTAGTAATGTAAAAAAGTCAATATTATATGTTTTTATTTAGATTTTAGGAAAACACTTTTGGGAATACAACTCATTATTTAGTATATGAAATTTTTGTTTGAGGAAAATTTCCTTTACATTTTTTGAGATATTATTAAAGGTATTTCTAACCATTAATGATTATATTTTCTTTGATGTTATAGTAATTAGGGTTCATCACAATTAGGGAATTTCATAGGAATTATATTACTATATATTTGGAAAAAGGACAACCCGCATGATGGGTGACAACCTTTTTCATCTAGTGAAGGCCATATTTCTTGACCCCAGAATTGAAGGATGATAAGTGTTCATCATTTATCACGGACCTTCATGATGGTTTTGATAATATATCAATATTTTTACTTAAATGATTTGATGGATAAATAAAAAAATTTATCCTGTGGTATTACTAATTTGGTTTAGATATTAATGTATTATATTGGATAACTTTTTTTAACAATATTAGTTTTTGCAATTAATTTTAGATATATTGATAGACTCTCCGCACATTTACAGATTTTATAATACGTCAAAAGTTAATTTTTGTGCTCTAGGAATAAAAAATTCATTTTGGACATTCATTTCATAGAGTAATAGATGAATTGGAAATTGACTGAAGCCCAAAAATAGGATTAAAATTTTATTTTTAAATATAAACATATCATGTAACTATATTTTATTATGTTCAAAGTCATAATGTTAAATGAATTCCTCAACTTTAATAAAATGGATCATGAATCAAAAATGTTATCATGTTACGTTCATATATGATGATTCATATAGTTTTTAAAATCATCAAATATGTATAGGTTTGAAATAATTAATGTTCATTTTATCATTCACTTTCTGGTTATCAATCATCTCTATCACTCTCTATAATTATTTACATTTTTATTTTATGTCCATATAATCATATTCCAGTAATGTTCTTCTTTTTGGTAACATAGTATGTGTTATTATAGATGAATTTTATTCATCCATTTATATCTTATCAAGAGGATGTTTTATTAACCCTTTTTATTATTTGAGTTTACAAAAAAAGTATTTTCCAAATTTCAAACCCTTTATTTCTAAAATCAAGAATAAATTATATCCACTATATTTATTTAAGGGAGTAAAATGTTACACCCAAAGATTTTAAAAGAATAAAATTAGGATCAGTAGAATATATGACATAAAACATAGATCCTAAATGATAATGTGATTCCATGATACATTATGATATATATTTATTTTTTTTAATAAATTCAATATATTTGATAGTGTGTAATGCACAAAACACCAGGTTTAAACAGAAAACAATACCCAATTAAAATATTATTATTTAAAATATAACCATTATAACATAGTCATTAAGTTAGAGGTTATGAATAGGACCAGATAATTTATGATAATATATGTTTTAGTCATGTTAATTGGTTATATATTTATTATAAATATAAATTTAAATCATTTTAACAAAAGATAATGGTTTCCAAAAAAATGAATTTTTCTTAAAAATGGTTTCTTCACATTTTTACACAATTTTTAAAAATAAATTTTTCCAAATTTATTAAAATTATTTTAAATAGTGTATTTAATTAATTAAATCATAATTTAAAGAATTATCTTTGGGTACAATTTAGTATATTTTGAAATGTTTAATTTTTTGATGAATAGTGAAAAATACTGATTTTTGTTAAAAATGTGTTTTTGTTTAATAAATTTTCATGACCCATTCTAATAAAGAAAATATTTTAAAAGAAAAAATGGATAAATTATATTTTAATTGATATAATTTATTTTATTTTAATAAATTATATGAATTAATTTTTATAAAAACTTTTTAAACATTTGAATTTTTTTCTTTGAAAACCTGCTTTTTCATCGTGTTTGTTGGTTTAATTTAAAATTGAATCCTAAAAAATATGTGAACTGAATTTGAGAAAATGGATTCAAAATTTTGAATCAGAGTAAATTATATTATAAAATATGTTCCACTTAATTTTTAACCATTATGAATCGTAAATGATCTGAAAACTAATTACAATGGTTAATGTTAAAACAGATTTACCAAAGGTTAAACTAAGAGGATAATGGTTTAAAATGACCTAAAAATGTAAAAACCCCATTTAATGGACATATTTAGACATTTTAACCACTTAAGTGGGATATTGGATCATTTTAGAGCCTTGTGTGAAAAGTATGGATATATTTTATTCTTTTCAAAAAATCTTGTAGGATCGAAATATGATGTAGATGCTCAATATACAAGAGGGGGTGAATTGTATCATTTAAAAATTACTTTGGAATGTTTAAAGTTGATATAAAACTTTCTATTATTTAACAAAGTTAAACAAGGTAAATTCACAAGACCTCTTAGTTCTACAAATTTTCTAGATTCCGAAAATATGGTTCCGAAAATGAAACTCAAGAAAAGTTTACAGGGTAAAGATTATACCTTAAAGCGTATAGAGTATTACAAATCAAAGTAAAAGTACAAGAAAGTATAAGATAGTTATACCTTCATTATTAATCAAAATATAGAGGAAAATAAACTTGAAACAATACAAGTAACTAGTATAGAATCTTTTAACCCAAAGAGTAGGGTATTTAACAACCTTGGATAAAGGTCCCTTGATTTATACATTCAAGAAAATCTATCTTATCCACACCGAGGTAATCCCTCGATAAAAATATCGAAGTATGTATTTCTAGCCCCGCAAGCCCTCAAACTTCAAGGTAGTCAGCACCTCTGTCTTCCTATCACTGGAAGCCCTCGATTTTACACAGCAACAATCAGAGTCGCATGAAGAAATCTAAACAAAATGTTCAGTATGTACAAATCTTGAGAGACTTTCTCTCTAGAAATCACTTCAAAAGCATGTAAACTCTAGAGTTATAGAACAGTCAAGTAATTTGTGCATCAGTGTTGAGCTCATTCAAATGATCTCCTATTTATAGGAACTTATCCAATAGTCAGATTCCTCCTCCAACGGTTATATTTTTCATTGAATCTCGGAGGGACCTGTAAACATGTCACTCAAACAATGGTAAGTTAGAAACAGAATGCATGATATCATTTCATAACTATAACACGAGTAAGTAAAATATGGTTTCTCAACCAAATCTATTTTATAGATTCTAAGGAAAAATAAAGTTAGGATTCTACGGAAATAATTTTCGGAGTCTATATTACATGGATATTTTGATTCTATTTTTCACGTAATTTGGAATCAGAATTTTATATACATTGGAGTCTGAATTTTAAGGAATTCATAACCTGAATTATAAGGAATTCAGAGTCTGAATTCTAAGGAATTCGGAGTCCGAATTCTAAGGAATTCGGAGTCTGAATTCTAAGTAATTCGGAGTCTGAATTCAATGGAATTAAGAAACTAAATTCTATGTAATTCGGAACATGAATTCTAAGTCATTCGGAATATGAATTATAAGGAATTCGGAGTTAGAATTTTAGGGAATTTTGAATCTCAATTTCAGAGAATTCTGAATCTGAATTTCAGAGAATTCAGAATCTAAATTTCATAGAATTCAGAATCTGAATTTCAAGGAATTCTGAATCTGAATTTCAAATAATTCGGAATCAGAATTCAGAACCTGAAAATAGAATACTTTATATCTAAGTATTTATAGGATTCCTAGGTTTTAGAAATGAAATCGAATTTTACACTTAGAAATAAAAAGAGTAAGGTTTAGTGAAACTAAATCGTGAACAATGAAAAGAAAGATAGGAGAAAATTTATTTAGGGAAAGAAAAAATTATTTATTGAGAAAAATCTTCAAGAAAATAAAATTTTCCTTGAGATAGAGAGTTTGTGATATTCAAAACATAAAGGAATGGAAAAGTCGTAAGGAAACCTTATTTACCCAACAATCTCCCCCTTTTTGGAAATCAAAAACATATTTACTAAAAATAATCTAAAGACATAAAAATTTTATGGACATGAAAATAAAAAGTTATCTCCCTTTACTTATGGATCATAGTAAATACGACTAACTCCCCCTTAGGCTTTGGAATAACTATGGATTGTAATCTTGATTTCATGAATGATATTTTTCATTTTCATGCATTTGAAAAATATCATTGATAAGAACAATACTTTGATGAACTCCCCCTTACATAGAGAATTATCTTCTTTAATTTTAATTCTTTTTAGCATGCCTTTCTCTCCCTTTGTGATTTTAAAAAATAAGTAGATAGAATGGAAAAATTAGTACCTGAAGCATTAGTACTAAACAACCAAAAAATATGGAGAACAACATAAATTTTGTTAAGACTGGATGTATTTTTACAATGATTAAAATAAAAAAAGATCGAATTTTAAGGAAATTTTCTCTCTTTCTCCTTTGGAATCAGCTTCTTCACAATAGTTTTTACCTTCTTGAGCTCTTTGTGATCCTCTTCTTCTCACTTAAGCAACTGATCCTGATCTCACTTTTCTTCTTTAAGACATGAATTTTCTCTTACGAAGCCTTAAGAATGTATGCCTGAGATTTCAACAGTTCTTCTTGCTTAACAATCTCTTCTTCAATCTCCATTCTAAGATCTCCTTCCCTATTCCAATTCATGGCCCCAGAGTTAATCTTATCGTTCAAATCCTTAACTTCCTGCTTCCAAGTAGTCTCTTGAAGACATAACTTTCCCTAAAAACTATTTTAAAGATCTTTAATCTTCCAATATTCGTTATCAAAATCATCCTTAACATTATCATGCAATTCATCAAGAATCCTCATTTATTCAATAATATTTTTGGACCAGATTTTCATTTTCATTCATGACCTTTTATGAGCCACATAACTAATGAGGAATGTCTTGAAATCTTCCTCTAGTGCAACACATTTATCCATCACCATGGAAACTGATTATGACTTCTAGTTTATGGTATGATGAAGCATTTGGAATCTTGAATCTATGATTGGAAATAAATAAATAGTACCAACCAGATTCTTCAATGACTGGACAAAAAAACCATGTCCAAGGGAAGATGATTCTGAATCTGATTTTTTGGTTGTCAGGATTATTTTTCTATATCCTCAACTTTATTTTTTGATGAAGAACCAACATCTTTCTTCTTTACTATGGATTTACTCAATGTATCTACAACCACCTACTTTCCATTATCTGGTCTCATAATGATATCTTGTTCTTTAGGAGATTCATGCTCTCTATTAGATAGCTGAACAATATTTTCTTCCACCACATCTTCTTTCTCTGCATCATCCACTAGCTCTTCCAGATGAATAAAATCCTGATTACTTCATTCATCATTTGTTGGATTATTCACTTATTTTTCACCATTATCATATTTTCTAGGTGTAGAAATTTTTGAGGATTCATCTTGAAAAGTCTGGATTGATAGTTTTGCATTTGGACTTTCCTTCTCATGGTACTCTTCAAATTTCTTTATAATATCATCATATTTATTTCCTTCTTCCTCCACCCACTCTTCTTCTCTTATTTATTCTTCTAATTCCTATTCAATTTCTTCATCTTGAAGCGATTCTGGAACCACCACTTTCTTTCCCAAAGTCTCTGGTAATGGTTTTGTCAAAAAAGATTCTGGAACCGGAATTTTTTTAGAGGTTCTTTCAGTAGCCTTGAGAATATATTGAACAACTTCAGCTTCCAAAAAATTATTTCTTTGATTCTTTTCTATTTGTTCCTTTTCAAGAATCTCAACAGCCTTTTCCTTAAATGATTTTTCTTCAGTAGGGTCCAACCAAACCTAGTCTCTCCTTCCTTTTTGTTCTTCTTATCTTCTCTCCACTTAGCCAATACTTATTCAGGATAGGCTTTTTTCTTCTTCCGATTTGGTGGTGTTGACTGAGTTTGATTGGCCACAGGAGTTTTTGTTTTCTCTTTTAGCTCCTTAGCCTTTCTCTTCCTTACACCTTTCTTAGAGGTTTCAGCCACTTCTAGCTTCTTTGAAAAAGATTCTTTTTCATCTTCAGAATGATCATATAATTGTCTGGATTCACTATAAAATCCAATCTTCATTATCCTTAAGGATTCGTCACTCAGCAACATAACTTTTTGATTTCTTTTCTTGGAACTATATGGGATTTTGAATTACTGAAGGAAAATAACAATAATCTTTGAAAGAATATAGGGATACATAATAATATAAGACTTTATATTTCTATTCTTGATATTCTCAATCATTACCAAGATATAATTAACCAAGTTTATCTTCCATAGATTCACCAAGAAAACCAAAATATTGATGTCACTTTTTTTCAGAGTATCCTTATCACCTTTACATGGAATTATAAAGCCCTAAACCCATATTTCACGAATTCACAAATTTTTAGAAATATGAATGATCTTTGGAGTCTCCAATCCTTTCAAACCAAGACATTATATTGCCTTCTCCTTGTTAAAAGATCTTGATTAATCGAGTAATTTGTGAGTACAGAACTCTGCTTTCCCTTTATAAGGAATATTAATCAGACTCGCTACCTTGTTATATGAAAGAGAGTAGGTCTTTCCATAACACTTGAAAGAACATTTATCTTTCCCTCCTTTATTGAAAAATCTAACTATTTCATAAAACTCCACCATCAAATGTAGATACAACAGATCATGTGCCTTCAGATTTGAAATACCAAGTCTCTCCCATCCATTCAACTTAATATTTTTGGAAACAATAGAATCGTACTTGTTGAGGAATTTCTGATCAACTATCCTCTCTCAGTATATCTTCCACTTAGAGATTTCCTTAATAGTTGACATTTCTTTCTGAGGATAAGCTTCAATAGACATCCATAACTAAGGAAAATTTGGATATTTATAATAGTCTTAAAATATAGAGGTTGAGCTTCAGCATGTAATAGCAAGAAAAACTGATGTGGGACAACCATCAAGGGGGATTTATATAGGCAATTAAGGCGATGGTTCAGCATCCATGGTTGATCCAACGGTTGTAAAACTTCTAATCAAATCTGATTGTTGGGATGATAACTGAAGATTTATTTTGATAGATTCTGATCTTTTGAGGTTTTAAAGATAGACATTCATATTTAAGAAAAAAATAATCTGAAAAAATTAAAGAAAAAAAGAAAATACCAACAATTTAAAAGATGATTACGAATGCATAGAAAAGAAATCATACCTTCTGTATTTCTAGGAAAAATTATTCGTAATGGGAAAAAATAATTCTTGAATAACATTAGATTTAGGAAAATTTTAAAAACAAATTTAAAGGAAAAAATGATTCCAAAAATCTGATTACGAAAAAAATTTGATTACGAAAAAATTTGACTATGAAAAAAAAATAGACTATGAAAGATTTTGTTAATAAGAAAATGTACTCACACTATGAAAAGAAGTTTCTTACTGTATGGAGATAGATTTCAACAAGAAGTTAATATGGAATATTACCTTCTGGTTATCATTTCTGACTTCTATTTAATATATTCAAATCTATCAGAGGGTAAAGATTTTGTAAAAATATCAGCATGGTGATCATGCATTTTGATAAATTGAAGAATGATATATCCTTTTTATGTGTGATACCTAAGAATGTGATTCCTAACATCTATTTGTTTTGAAAGGTATTGATATGTAGGTTTTTTACTTATGTAAATGGAACCAGTATTATCACATAATATTTGTGTTTTGGTAAAAATCATACCATAGTCTGTCAGTGAGTGTTGCATCCACAATAACTGAGCACAACAACTTCTGGCTGCTACATATTCGTCTTCAGCAGTGGAAAGTGCAACTGAGTGTTTCTTTTTTCATGACCCAGATAATAATGAATCTCCTAAGAAATGACATGTTCCAGATGTACTTTTCCTATCCATTCTACATCCACCAAAGTCAGTATCTGAAAAAATATTTTAAAACAAAATCATTTCCAGAAATATAAAAGAGTCTTAAATCTGTTGTTCCGTTTATGTAACAAAAAAAATATTTTTTACTACCTTAAAATGAGATTCCTTAGGATTGGATTTATATCTTGCACACAAGCATACTGAAAACATTAAGTCTGGATGACTAGCTGTCAAGTAAAGTAGACTTCATATCATACCTCTAAATGATGTTTGATCTTCTAGTTTCCCAACTTCATCAAGATCAAGTGAATTTGAGGTACCAATGGGAGTACATAAACTCTTAGTGTTGTCATATCCATACTTTTTAAGAAGATATTTAATATACTTATGGTGGGATATATATATTTCTTCTAGTTTTTCAGAAATTTGAAAACCAAGGATGAATATTAACTCACCCATCATACTCATTTCAAACTCGTATTTCATTAGATCTGTAAAGGAATTAGTTAAAGATTGCTGATTTGAACCAAAAATAATTTCATTAACATAAATTGGAATAATCAAAACATTTTTATTATCTTTATTTATAAAAAATTTTGGATCATCATTTCTCTTATCATAATTTTTTTGAAGCAAAAACCCTGTAGGTCTATCATACCAAGATCTAGGGGCCTGTTTAAGTCCATATAAAGCATTAGTAAGTTTGAAAACATGTTCAGGATGTTTTTTATCGTCAAAACCAGGAGGTTGTTCAACAAAAAATCCTCTTGAACATAACCATTAAGGAAATCACGTTTAACATTCATTTGAAAAAGATTAAAATTTAAGAATGTTGCAAAGGAAAGTAGAATATGAATAGATTCAAGTCTAGCTACTAGATAATAGGTTTCTTTATAGTATATTCCATCTTGTTGATTATAGCCTTTTGTAACCAATCTTGCTTTATTTCTTACTATGATTCTATTTTCATCCCACTTATTTTTGAAGACACATTTTACTCCAATAATAGAAGTTTCCATTGGTATTTTAACCAAGGTCTAGACTTTATTCCTTTTGAATTCATTTATCTCATCTTGTATAGATTTTATCCAATCATTATCACCTAAATCTTTATCAGTGATTTTTTGTTCTAATTGGGAAAGAAATGCTAGATTTTCTACTTCATTTTATAAGGAAATTCTAGTCCTTATAGGTTGATTTACATCAACAATGATACTATCACTGGGATTATTCTTAAGAAATAGTAGATTTGGGATTTTTTAAACCTGTTCATCAACATATGGTAGGAAATATTCTGGGTTAAATGCTTCAGAAACATTTTCTTCAAAATTTTACTTATTAGAAGAATCTCTAATCATGGGTTGATAATTAGTTTTTGAAAACACATTAAAAGATGTAGGTTTAGGACATTTAAAAACAAAGGTATTGGTTTCATAAAATTTAACATGTATTGTTTCTTCCATATTACAAGTATTTTTATTTAAAACTTTATAAGCCTTAGAGTTTGTGGAGTATCCTAAGAAAATTCTTTTATCAGATTTTGGTGAGAATTTGTGTAGATTTTTTTTATATCCAAGAATAAATACCTTGCAAACAAAAACCTTTAAGTAGGAAAGTCTAGGTTTTATACCAATCCATAACTCATAAGGAGTTTTATTAAGAAAAGGTATAATTAAAACTATATTTATAGTATAACAAGTAGTACTTATAGCTTCATCCCAAAAATGTTTGGCTACTGAATATTCACCCAACATGGTTCTTGTTATTTCTTAAAGAATAATGTTTCTTCATTCAACAACGCCATTTTTTGAGGAGTTCTTGGTGCTGAGAAGCTATGATTAATGCCTTTTCAACTACAAAAAGTTTCAAAATATGAATTTTGAAATTCTCCTCCCTGATCACTATGAATAGTTTTCAAAGGAATATTTTTCTCATTTTTAAATTGGTCTCTATAAATTTTAAAATAAGAAAATGATTCAGATTTCTATGCTAGAAAATAGACAAATGTAAATTTATTGTAATCATTAACTAAGAAAAATATATAATATTTTCCTCCAATGATTTCAGTTTGTGTTGGTCAAAAAATATCCATATGAACCAACTATAATGCATCAGTGGTTAGACTTCACTGACTAATTTAAAACATGATTTATGTTGCGGGCCATATTGACAAGGATCACAAACATTTGATGAATAAAATCTAAGCTCTAGTAGATCCTTAACTAGTATTGTCTTAAAGAGTTTGAATAGTTTTCTATGGTTACAGTGTCCTAACCTTCTATGCCATAACCAAGAATTATTCTTCATTTCACTAAGACAAGGTTGATCATGGCACATAAGGTCTTCTATGTTTAGTGTGTATACATTCTCTTGCCTATTGGTAGAAAGAATAAACTCTTCCTTGAAATTGTGTACTAAGCACTTTTCATTCCTAAAATTCACAAGGTAACATTCATAACATAATTGAATTATGCTAATAAGGTTGTTCTTAAAACCCTTAAAAAATAAAACATTTGAAATCAATGTTTTTCCAAGAATAACAATATTACCTATACCAATATTTTCTCCCAGAGCATTATCTCTGAATTTTACTTTTCCTCCCTTCGTTTTGATAATTTTTTGAAAGAAGTTTTTGTTACCATTCTGTGTCGGTAAAATGAACTATCCATGTACCATGTATTGTTGTTGGTATTATCTTTACTTACATGAAAATAAGAGTGTTATACTTTCAGAACCCAAACATTCTTGGATCCGAAAACATCAGACATAAATATCTTAGGAATCCATGTTTTCATTTAAAAATAAGCTTTATGAAAACCTAAGGACTGAGTTTTTTTTTAAGGAAAAATTTTTTTTCCAATGCCAACCACACTGACACTTAGTTCAGAATGGAGCACTCTGAGGAAAAAAATAATTATTACTAAAAACTGTTTTTTAATGAGTATAACCAAATCCATAATTATTCCTTAGAGGTCAAATTTGGGAATACATCTTGAAAAAGTTTTCCTTACCCAAGGTAAATTTTGAAAAACACTTCCTCAAGGAAAATATTTCTGAATTTAGTCTAATAACTAAATTTTTATCCCCAAAAACAATAGTTTTAGCACTAGAGTTAGTATCTAAAACATTTTTCTTAGAAATGACTATTTCTAAATACTTATAAAGTTTATACTTTTCAGAATTAACTTCCTTAGAGGTTTTTGAAACACTTTCGAAATCATAAATTTTCTTTTCAAGATCTTTATAAAGATATGATACTTATTTAGTAAGAATATAAATTCAAGAATTTTCCTTATCATTGTTTTTCTTGACTTTAGAATTTTCATTCTCAAGGAGCTTAGAAAACCTAAAAACTTATTCATAAGTAGTTAAAGTATTATCTTCATCAGAAAAATATTCTTCACTTAAAGATTCATAATATTTACTATCACAATTATTAACATTCAAGGATACATTGGTTATGGATTCAGTATTGGGTACCTTGTCCATTAAACAATGATTTTAAATAGGTAATTTGGCATGTAACCCAAGATTCTTCTAACCAAAAGATTCATACTCTGAGGATTCATCAGAAGAGTCTCCACCACTGTCACTCCAGGTGTCACTAGCTTTCAAAATTTTCATAGCATTATCTTCGTAGTACTTCTTTCTATTCCTCTCAGAATTCTTTTCCTTTCTATCATTTATCTTAAGCATAGGACAATCTGGCCTTATATGCCCTACTCTTTTGTATTTATAACAAGTGACTTTTGAGTCTTTCTTGTCCTTTCTCTCTTTCTTCTTATATCCATACTGAAAGTATTTCTTCCCAACTATCTTCTTCATACTTAAAGAAAGATTAGAAAGTTCATTATCAGAATTTTCAATTTCACTTGATTTAGATAAAATAGTAACCTTATTTGAATTTGATCTAGTAACCCTTTCAAGAGTCTTAACTTTCCTAGTGGTAAAGGAAACACTTCCATTTCCATTCTTCTTTTTATTTAGATCGGAATCTCTTTTAATTCTTGTCTCATGTTGAAGAAGAGTTCCAAAAGGATCATCAAGAGTAATCTGAGATACTTTTCTATTCTCATCAATAGCTTTTCTCTAAGATTCCCACTGATTAGGCATGATGTCTATAATCTTTTCAACAAGTACAACATCATCTAAACCTTTTTCACCCATGGATTATAAGCTGTTAACAATAGTCATAAATATTTGTTGTATCTTACACACTGGTTCTCCATAAGGAAATAGAAATCCATGATATTCTGCTATAAGCATAGCTCTTCTAGTTTCTATAACCTTGGATGTACCAAAATGAGTAACCTCCAATTTCTTCCAAATACAATTTACAGCTTCAAAAGAAGAATTCTAGCTATATATATTCCTGGTCATGGAACACAACAATGTATTGCATACCTTTTAGTTTAGCTGATATTCGGAATTTTTGTAATTAGTAAAAGTTATGAATTCTTTATCAAGAATCTTATAATCTCCAGTAAGCTAACAATGTGGTCCACTCTAGTGTTAATAACAAAATTCTTCATACGATCTCTCCAATATTCATAATCATTCTCATCAAATATAGGTGGTCTAATAGGATTGATATTTTCAATCGAACCAACATTCATTCCAACCTTATAAAAAAATATCTTTCCACAAAAACTTATTAATATAAAAAGTTTTTAAACAAGGATAAAAATATTAAGAAAGTAAAATATTGAACAATGAAATCATGAGAAAGAAAACTTATATGTAAATATAATTATTTCGGAGACCTCCTATGATACCAATTGTAGGATCGAAATATGATGTAGATTCTCAATATATAAGAGGTGGTGAATGGTATCCATTAAAAATTCCTATAGAACATTTAAACATGATATAAAACTTTCTATTGTTTAACAAAGTTAAACAAGGTAAATTCACAAGAACTCTTAGTTCAACAAACTTGCTAGATTCGGTAAATATGGTTCTGGAAATGAAACTCAAAAAAAGTTTACAGGGAAAAGATTCTACCTTAAAGCGTATATAATATTACTAATCAGAGTACAAGTAAATGAAATTATAAGATAGTTATACTTTAATTATTAATCAAAATGTAGCGGAAAAAAAACATGAAACGATACAAGTAACAAGTATTGAATCTTTTAACCCAAAGAGTAGGGTATCCGACAACCTTGGATAAAGGTCCCTTGATTTATACATTCTAGAAATTATTTATTACTCGGAGCAAGGTAAGAACTTGATAATAATATCGGAGTTTGTCTTGTTATCCCCACAAGCCCCCAAACTTCAAGGTAGTCGGCACCTCTGTCTTCCTTATCAAGGAAGTCCTCTAACTTTAAGGTAATCGGAACCTCTGTCTTCTTATCCCCAAAAGCCCTCAATTGTAAACATCAACAATCATATTCACATGAAATAATATGAACAATATGTTCAGTATGCACAAATCAAGAGAGTCATTATCTCTATAAATCACTTAAACAGCATGTAATCTCTTAAGTTATAGAACAGTCAAGTAAGTTTTGTAATAGTGTTGAGCTCGTTCAAATGATATCTTATTTATAATCACTTCTCTAATGGTCGGATCCCTCCTCCAACGGTCATATTTTTCCTTGAATCCTGGAGGGACATGTACATGTGTCACTCAAACAACGGTTAGTTAGAAACAGAATGCATGACATCGTTTCATAACTATAACATGAGTAAGTAAAATATGGTTGCTCAACCAAATATATTTTTCAAAGTCTAAGGAAAAATAAAGTTAGGAGTCTTAGGAAATAATGTTTGGAGTCTATATTACATGAATATTCGAATTTTTTTTCAAGGAATTCGAAATCAGAATTCTATAGACTATGGAATCTTACTTATAAGGATTTTGGAACCCGAATTCTATAGAATTCAGAGTCTGAACTCTAAGGAATACAGAGTCTAAATTATAAGGAATTCAGAACCTGAATTCTAAGGAATTCAGAATCTGAATTCTAAGGAATTTGGATTCTGAATTTCAGAGAATTCGAAATCTTTATTTCAGAGAATTCAGAATATGAATTTTAAATAATTCGGAATCTGAATTTCAGAAAATCCAGATTCTGAATTTCAGAGAATTCAGAATCTGTATTTCAGAGAATTCAGAATCTGAATTCTGAATTTGAAAAAAAATACTTTATATCTAAGTATTTATAGGATTATATGGTTTTAGAGATGAGACTGAATTTTACACTTAGAAATAAAAAGAATTAGGTTTAATGAAACTAAATCATGAACAATAAAAAAAGATAGGATAAAATTTCCTTGGGGAAGGAAAATTTTCTGTATTATGAATAATATGCAGGGAAATAAAATTTTCCTTGAGATAGAGTGTTTGTGATTATAAAAACATTAAAGAATCAAAAAGTCATAAGGAAACCTTATTTAATCAACAAATCCATGTGTGTCTTCTCCCCCAATTTTAAAAGTTCGCGCATTCACTTCACTTATTCACATCTCTGAAGGTAATTGGATCAACCAAACCCTAAATAAATAACTAAACAAGATCATTATTTACAATATTGAGATTATTCTCTTACCAAAAGGGTATACCTATGATCCTTAATAGGATATTCAAAGGATATTTCTCTATGAGAACGTAATTGTCTTAATAAAGATCTTTCAGTTTAATTCTTTATTATACACATTCAGTTCTATATTAACACCTCCAATAAATTAACACAAGTATATTTCAAATATATATATATATATATATATATGTTATTATTTTTATGTAATAATATTTATCCATCTCATCTCCATCAAATATAAGACAAAATCATCGATACCGCCTTGTGAAGCGATGTGTACAATCGACTACCGCCTTCAGAAATATGATAACATGTCTCGTGCGTACAATCGACTACCGCCTTGTGAAGCAATGTGTTTCTTTTTTCAATTAAACTTTACATGGTTGGTAATAAGGAAAAATAAATTGAATATATATGATATATATAAGAAATTTAATCTATTATATTAAATTAATATATCATCCCCTTCTTCACCCTTTCACTTGTTAATGGAAAGATATCACCGCTCATGCATACGTACGGCCTACTGTATCTACAAAGCGATGTGATTCGTTATCTATGTTTATCCTTCAATAATGATTATAAAATTTTATATAGAGGATAAATAAGATATTAATAAAATTATTATAAATATTTATATTGTTTATATATATCATTTTCACAATGACTAATTTTTTCATTTCAAAACACGCATGATAAAACAAGAAAATTAACCCCCAAAACATTGAATATAATGAAATATTATACAAAATTGGTGGGAAGATGTTATAATAGGATCATATATTATATTATTAATATGAATATGGTTATTTTATAAATTAATAGTAGACATTAAATAATTATACGTGATTTGAATGCATGTTCAACCAAATTGATGTGTGAGGTAAGGGAAGTCATCTCAATTTCGATCCATTAAGGGATATTGTAATGTTATACAACAAATTTCTTTTAGATAGTGTATATACATCCCATATGACAGGTAATATAAGAATTAAATAATAATAAATTTTATTTTTAGTTTAAATTTTATTTATTACATCTATGTTTATTTTACTTAAAATTTACCATGTTGTAAAGAATCTCATAACTCAATTTTATGTAATTATGAAATATTACTTCTAAATTTTATTTCGTATTATAAGGTTATATGTGTAATTAAATTATAAATTATTATATTATAATCACACTTGATTTATGTGTATTTAAATTTGATACACATAATTGATTCCTTGGTTAATTATCACTTCAATGTAAGGATCTTTGTAAGGGTTTATTTCACAAAATTATTTTAGTCGGGATTATTTATCCTTGAATTTTCATAAAATAAAATTATTTGATAATTCGATAATAAACCCATTAAATTTTATTCCCCACTCATAAATCATTATTTTTTCAAATAATATTACCATTTCCACACTATTTCATACATCATATTTTTTTGAAATACTTTTTAGGAATATCTTCCTTTATTTCTCTTTTTGGTCGAAAATACTATTTATTCCAAAACAATTTTTCTAAATATGTTTTTTTAAATTATAAAAAATGATACATTAAATAAATTATAACCCATGTTTTAATTTAGAAAAAATATTTTTGAAGGAATATTCATATATTTTTTCAAACAAGTCCCTTTTGGATTTTTACTAAAATTGTGAGAGGAATCATTATTTTAACATGTATGAAATGTATGGAATTTTGCTACCATGAAGACCAATAAATTTTTTAAATATTAATTTATATTATTAAAATTTTATATTCAAAAAAATTATTTTCAAAATATTTAGTAAAAATTAAGTTTTAAAATGATTTTCAATGTTAAGATTTTAATTTCCAAAAGAATGCTTTTAATGAAATTTTTATGGTGTTTCAATTCATCATTAACAATAACCCATTATTTTAATTATAATACAATGGGGATATATTGTACTGATTCTATAATTATTCTTTATATTGATGGTTTATTATCATTTAACCATGAAATATATTGAAATTCGCTTTTTTGATTCATTTTGGTAGCCATTAACTTTTCCCTAAAATATTCAGTTTCTTATTATCACTAGTCATTAAATTCACGCTAAATAGATTTATTATCTATGATTTATGTGGTTATTTCTAAAAACATATATCATTTCTGCATAACATGTTCAATATTTAATGTTATTTTGTTATCTAGTGAAACATTAAAAATCAATATTATTTACTCAATATAGATAGCTCAATATAGATAGTTAATGATTCATAAAATTATTCATGAATTAAATCAATTATTAGATACATGATGAATTATTTGTAAATCAAAAGATGTGTGGGAAAGAGTTATTAATAGCCCCTTAATTAATCAATTATCTCATGAGAAAAATTAGTCATATTTCCTTATTAATATGGGTTTCGGGTGTATAACCACTCATCATTTTATATTTTCTTTTGAAATATCATGATATTAGAGATATCATGATGAATAATATCATGAAAACCAATAATTATGAATTGTCTTAATTATTAATTTTGTTATTATTATCCATGATATTTTTGAAATGATATTATCTCTATATGAATTTCATTCTTATTTTATATACTAAATGGAATGTGTATTTAATTCATTAAATTTTCATATTGATTAAGACTTTTCTATACATGATTTTGAAATTATAAAAATGAAACAAGTGTTCAGTTATTTACTTTTTCATATTTATTATCCTTATTTAATCATGATAGCTTCTTTTTATGTAACTATTACTAAGCATCTATACTCACCTTTATTTTTTTTTCTATTATCAATAATCTAGGAAGTGTATAATGAGTGATATTCATTGATATGTTAAATAAAATAATGATATTCTCAAAAAATGTTGTAATATTTTTTTTCAAAAATTAATGCATTTTCAAGAATGTATCTAGTTTACCATGACTACTATGTTATTTGGTCCTTTAGTAAATAATCACTTATATATTATGCCAAATAATTAAAGTAAAAAAACCAAATCTTGGATACTGGGGTTAGGGAATTTACATAATTAATCCATAAAATTCATTGACGAACAATATGTTCACATATTTACTTATTTATCTATTGAGAGATTTATATCCAATGATTTTAACAAGGTTATTTATGTAATTCATGAAGGCCAGTATGGAGTCCATCCTATACAAATTTTTTGATATAGAGTGGGAATGATTCATTTGGTTTAATCATGGGGGTGCCAATGGGATAATATAAAATTCAATTTGATCAATAATTTCCTTGATACATGATTATAAATTTGATATATAAGGTCTTTAGTTTCATTGGATCATATTTTACACTTTTCCACTTTCAATTTAGTGATCTTGGAGTAGTATAGTGAGTGTCTTCATAATTGAGTTATACCAATAGAATCTCCCCTCGTATAAAAATTATTGGATTTTGGGGTAACCTAATAACTACTATGAATAAATCTCCCTCCTCCTCATGTTATATTGATGAAGATCCCTATGTCAATCAAGCATAGGGGTCTTGTTAGTAGGGACAACCTTAGTCATTAGTTTTGATGGATGTCACTATTTCAAGGGGAAAAATCCTCAAAAGTGGTTCTCTTTTTCATATATTGATGTGCATAGGGGACATATATTAGGTCATTAGGGATATGTTATCTTGGAATTCTCTCTGTTATTACTAAATCATGGAATTTTACAAACGATTTATCACTTTTAATCTTGAAAATATTACTCCTTTCAATGATTCAATTTTACTTATCCTTTATTATGGTGAAACTTTTTGGATCCACTATTTTTCACTTGAACATACATATATCTTTAGGTCTTGAAGACATGTGATACAATATTATTGGGAGATCATGCATGCCTAGAATGAGGGAATGAACGATTCAGATTGTTTATCCTCAGAAGGGGATAAAGAAGTGTTTCTATTTAAAAACTCTAGAATCAATACATTTCTTATGGATTATATTATTATTGTATATAGGTATTTCCTTAGGCTTCAACACTTCAAATGTCCATGAGATTTTTTCTATCCTTCCACAATATATTCATTGTCTTACATTCTTAAATTAAAATAAAAATTATAAATTTTAGCCACAATTTATGTCTATAACTTTAATGATATATATATATATATGAATAAATTAATTAAAATTCATTCATTGATTATTAATTGTTTAGAAATAATAATAAATTATTTTATGTCTAAAAGATACTTTCTAAATTTTTAATGTGATTCTATTTTATTTAAAAACATATATATAATTGTTAAAGGATTATTTTGGAAAATTATTTATTTGTATAAATAAAATATGATCACTCTTTCATTTAATAGGAATTATCAATAAATAATAATAAAATAATTATATACTAAAAAATTTATATAAAAATATATTTTATATATTATACATTTTCACAAAAAGAATATATTTCTCTTATTTAGAATTTTAATTTGGTTATATGGAGTCTATATTTGGAATCATAAAGTTGAAATTAGGTATGGAGGTAACATTATATATATGGTAAAAATAATTATTATTATAAATAATGAAATCATGTAAAATTAGGTAAGAAGGTGTGAAATGTCCTAAATTAATTTTTAATAATTAAATTTAAACTAAATCATTATAGAATAACATTTTTCATGTTACATTAATTTATAAAATTCTAAAATACATTTACTCATCTATCTCACCAAACAATCATGTGATTCCCTGCTCGCCTTTTACCTAACTCATGTTTCTAAGGAAATGCTCCTGATTTTTACCAACAGAAGGGACACGACATTTTCACCATCTAAACTAATTAAATCCTTAAATTTATGAAGATTTATGACACAAATACCCTTAATTAATTCATTTTCCCTTAGTTTGGTTTTTCTGGTGTCATAAAGGATATCTACATCTTTTATTTTGATAAAATCTATTATGAGAAGGACCGATTCAATAAATTTAAGTAAAAAGTTCTTCACAACCTTTTTCAATAGTCGTCTTATTTACACATAATAAATCACATTATTTAATATCATTATTTTATCATTGTATATTTATTATTCAATATAAATTATCTTAATTTAATATTACCCTGTACTCTTACTCATTCATTAGTATTTCATGCTTTTAGGGGTATTTTCAACTCACTAAATATAAAATTTAAATATTTAAGGAAGTTAACCATTAAATGGGTAATGTGAAGAAGAAAAAATAATGAATTATGATTATATCCCATAATAAATGATAATATAGTCCAAATGAAGAAGATAAAAAACTAGCATAATACAAAAATCCCATTACTAAATCACCCTTGTAATATTGAATATTATCCACCATATTTCTCTCCATCCTAGTGTGATCAATATACAACTACAAAAGGAGAATTAATTTTTACTATCTGATATAGTAATGTATGGACCAAAGAGTGTAAGAGTTTCCTATCAATGTATTGTTCACCATTCCAAATTCATATTTTGAAACTAAAATATCGAGGTTCTTCAACCACAAGAGAGTGATTTCAAAAAAACTTTCTTGAGGAAAAAAATTAATGAAGTCTCCCTCTACAAAGAATGTGTATAAGTTATGAAAAAAAACTCGTGGATCCATATCTATGAATTAAGAAGTCATTATAAAATCCATATCGACTTACCCCTATGTGATTACGAGATGTAAATTCCTAGAAACTTTTAGTGAATATATTTTTCATTGATTCGTTGTTGGAGTTCTCACAACACCTACTCATGGAGGGGAGATAGACTCCTTTACATTGGGTTCTGATGTTCATCACAATAGACTAATTATAATTAAAGTAAAAATGAATATTGATTTTTTGAGGAAGAACATTACACCAGAGAATTCTAATAATGAAATCTTAGTTTTCAACATAATATAGAATTTTTTAATATTGTATGTAGTTAAATTTAACCAAGGGAGATATTTTAAAAACATATTTATTTTCTTCCTTCATCAAGTTAATTCTATAATATAAATCATTTTTTATCATTTATAAATATATAAATGAACTTATGGCATGCTTAAACTTCTCTAAAGTTTATATATGGGACTTGGTAAACTGGGTAGAAGATAATAAAACTTATACAAATGTCCTTCCCAATGTATATATAAAATTTATCGATAGTTTATTT
This sequence comes from Viscum album, assembly GCA_963277665.1. NCBI lineage: Eukaryota > Viridiplantae > Streptophyta > Magnoliopsida > Santalales > Viscaceae > Viscum > Viscum album. Next base: position 1,719,577,557 of record OY728127.1, read on the forward strand.
AGAATTATCAAGAATTAGGTGAGTGTTACCTTTCATATTATAATATATATTGGAAAAAGATGAAATATTAGAATACATATAAGGGGATATACCATACTTAATCATAATAATAGTGGACCAGATATAATTTCAACTTATCTAATATAAAACTGGATATATATTCAAACACCACATCTTTACTTCAATTAACTTTAATACAATACCACATGCAAGGAAAAGTATGGAAAGTCTTGATCATTGATCCCTATAGTGACAAAAAAATTGGAGTCCCAAATGTTGTTTTTGGAAATTAATTAAATGATTCTAATGATGGTATTAGGTTTTATCTACACAAATATAACCAACATATGAAATAAAGTAAGAATTCTATTCTCCAATGTCATTATTCCCCCATATTAAATGAATTTTCTCTTCAAGCAAATAATTATTCTAATGATTCTTCTAAAATTAAAATAAAATTGGTTGATGTGAATCCTAAAATTAATAAAGATTGTAACCAAATATTACTTGGTAAAATAATATATTGAAATTAATGTCTCTTTTAAATATGTCTATTTCTCTTGATCATACAATTGTTAGAGTTTTCTGTACTGATTCTATCATTATTAATAAATTTGACACTCTGGTTACTATATCCATTAATGATCAAATAACGTTTTAGATAGAATGAAAACTCTCATTAGTGAAGAAGAGAATACCATGAGTGAAATATGTTATGATACCCAAGAGAAACCATACATTCTTTTAATGGATAAA